>VZRH01001504.1:798-24878 GCA_013397555.1 Urocynchramus pylzowi | reverse complement strand
GCCACCTCGGGGTCCCGCTGCCCCTCAAGGGACAGCTCTTCTGGACTAAGGTTTAAACAGATAAATATTTAATCCTTGCCCTTGATTAATTTTACCTGCATCCAGAGCGTCGCCGCAAAGGGTGGGAGAGAAAAGCAGCAGTTCTGCTGGGAGAGCCTCAAGGAGTCCTGGAGCAGGAATTGAAAAGCGGCGACCTGGCCAGGGCCAGCGATTGCCTTGTCCACCTCTGTCCCCCTGCAGAGCAAGTGCCCTATTCCCTGAAGAAAGGCATCTTTTCCCGGTTTGGAGCGAGGCGTTATGGGATGCACGAGGCAGCTGCCAGGCTTTCTTTGAGCAGTCACTGGCCCACTGCTTGTCCTGGGCGTGGTGGCATCCACTGGCACCTGGAGCTGAGGTACCAGCCAGGACACACAGTCTGCTGATCACACTGTGGGCTCTGGGTAGCAAAAGTCGTGCTTGCTGTGATTTACTTTTCCCTGGGAAGCCATGAAGGTTCTAACAAAGGGAAACCAGAGCACTGTTACATCTGGGGTGATCACTTTGAGCAGGCTTCTGCTGGACCCTGACCTCCAAAGCCTGGGTACAAATCCCATAGCCCGTGGAGTGGTTCACCATCTTGTGGCCATGACAGACTAAAAGGAGGTGCCAGCTCTTGTGCACAAACATTTTTCACCTACTCCTGCCTGCAGTGGTGAAGGATCTGGCAGGAGCTGATCTCTGAACTTCTGTGTTAGCAGACAGGGCTGACTCACACCTGCTGCCCTGCAGAGTTCCCCATGGCATCCAGGAAAAAACCCACACCTTCTCAAAGACCTTACTCTTTGACTCCCAAAGCCTTTAGCTTGGTGTCCTCATACTAAAGCACTGAAATGTTTCTGCAAGCACCTGGAAAGAGCCAGTACCTTATAGCTGAATCCAAAACCCAGCCCACTGGGCCACAGCACAGGATTTAAAGTGAGACAGGAGTGGGATCTGCCATCCTCTAGCTGGGCCCTCATGGGGAAGGACAGAGAGAAAATGCCCACAGCTATTTTTTGTTTGTGGTAATTATAGCATCAAAAGCTGAACCAACAGGTTCTTTAGCAAGGAGATTCCCTGCAGCTTGAAAGATACAGATATCAGAATTCCCCAGATTCACAGCTCAGGTTTTAGGTGACTCAATAATATTGTGCCATATAATAATTTGTGTAACTCCTTGTTCAAGTCCTGAAGAACTCAATTGATAATGACTGTCTATAAACGTTAATAGCAGACTACACTTGCAGGATTATCTCTAGGCAGCTGCAACAATATATTTTACTAGCAGGAGAGCCATCACCAGCCCCTAGGCTTCTCAGGTGCTTTCCTGTAGGCTCCATTTTCCGAGCCTGAACCAGACTGGAGAGCTCAGTGGGGTCCCTGGGGCATGGCAACAGAAGCTGACTTGCCTGGGGAGGCTCTGGATCCCCCCAGGACAGCCACTCTGGGATCTCCATCAGTGGCCATGTGCTGTGGCAGCCAGAGCAACCCCCCAGAACCTCTGGAGGCCCCCCAGGTTGTGTTCTTTGGACAAAGGAGAGCAGGGAGGCTTGGTCCCACCCATCCCACTGCTCACAGTGCTGCCCTGTGGATCATCCCACTGCTCACCCACCAGCTGCTGCCAGCCCAGGGCACCAGTGGCACTGTGGGCTGGGTGCAGGTGTCTCCAGCTGCAGGACTGGCTGCCCTGGCCCTGCTGTTCCCCAGCATCTTACAGCCAGGTTCAGCTGAGGTGTCTTGCCCAAGGGCACCAAGGAGAAAAGGGTGGTGAAGTTCCTCCACTCAAGCCTGAGCAGCTTCACAGCAGGGAGTTGAAAGAGCAGAATGTAAATCAGGAATGACTAATTGCTGCTCAGCATGGCTGCCCTAAACCTCTCTGTTCCACAGCTCCTTGGCCACTTGGACCTTTCCCCTCTTGATTAGGAGCAACACGGGGCTGCTGATGTCTGGGGAGAGCCTGGGCACAGGGAACTGTCCCCTCCATGCTGCCACATTGGACACAGCCACCCATTTCCCTGCAAACAAAGCCTTCCTCTCCAAACTCCCTTACAGAAGGTTTCAAATCAATAAATACCTGCTGCTGCTGCTGGTGTGAGATGCCAGGCATCAAGAGTGAGCCCAGGGCTGGGCAAGGTGAAGGCAGCAGCTATTTGCTTTGTGGTCTCACAGTTGTGTACCCGAAGCCGTTAGTGCCTTGAGAGAGCCCAGGTGAGCAGCATTGCTTCAAGCAGGCAGGAGCCCATTATTTAGTGAGAACCTATTCCCAGGATGTCCCTGGCTTGGCAGACCTAAAGACTGCACCAGTGAATTAGTGCACACAGATCATCATTTACTGAAACGCAAGCCCCGATGCACCTTTCTAGGGAAGCACTAATTTATTATGCATTGTTATTAGCTGCAGCAGGGCCTTCATTAGAGCTAGAGTTAAGGTCTGTTTTGGCTGCCTCATCAGCATCAGTGAACTGCGTCCCTGCGAGGTTTGATACAATTTAATTAACCTAATTAAAAGCTCTGATTGCAGAGATGATTGGGGTAGAGCCAGCAGCAACTGCATATTTATAACGAGCTAGAAGGTGTGGGACTGGAGCCAAATGATATGCATCTCTAATGAGCTGGTGCTATTGAAGTGTGGATTTGGAACACTAACATTTATTTTTGGCAACAATGGCCAGTTTATCTTCATGATAGAAACGATCACGGGTTGATTGGGTGTAGCAGGCAGCTCAGCACTGTGCTCCCTGGCCTTCTCCACACCACTGGCAGGCACACACCAGCCCCCACAGCCCCCACAGCTCCCCACTGCTCTCCCCCCTCGCTGCCAACGCCTTCCCCTGCAGGCACAGCACCCAGGGCTCGCCCTGCACACGCAGCCCTGCGGGGGACACGGCGGGGACAGCGTGCCCCAGCCCCACGGAGCAGTCCCAGTAAGCCCTGGAAGATTCCAGCAAGTTTCCCTTGCCCTGCCACCGCTTCCTCCAGCCCTCCCATGCCACCTTCCCTCTCTCCCAGACCTCCTGCCCCACAGCCAGGCTGGGCTCCTGGTGCTGGTAACCCACCTCAGTTACTCCTCCAGGTATCAAACACTTCCTGCCCTGATCTGCTGGGCACCAGGCACACGTGCCCAGATAACACCAAGCAGCCTGGAGCAGAGATCAGCCCCAGCACTGGGCCTTCAGGGCTGCTGCTGCTGCCTGTGAGCCCCAGCACCTGCCCCTGGCTGACCCACAGCAGCCAGAACCTCCTGCCCTCCTGTTTAGTGACAGAGAGGAGGCTGCCAGCCCCTCACCCCCCCCAGCTGTGTCAGAGCATGGGGGTCCTGGCAGCCCAGGTCAGGGAGCCCCCATCTCTGGGCTGCAGCAGCTGCCATCTCACAGTGCCCCTTCTCTCTCCACGTTTGAAGGCTGCACCGTGCTGAGAGGAGTCAGGGGTCCAGTGCACCCAGCAGCAGCAGTGGGACGTCCCAGGCATTCTTAGCAGCCAAAGAACAGCAGCCAGTCTGCTGAGCCACTTGGAAAATTTGATCCATGCTAATTATGCTGAAAAAAGCTCTTCTGATAATGAGTATGAAATGGAAGCGTAGCTAATACTCATCTCTGAGTGCCATTAATCTTTAAAACTGGAACAATAAGTGAAAACACTGCAGGGCATATGAAGCAAGGTGTGATTCACATCTGCTCCTCCATGGCTGCCTGATTTATTGGCACAAGGCAACTTTCCTGCACTGTTTCAACAGAGCTGCATTACATAACACCACGGACTGCTTTGCTTTGCTTTGCTTGCCTTTTCAGTCAAAGCATCTCTTCAGAGTTTTTAGTAATCTTCTGTCCTTTCCTGGGACATCTCAGGAGTGCAGGAGATGAGTCCTCCAAAGCCATGACTCTCTCCCAGGTCGTGGCCTCTCCAGAGATGTTTCTTTCCTCCTGGCTGTGCCAGCTGCTGTGGCAGCAGGGACATGGTTCTCCAGCCTGGGTATACTGGGTATACTGGTGGGGCAGGCCAGCAGAGACTCCCAGGGCCCTGGCTGCTCTCTGCAGCCAAGGGGGCTGGAGGGAGGATGGACAAGGGGGATGGAGGCTCCCTTTCCATTCCTGCTGTGACAGGTGCTTGCAGGTGCACCCCTGAGAAGCACCTGGGGTACCTGTCCTCTCCCTGCACTGCACAGCACGCTGGTACTGAGCCAAGCCTCTCCACGACCTCTGCCACTCAGACAGATGCATCTATCTCACTTTTGATGCCTTTTATTTTCAAATAGCTCTCTCTGGGACTTACTATCTTTTATTTAAATTGTGGATTTGCTGAAGTGACCTTTTAGCTGGCTCTGAGGAGAGATGGGGAGCAGCTTCCCGCTGCAGTCCCAGAAACACTGCTGACCCTGTGGCTTTGAACAAGTTCAAAGCATCTCTTGCCTTTTGGCCATACCCCTCAGTAGTGCCTTTGCATGGATTTTTCTCCCACACTCCTGAAAAGACATCATCAGAGACATTTCCCCTCATGGGCTCTTTAATATTTACAATGACTTTGTGAATAGATAATATATTCCACCTTTTTTTTTTTTTTTTAGCCTTTTAAAAGCACATGCTCCTTGTGCAGCTGGAGGAAGCAGTGGATGCTGTGTGCTGGCTGCCTTTGGGGCTGGCAGGACAAACAGATCTGGGGGAGATGAGGGTTGCTCTGAGCCTTGCTCACAGCTCCTGGCAGTGTCCCAGGGCAGCCACAGACCTGGGGTGGCCCTGCCGAGTCTCCTGCTGCAAAAGTCCTCAGAACCTTCCTCCCTCTGCTAAGCTCTGATCATCTTGGTAGCTGGAAGACAATCCAAATGCAAAACAAAATGCTTCTAAAAACTGTCCCATAGATTGCCAAGCATCTTATAAAGCCTGGCCATGGGCTTAAGTATATCAAAATCATGTGGATGCTTTTTGTCAACATCGTTCTAAACCAGGGAGGCAGCAAGCAGCTTACAACCCAGAAGTGTCATAGATGTACTCGTGAATGCTTGTCCATAATTTTGTTTATTCCAGCCTGCAAGTCCAGGAGGGACTGTCAGATCCTGTGTTCTGATTCTTCTCTACGCTGCCATCGCTGCACTTCACTCAGAGAGCCAGGGCCAAGTCCAGCAGCTCCAGCTGGGTTTTGGTTTGTCAGTCCTGAGGAGGCTGAGCCACAGCAGCCTCAGGAAGGAGGGCTCCTGAGGGCAGAGAAGGGGAAAGGTGCCTTGGTGCTCCCAAGAGCTAGACTGTCATCTCTGGGGCAGGGGGAGGCAAGAACTCTATGATCCCTGGCATTTTCACTTGGACACAAACTTCTTCCTTGCTTCAGACCTGGTGAATGTATAAACTACAGACACATGTGAGCAGAGCAGAGCCAGAAATGTCGGTGGAGGCTTCATGCAGTACTGCATGTGGGGTGAGAGGACCCTGAGCAAGGTGCAACCTCCTGCAGCAGCAAAACAAACCAGGCCAGGTGTTCTTTAGGGCAACAATCCTTCTTGGCCTGCAGAGATGCCAGGACTGGTGTTGAGGCTGAGGCTCAGGGTGATGCCAGGCTGGGGGGCTGGCCTGAGGTAGCCCCTGAGGTGGGCTAGTCATGGTAAGGCTGGTGAGGCACACAACTGTGCAGAGGGGCACATTTTTTTCAGTCCATGTTGCCCTAACAAACAAATGTCCTGGGATACAGACAATAATGTTTTTATGAGACTCTAAATTCTAAACTGAAATGCTCTTTGTAGCGGACTAATAGCCAGCACGTGTCCCTTCATCTCATGCTGAACTTTTGTGGTCCTACAGGGGTAAAAAAGGCCCTGGTGAACATTTACACTGAGCACTTTGTTCTCACAGATTTGTAGAGCAAAGAGAATAATGTATTGAGACTCTCAACCCGTGCCAGTTTGGCTTCATTTGTCCTTCTGAACTTGCCCTGAGAGATAATGTTTCCTTCTAATCTGCTGCCGTCCACCTACAGCAGGGACCGAGTGAATAATTCTCCCAAACAAGCCTTTATTCTTAAAACTCTGCCTGGCCCTAACCCTTTCTCCCCCTTACAGAGTAATTGTTGTGTTCATTACATGCTAATAGCCTGTGCTGTGTTCCAGCCCACACTGGCTGTGGCCACACAAACGGGGCTCAGGCCGTGCTGTTTTCAGAAAATGCTGCTCTTTTGGCATTATTTGAAAGAATGTGCCATGCCTCTGAGCACCAGGCATGCTCGCTCCCAGCCTGCCTGCCCCACAGCACAAGCCAGGTGCAGAGGCTTCACAGAAGTCAGCACATCTTCCAAGGAGTGAGGCTTTTCTCTCCACACATGATAATAAATTACTGTTGCCCTCCTATAGGAAGAAGGCACGAGGAAAAGGAAACAAGACATCTGAGTCTCTGGTTAATGAGACAAATATTTCCTATTCTTTTCTGTTCAGGTGCTTATGTCACCCTTTCACAATGATATTTTAATAAGCCTATGTAAGCTCTACAAATTGCCCTTTATATCTGCAGGAGAAGGGAAGCTCCAGGGGATGAGCAGTGTATACATTGAAAACACAAGAAACGTCTTATCCAGCTCCTGGAAATCACTCCAGAGACATCTGGAATGGGAGCCCCTCTGCAAACACCCAGGGGAGAGGTGTTAGGAATTTTAGTGGTGGCTTCAGGGTGCCTTTCAAACGGGACAAAGCTGAGCCGAGGTCAGCCCCCGTGGCCAGGGACTGACAGACAGCTTTGTTCCTTTGTTCCTAACCCTGCTCCTGAGCTTAGGAAACGGCCAAGGGTCAGCCTGTGATACCTCCCAGAAGGCTGCAGGGACAAAAGCCTTCAGACTGCACTGCTGCAAACCTTGGAGTTGGCTGACACAGTGTTCCTGTGCACAGGGGAGGCTGCAGCGAGTGCTGCTCGGTGCCAAGAGATGGGTTTGTTTGGTGACACCTGCCTGGCGTGTGGGTGTCACCTGGCACATGCCAGTGCTCAGGTGTGGCACAGGGAGCACTCCCGCAGGTGCAGGTGAGCTCACACGTGTGCATGTGAGTGTTTAGAGCACGCATGCACAGGTATGTGTGCTAAATGCAAGCTGTGTGGGCCGTTCCCAAACTAGTCCATGCAAGGCAGGGGGGTTTCTCTCCAGGAAATGTAAGAAAAAAACCCCTTTCACGTGCAGGTTCACACACGAGCGTGCGGATGCAAACCCAGGCAAGTATCTGCTGTGCACATTCACCCCCAGTGTGGGGACAAACCCCCCTCAAAGCAGTAGAAAAACCAAAAAAGCACCAAGAGAGGCTTGGATTCTCCAGCCTGTGCTCAGGGCTGTGCACTGCAGCCCCTACACAGCCCTCCCTGCCCCAAACCTTCTCCCCAGCCCCACGGCTCAGCCCCTGCCCTATTCCCAGGGCTCCTGAGCTCCCAGCTGCTCAGGCAGAGTGCAGTACCCCCCAGGACAGGGTGTTCTGGGAGGGCAGAGGCTCGGAAAGCCCGAGCAGGAACGGCAGTATCCTTTGTGTATCATGAGCCTGGGCTCCTGCCAAATTCCTCTGCACCCACTGCCTCCATTAAATGCGTCAATCATTTCTTGGCAGTCCAAGCTCCAGAGAAGAGTTGAGAGGCAACTTCAGGCAGTTCAGTTGCTTTCATTAAAAGGTAAAAATACATGCTGAGCAGGAGCTGGGAGCAGGACTGAGCTCTGTCTGCACAGAGCTGCCAAACCCTCCCTGCTGAGGAAGAGTAAGTGGCAGCAAACAGCAGAGCCTCCCATGGTCACAGGCTCTGTCAGCCTGTGAAATCCCCACAGTGGCCACTCAAGGACAGCTGCAGATCCCTGCCTGTGGATCTCAGCCTTGTTGGCTCACTGGGAAAGCAGAGGGAGAGCACCAAGGTGCAGGGGATGCAGGATTGCCCCTGCATGGCTGCCCTAGGGCAGGTTCTTGGGTGAGATATGGTTTGATGGTTTTGGCTGGGACCCACTTGATTCCTGCACCTGTAGAGACAGAAGCATACCCTTTGCCCCAGGTGATTAATCAGAAAGGACCTTCAATTTGTCCTGTCTCAGGGTTTCTAATTAAAACAGGGGGATTTTCTTTCAGTTTTGCCTGTGTGTTATTTGAAAAATGCCTAAAAATTGGTGGATCGGGTTCTGCAACAGAGCTGTTCAAGAAATTAAAAGCATATAAAGCTTTGTTCAACCTCATCTGTGGTGTGACCTCTACACCCCCTTCTGTTGATCAAGACCTGGCACTGCACCCTGGGACAGCACAAGGTGCTCCTGCAGCACAGCCAGCAGCTCCTGCAGCCAGCACAGGCTGGAGTGCACCTGGGCCCCAGCTCTGGGGGGGACCCCTGGGGGAAGCTGGGGGGTTGTTGGAATCCAAGACATTCCTCTCCGTGCCCCAAACCCCGGACAGGGGTCTGGGCAGCCCTGGCAGGAAGCCAGAAACACTTGGGGCTTTGATTTCAGCCCATGGGACAAATTACTAGGCTTATATGAGGAGTCACAAGTCACAAAAGTTTAGACAGCACAGTAGCAGTAGTTAGAGGGTGAAAGGAGAAAATTTGGGATTTGGTACAGGGGGGTCTAAAACCCTAAGATGGAGGGATTGGGGCGTGCCCTATCCTTCTTCCTTCTTCTTCCTAATGTCCATCTTTTAGGTGATGCTGGCATTTTTAGATTGGTTTAGAGTAGAAAGTCACTGTCTAACACAGGTGTTAGGGATTGGTACACAATTGTAAATATCTAATAGGTAGTTCATAGTATAAAAGATAGCACCAGCCCCGTGGGAGGCAGTGTGCCTTGGACTGACCTGCTGGCCAGAGCTCGGCTGATCAGACAGAAAATATTTTAGATAAGAGACAATAAACATCACTGAGAACACGAGCAGAAGACTCCTGACTCCTTCTTGGACAGCTGGGTTGGGAAAAGCGGCTTCCACCAACATCTGGGGTCATCTCAGAGAGCAGAGGAGACCCCGACAGGGGGTCATTCCCCGCCCTCAGACAGTGGCCAGGGTGCTGGGTGGGCAGGCAGCCTTGCTGTGGGCTGGCAGCTGGGCTGCTGTGGCAGTGCTGGCAGCAGGGAGCAGCAGGGCTCTTGGGAATAGAACTCGGGGAAGTCCAGGTGACTCAAAGATTCCTGGCACAGGGCACAGCTGGTGCCAGCTGAGCACATGGAGAGGAGAGGACAAACAAGCAGGGACCCACTGGAGGAATCCAGGCAGAGAACCTTGGAGTGGGGATGAGGGGCCTGGGGACACATCAGAGGTGGTCACTGGAGGAAGGCCAGGAGGGGAGCAGGCCACCAGGAGGGTTCCAGGCCACCATGAGGGGAGCAGGCCACCATGAGGGGAGCAGGCCACCAGGAGGGACCAGGCCACCATGAGGGGACCAGGCCACCATGAGGAGAGCAGGCCACCAGGAGGGACCGGGCCACCATGAGGGGAGCAGGCCACCAGGAGGGGACCAGGCCACCAGGAGGGACAAGGCCACCATGAGGGGACCAGGCCACCAGGAGGGACACCAGGCCACCATGAGGGGAGCAGGCCACCAGGAGGGACCGGGCCACCAGGAGGGGAGCAGGCCACCATGAGGGGAGCAGGCCACCAGGAGGGGACCAGGCCACCAGGAGGGGACCAGGCCACCAGGAGGGGAGCAGGCCACCAGGAGGGGACCAGGCCACCAGGAGGGGAGCAAGCCACCAGGGGGTGGTGGCTCCAGGGACAGTGAGAAGAGGAGCCACACACACACTGTGGTGTCCCAAGAGGCTCCCCGTGCCAGGAGCTGCTCTGCTCAGGCCACTGTGCCTGCCTGGCCACATCTCAGGGCTCCTGAGGGTCGCTGCATGCCTGTGCCACTCCCGTCCAGGCAGCTCTGTCTCCTTGCCTGCTGCTCTGTTCCTTCCTCACGCAGTTGCTTTGATCTGCACTCCAGGGGCTCAGTGTTAAAAATTAATGTTTCATGGATGTTGCTGCCCATGGCTTGAAAAATGGCTTTTTTTTCCCCAGGTGGTGGCTCACAGCAGCTCCTGAAGGACTGTTCTGCTCCAAGTTAAAAAGACAGGCCAAAACCTCTCGTGTTCCTCATGCCTTGGTTTAGGGCAGGATGGGACCTGCTCCTGCCCTGCAGAGCTGTGCTGGAGGGGGAAGCTGGGACGGCATCCTGGTGCCCAGGCCATCCCAGCAGGCTCTGCCAGTCCCCAGAGCAGCCCTGCCCTCCTGCCTGGGCCCCACCAGCCCTGCCTGCTCCACCAGGGCTCACTCTGCCGCCTCCTCCGTGTTTCTCTCAGTGACAAAGGGGCCATGGACACACCTGGGGGCTCGCTCCCCTGAGATGAGCAGAAGGGCCAGGGCCAGGTGCAGTGTGCCATGCCCTCCATGCCCTCTCAGAGGGGCTTTCTCCCCAGGTTTCCCTGCTCCCAGGTTCCAGCAGTCACAGAGAGCACAGGTTCTCCCAGCTGGTGGCAGAGAGGCCTGAGCAGCAGCATTCCCCATCAGCTCCAGCACCCTTGTTTCCCCTCACAGCCAGCCTGGTCCAGGTGGTGCCAGGGGTTGTCAGGGGTCCTGCCCCATCCCTCTGGCCTCTCCCTGTTTGGGTGCAGTGCCTGGCCAGGTGCTGAGCCCGGGGCGGGTTCACAGCCTGGGAACGGTCCTCTCTCCTCTCTTGTGTCCTGCTGGGTGTTTGGGGAGGGAAGGGATGCAGCGCCCGGGGCAGCAGGGTGGGTGCAGCAGGAAGTCAGGCTTGCCAAGCTGGGTGTGTAGCATGTGGGGATGCTTGTCTGGGCTCCCAAAGCATTTTCCAAACACTTTAATTATAGTGATTTATATGGCAAAAGTGTGGGGGCGAGAGCTTGGGAAAGGCATTAGCAGGTTTGTTCTGAGGGCTCTAATCAGAGGCAGGCGATGGGGAGAGGGAGGGTACAGCACTGGGGCTGTACCTTGAACTGCGGCGTCAGGACAGGTTTGAAGGATGCAAAACTTCCCAGCTGTGCCAGGGATGTGCTGAGGGCATCCCTGAGGCCTTAATGTTCTTCTGGGAACAGCCCTGGCATCAGGAGTACCACCAGATGTCCTGAGCCTGTCCTGGCACTGCTCCCGAGCCCAGGTCTGAGGCTCTGGGGCTTCCTGCCCCACCACCCACCAGCCCCACACAGCTCCAGCTCCACCTGTGCATCACCTGTGGAGGCAGAGCAGGTACACGAGGCCACAGGTGAACATGGCACACAAGTGTCTTTACTGCAGTCACCAGAAAATGATCAACAATTCAACAGCAACTCAGTGTTCTCATTGGCATTATCTTGAAAATTAACAACCTTGTCTGGTTTTGTTTTGCAAAACATTGCTCTCAAATGCCCAGCACATCACAGAGAAGCACACTCACGGCTCCCAGCAGATGAGGAGACTTTGTCTCTGCACAGACACTGCAGCTCCTCCAGCCCAGGGGCTCAGCAGTCAGGGGAGCAGCACAGGCCATCTCTGCTTGCTCCAAAGTCTCAGCCTGCCTTGCTCTGAGGACACCACACTCCCACAGAGCCTAACTGCACCAGGGAAAGTGAGAGAATATTGGGCTACTGTCAGGCTGGTGGCACCAGGCTGGCCACAGGCACAGCGTGGGGCTGCAGAGCTGAGCCTGGCACTGCAGCAGTGCCTCTGACCCCTCCGAGCCACCGCGGGGTGCGGCCCCGGCAGCGTGGCCGCAGCCCTGTCACCGCCGCTGCAATCCTACTTTTGGGCCTGTTTTCTGATAAATAACCTTTGCCTGTCCTTTTTGACAGTGATGTTTATTGATGTCTGACATCCCTCACAGCCAGGTCTGGCCTCCTAGAGCTGTGGTGCCCTGCACACCCCATGGCCCTGGAGCAGGGCGAGAGCGGCACAGGCAGCTCTGCTTCTCTCAGATGCCCACAGCCTCCCTAAACACTCCCTTCCAGACATGTCAGGGTGGGCTGTAGCTGAGCCTCCTGGTGGGAACAGAGTGAAAACAGAGCTTTAAATAACCCTACCTTGGCCTCTGGGGGCTGTTCCTGCCAGGGACAGCAGCGCTGGGCAGCCCCTGCTGCGGGTCCCTCTGCCAGGAGAGGTTCACAGGGCTTCACCCCCAGCTCCTGCCCAGGGCACACAAACCCCTCTGCCAGGAGAGGTTCACAGGGCTTCACCCCCAGCTCTTGCCCAGGGCACACAAACCCCTCTGCCAGGAGAGGTTCACAGGGCTTCACCCCCAGCTCCTGCCCAGGGCACACAAACCCCTCTGCCCCAGCTGGGGATGATTTGCTGATACAGGGATCAGCAACCAGTGCTGTGCCCACAGGCTCACGTTATCACTGAGTTGAGCCCGGTTGATTGAGAAGCTGAAAGCAGCCTTGGCTTGGAGTGCTGCAGATGGTGCTGGGAGCAGGGCAGTGTGCTGAACCCTTAAAAGCATTGGCAGCAGGGGCAGACACAGGCTTGCTCTCCTGGACTGTCTCACATCTTACAGTGATGGGGAACCAGCAGCAGGGCAGTTCCAGGGGATGTTATTTCATACTTCAAGTCTGCACAACCAACCTCTTATTCTTGCCCTTCTGCCCTCAGTGGGCAGGCTCTGCTCCCACAGAGATTTCAGGGGAAGGAAGTGTGCATCTGCAGGGCGATGTGGGGGCAGCCTGGCTCTTAAGTGGTCTAACCACGAGCCCACAGTGCTGGGAACAGAGCCCAGAAGACCTGCTGCCCAAACACAGGCTTCTGTGTGTGAGCAGCTGCAGCCAGGGCTGCTCGGGAACCCGCATCCCCCAGGCACTGCTGGAGATGGGAAGATGCAGGAGCAGCTCTGTCACAGCTGTGCCCCACCAGGGAGCTGGGACAGGCACTGAGGTCACCCCAGGTGCAGGAAAAAGGGAGGGAAGCAGTGGGCAGCTGCACCTTTGCCCATGCCTGAGCTGAGAGCAGGCAGGAGAGCCAGCTGAAAAGTCCCTGGATGCAGCTGGGGCATCTCCACAGCAAATAACAGCATGAGCTCCACAAACTGCTTTTCTGCTGTGATCCTGACCGTGGGATACCACAGGGGTCAGGGATCTCTCCTGGGACTCTGTTTACAATGCCCCTGCCCAGACATGCTCAGTCTTGGCTCACCTTGCACTGGTCTTTCTGATTTGATTGCATTTTCTAGGAATTCAAGACTGGCATCCCTGCAAAAGGCAGTGCATACTTTATTAACTATGCTGCTTTCTTGTCCACTAATTAAAATCAAATTATATCTGATGCACGCAACACACTTTGCAATGAAGGAAACCTCCTTTCCCAATCTGCTCTATGAAGCAATTTATTTAGCCCACTGAGCTGAAAAGAGTGCAGCCCTGCAAAGACCCCAGGGATGCTGAGGACCCAGCTGGCTGGAACTTCTCCTGGGCTCACCTTTTTGGTTTCATTCCAGGCTAGAGCCAGGATTCCCCAGGGCTGAGGGCAAGAGCAAGGGAAAGGTGATCCCAAGGGAGCAGCTTGTGGGAAGGTGAGCAGCAGCAGCAGCCATGGGCTCCTTTTTGGGTCCATCTGTCTCCTCTGCCACGGGCCTGGGCACCACACATGCCTCCAGCAGGTCTGGCTGCCTGGGGACCAGGAGAGGAGGAGTTTCCTCAGAGTGATGCAGCCCCTGCACGAGGGCACAGCCTGAAGGCCATGGGGAGCAGGAGCCCAGAGCAGCCCCTCTCAGGGCTCTCAGCAGTGCCAGCCCTCCAGCAGCACTGCAGGATGCTCCCACAAATGCCTCAGACCCTCTGGCTCAGGCAGGGCTTGGACAGATCCTGTCCTTCTGCCCAGCAGCACTGGCACATCCTTCTGCCCACATGCTCTGAAATGCAGGTACTGGGTCCCCAGAAACCCCAGAAAACCCCAGCACCAGGCTCAGCATGGAGCAAGTCACAGCAAAGAGGCTCAGGAGAGAGGGGCCAGCCCCTGCCCTGTGTCTCCTCAGTGAAGCCACTAGTCTCAGATTTTTTTTTCCTTAGGGGAAGGATGAAGTTTCTGCAAAAAGACAAGCCTTCCCCTGTGGTCCTTGTGCTGGTGCTGGCAGGAGCCATGTTTGGAGCAATACATCATCAGTGGAAGGTATCTAATGATGTATTGCCCTAATACATCACCATAGCAACAGCACTCTAATGATGTATTATTCTAATGTGTTACCCAAGTGCCCATTCCTCCAGATGATGTATGGTGAGGGTGGCTGTGCTCTGCCAAGCCCAGATGCAGCAAAGCTCTCCTGACTGCCAAGCACCTCCAGCAGTGTTGCCTGCCACTGCATGGGATGCACCACTGGCTGTTTGCTCCCACCTTTGTGTGCTGCCTTGCCACCCAAGGCTGGGGGAGCTCCCAAATTTGGTGCCCATCACAGTTCTCTGGCAACTACCACCACTGTTGTCCCTTTCTTCCCTTCCCCTCCCCACTGTAGCCAAGCTACAGTGTCACTTGTGGAGCTCTGAAAGACAATTTTAAAAGCATTCCTTCCCTGGCATTTGGAAAATCCAGAAGGGGAAGTGACAGGCTGGTTTGTGCATTTCTCCAGCCCCTTCCAAGGTATTAAGGCCACACAGTGCTCTGGGTTTGATCATTAACAATGAAAATACCAGCTGGAATTCTCCTGCTGCCTGTGACAGGGACAGCATTGTTTCCAATTCACACTATCTTTTTGACCATTCAAATGCCATCAATTCAGTCACCCCAATGCGTAGGACAGTTATCTGAAATGTTTTCCCAAACAGCTTAGTGACTATAGAGCAACAATTCATGGCATTGCTTGGGGACATCTGTGCAAAGCAACGCTCAGTAAAGAGCTCGTGGCCAGCTGAATGCTCCCTGTGTGGACTTCAGATTCCTGAGAGGAGCAGGGAAGCTG
This sequence comes from Urocynchramus pylzowi, assembly GCA_013397555.1. Taxonomy (NCBI): domain Eukaryota; kingdom Metazoa; phylum Chordata; class Aves; order Passeriformes; family Fringillidae; genus Urocynchramus; species Urocynchramus pylzowi. Next base: position 10,035 of record VZRH01001504.1, on the reverse strand, counting down.
GCAGACAGAGAGACTGAATGAATGGCAGGAGAAATCATTTCATCTATGCAAATCCATGCCAAGCTCGGTGCAGCTGCTGTCAGGGGAGCTCTGCCCCTCTGGACTGACATGGAAGAAGATTTTAGTGAGCACTGAGATGCTCTCTCTGCCAGACCAGCAGCAGGGACTGCAGCCTCTGGTGTCCTCTACAGCCACCACAAGCAGCAGGTAAATCCTCCACGGCAGAAGCAGGGCCCAGAGCAGGTTCTGTGGGATGTCCCTCTGCTCTGAGATCCCCAGGCCTCAGAAGCCCCTAGAAAGTGGAAGCTAAAGGCACCCATGCCTTATTCCTTCACAGAGGAGCAGCAGCTCTGCCTGGATCAGCACAAGTCCTGGCACAGGCTGCCCAGGACAGCAGAGTGATCACCATGCCTGCAGGCTGTGGGGCAATGCAGCAGGAGCTCTGCTGGCTCATCCTTCTCCCACATCAGCCCTGTCACTGGGGCCAGCAGAGACACCTGGGGAACCACAGATCACAGAGCCACTGCCATTGTTTGGAGCCATTATTTGGAATTTTCACTCGGATTTTCAACTGGGGGTTCAGGGGGGCTGGATCAAGGCTGCTGTTCCCAATGCTGTGGAGCTCACCCATGAGGCTGAGAGAACCTAAACCAGGACAGGGATCCCCTGGCACAGCCCAGAACCCCATCTGGCCAGAGCAGAGCTTGAGATGTCGAGCCTGCTGTGTCCCCAGGGCTGTGTCAGGCTTGCCTCAGCTGTACCTGTAAGGGTGGGTGCAGAGGGATGCAAGAGGCCTCCCCTCCCTGGGCTGCCTTTGCAAGGCTCCCGTGCTGCACCTGGGCAGATTCCAATCATCTCACAACGTTTCAGCAGTGACAAATTACAGGATTTCAGCAGGAAAAAAAAGTGAAACAGAGTGACCAAAAAAGGAATGATTGTATTATCAATAATGTTTCCAGTGGCTGATGGATGAGGACACCCAAACGATTTTTAAGATTTCAGTAGAAACCCTCCAAATGGCAGCACAAAGGCAAAATGTTTATTAACCCAGGGTCTCCTGAGAAAATCCTCCAGGGATGTGGACACCTATGCCAGGTGTGGGCCAAATGTGTGCTCAGCACCAAGCAGCCCATCTAACAGCAGATGAGACAGGATCTTTTCCTCACTCCTGCAGAGACAGGAGGGATCCTGAGAGCGTTCCAAGAGGGATGAACAGACAGACACACTGCTCCGTGGGACCCCACTGCCCTTCTCCTTCCCAGGGCTCACTGCAAATGCTCCCTAAACAGCTCTGGAAACAACCAGCTTTCTGAAAGCTGCCCTAAAAGCCCTCTGCTTTCACTAATATCAAGAGTAGGGAACATCAAGAAAAAAATCACCTCCTAATTCCTTGGGGAACTGAATTTGCAGAACAGGCATCCTGTCTTAAAGATAAATATCCCCCTCGAAAGGCAGGCACAGCCCTTGCCCTGTGCATGGCAGGACATTCAGCTGATGGTTTTGTGATGCCACATATCCAGCACAGCCTTGGAAATGCTCTTGTGCTGGAAAAATATTAGACAACATTGTCATGATTGAAAACTGGCAAATCTCCAGGCTGGGGTTTCAAGGGATAATTTGTAGATTGAATGTTAATGAATATTATTGTTGTTATCTTGTAAGGCTGTGCTGACTTCACTCTGTTGCCCATTGCACATCTTGATTTTGACTTTTTTTACCCCTATAACAAGCAGCATAGGCAATTCCAGCACAGCCAGTTGAAGACACACGGGAAAAGGTGATTCTTTCTGTGCCCATGTCACTGCCTCCCCAAACTCTGCTGCTTCAAACACTTGCTGACACAGGATTGTTGGTTTGAGTCCTCTCTGTCCTTCTTCCTGCAAACTCACCCAGCCTCAGTGGTGCTGCCCCAGCCGTGGCACGTGGAGGTTAGGAGCAGGCATCATGGGGATCCTCAGCATCATAAATCTTCTTTGAACTCCATGGGGAAAGAGGCATGGAGGGGAAATACTGTCATTTCTTCAGCCCTGCACTGTTTTAAGAGCTGGGCTGTGGCTTTGCTGTCGGGAGCCCTTCTGTGCAGAACGTCAGAGCAGCAGCTCACCCAAGCACACCTGCAGCAGGTGCTGCAGTGCAGGAGTGTCCCCCTGCAGCTCCCCACGGGCAGGCTGGCCCCAGGGGCGCTCCCAGCCTGCTGCAGCCCACCGTGATTTATGTGGCACTTGTACAATTGATGTGCTTTGTGCCTGGGGACAGTTAAATGGTAGCTCTGTCATTAGTTTAAGCAGAGGTTAAAGGTGATCAATAACAAGGGTTTCACGCCCAATTGATCACCCCTTGCTATTTATTTCTGCCTTTTGCTTTCCATTCCACGGTGCTTTTAGAAATAGTAATTAAAGACATAACAAGTGTTCCACTAGGCAGAATATCAAACACTCCAGATATTGATTCAATTCTCTCCCTTTTAACGACGTTGACCTGCGCCTGTCCCCAGCACCAGCAAGGCTGGGCAGCCTGCAAGGCTGCTGCCCACAGCCAGGGCTGGGGAGCTGAGAGCCCTCCTGGGGGCACAGCCAGCCCTGCCCTGGGCAGAAGGTGGAGAGCAGCACAGTGCTCTGGGACAAGCAGCTTTCAGTGTCCAAGGGGCTCTCTGAGCATCAGTGCTTGGCCCGTCCTCTGAGCCTTTAGTGTGACTGAGAGGCACTAACACACAGTGAGCTCCAGGTAATGAAAATCACAGGATAGATTTGCTAAAAAAAACCCCCCAAAAATCCCACAAACAAACAAAAAAAACCCCCAAAACAAATAAACAAAAAAAACCCAAAACCCAAACCCAACAACAACAACAAAACCAACAAACCAAGCAAACCCAAAAAAGTACAGTAAAATATAAAGATGTCCATTTTTCCATTGGCTCTCTCATACCTTCCACTGATCCCTGACTGCACAGCTGGCATTTCCACGGAGCATCCAGCACCTCTTGTGCATATATGTGATATTTGCAAGAAGATTTTTGTGTACTTGTTCACTGATTTACTCAGAAGGACACAGCTGATTGGGGTGCAGCTCCTGAGACAGAGCTGAGCAGCTTCAGTGAGCCATCCACCTTCCCTAAACATGCTGCCAGAATAGCCAGCTTGGAAATATGCTGCAGGAGATCCTTGTCTGTGGCTGTGGCAACTGCTGAGAGTTTTGGCCCTAGAGAATCTGGTACAGCAAGGGGAGCACTGGGGGGAGCACAAGGGGACAATGTGAGGTCAGGTTTGGAGACAGTTTTCATCCCTTTTCTCCCAAATGCTTTGGCACCCATGTCATGGAATGGGAAAAAACATCCTCAGAACTGTCCTGAACAGTGAGCATTCTCATTTCCTGGCACTTCCAGCCCTGCAGAGGACACGGAGGCACACGGGCCGTGGACCTCAGTCCTGAAGAAGAGAAATTCAGAGCTGCTCCCTGACCCTCACCTGGCAGGAACGAGGGCAGGGGACAACATCCAGCACCACTGCATGTCATTGCTCCTCCAGGCAGCTCTGCCAGATGCATGCCACAGGCCATGTGCACAGAAATAACCCCATGGTGCTGCTGTGAGAGCCAGCTGGAGCTGGGGGGACAGAGAGACCCTGGGCTGTGCTGGCCAGCAGGGCTGAGGGGAGCGCCCCAGCAGCGGGTGGTGCCGTCCACAGCACTCATCCTCAACACAAACAGCCCGTCCTGCTCTCCACAGCCTCGGGCAGCAGGGGCAGGAGCACTTTGAGCACACCAGGAACATTGCCACAGCAGTGGGAAGGGAAGCAGGGCAGTGATGTTGGGTCCCTGCAGCACAGCTCTTCCCACAGAGGGACTGAGAATTCCCTCTCCATCTCACGCTGCTGCTGCTGCTCTTTTTGCTGAGGTGGCTCAGCAATCTGTGTAAATTAATCCTTGCAACTTAATGTTATAGTTTATGACATCACTTCATGAGAAATAAAAACACTGGGGGAAAAAAAAATCCTAAACATTTCTCATGGTCCTTAAGAAAATGAACAGGGGATGTGGAGGTAAAATCCAGGAGCTCTGACAGCATTTTAGAGGAAAGCCTGTGTTGTAGCAGATCTCATAATCACCCTCGTGTACTACAACTCCCTCATTGCCTGTCCTTCTGTTGGTTTGTCTGTAATCAGGTTAGTCTTAAACATGACTGAAGAAAACATCTTCAATTTAAAACCAGTTATTTATTTAAAACATCTCCAAACATAAAGACATCGCCCGACTCTTTATCCTGCAAATCACTGCAAAAGATGCAAATGTGTAAATTCATTTCCTAGAGTTTTGTCTGGCTACAAATTTATGAGCCAGCATAATCTCAGTCGTGTACCCTTTAGTGTGACTGAGAGGCACTAATACACAGCAAGCTCCAGGTAATAAAAATCACAGGGCAGATTTTTTTTTTAAAAAGAAAGAAAAACAAAAAACCCCAACAAACCAAGCAACCCCAAAAAAAGTACAGTAAAATGTAAAGATGTCCATTTTTCCATTGGCTCTCTCATACCTTCCACTGATCCCTGACTGCACAGCTGGCATTTCCACGGAGCATCCAGCACCTCTTGTGCATATATGTGATATTTGCAAGAAGATTTTTGTGCACTCGTTCACTGATTTACTCAGAAGGACACAGCTGATTGGGGTGCAGCTCCTGAGACAGAGCTGAGCAGCTTCAGTGAGCCATCCACCTTCCCTAAACATGCTGCCAGAATAGCCAGCTTGGAAATATGCTGCAGGAGATCCTTGTCTGTGGCTGTGGCAACTGCTGAGAGTTTTGGCCCTAGAGAATCTGGTACAGTGATGGAAAGCAGATTGCTTCTGTGGAGCTGAGAGAAGCCAAAGTCCACAAGGAAACAGGTCCTGGATGCTCCTGGTGCTGCACAAACGCCTTGATCAGGCAGAATGCTCCAGAAGAAAGGTGAGAAAAAGGAAAATAAAGAAGCATCTTTAAAGTTTGGTGTGAATGAAAAGCATTCTTTGCTGCAGCAAGTGCTCTCAGCAGCGCATGAGCCAGGGAAACAATGTAAAACCTTTGCAAGGCTTACAAGAAATAACGCTCAATTTGCCCAACACCAAAAATAATGCGATATCAAGGACTATGAAATATTCATAAGGTCTGATCTAACATGCACATTATATGGTGTGTGCAGCATCACATGCTTTAACACAGCCTTTGCAATCTCCTAATCCCCCCGCACAGCACAGACACGGGGTCCTGTTAGCTCAGACTGGAACTGGGGAACTTCTGCTGGCAGAGCTTCCTTCAAGGACAGAGGAGAGCACCTGAGGAAGTGCAGTTGGCCACATCTCTGCTGCTGTACACTCCTCCTGGCAGCAAAGCACCAGTGGGAGCAAGGCTGAACGCCCATAAATCAGCTTGGCAAAGCGCAGTGGTGGTTCCCACGAGAGACTTCAATGAGCTCCTTCTCTGTGTGTTTCCAATACGGGCACATACACGATGCTGCTGCTCAGAGCCCACATTGTGCTGGCTGGTGGAAGCCTGCAGGAAACCTGTGCTTTGGAGCTGCCCATTTCAGGCAGGTACATTGGCCTTGGTTCCCTGAGCAGCAATATTAAACTTAGCGAGAGCAGACACCGTCATCTACGGACATTTAGCATTTTGAAACGAAACCAAAACACCCCCCATGCCACCTCAGCTTGCTCCTGCCCCTGCTGGGGCTGATCTGCTCCAGAGGAAAAGAGGACAGCAGGCACTGGCAGCAGGCAGAGCCCCCGTGGGAGCTGCAGCCACTGAGTGCCCATCCTCAGCACACGACGAGGGCGAGCACCAGCTCCCAGTCACCAGCCAGGATGGGCTCATTTCAAACAACCCAACTGTAAGAAAAACACAAGGCAGCTAAGGAGAAGTAATTCCAGAGTTGTGGAGTTCTGCCCTGGGGCAGGACCCAAATCTGCTTCCAGTACCTGTGAAGTGACAGCTCTGAGCTGTCCTGGGGCTGATCCAGCTCCAAACAACCAACGGTAGAGTTCGCATAAAATTAAAATATATGCAAACAACATTAGCACAGAACTACAAGATTTGTTTAACCCGATGGTATGAAATCTCTCCTTCTAGGGGAGAGAGCAAGCAGGAGTGGGCAAAATTGGGAACAAGACTCTCTGATATTAATGTGGATGCTCTGAATTTTCATGTGAAGAGGTTATAGTGCTTCAGCTGCTGCCTTAACTCATTAGGGGCCAGTTGCACCACAGCACTGTGCTGGGAGCAGGCACAGCTCTGGCTGGGCAGCCGTCAGAAGAGACCAGATTCAGTGGAAAGCAGAAGATGAACACGGCATTACTAATTACAAGTGACTGTGCCTCGCCAGGCAAACTGCTGTGCTGTAGTCACTTCTGCAGTTGTTATACAGCAAACATTCTCTGCTCTTGCAAGTGGCAGCAATAATAGTCTAAGACAAGAAACCTGGAAGAAATTGGATACTGGAATACTACAAGCTTGAAAGCTGATAGGCAACTGTCCACCTTTTCACAAGTAAAAGGGAAGAAGTGATACCCTACTGAATATTGTCTGCCTAACAGAAAACAGCAATGTCCTAAAATTACCAATAACCAATTAATAAGATGACAGGGAAGCACAGCTGCCCTGCCATGTCCCTGGAGCACACAGGCAGGCTCTCTGCCTGGGCAAGGGTGGCACAGCACAGCTCACACCCTTCTGTGAGCATGAGGAGGGCTGAGCCCACACCAGGGTTGCATTCACCTGGTACCAACCTCCCCATCTGGCCAAAGACCCCTTGGCCACCACCTCAGCTCTCCTGAGCAGTCTGAGATGCAAACCCTGGGGCACCAGCCCCTCTGGACCGTGTGCAAGGCAAGCAGATCACCCCAGCCCCTGGAGATGGATGGCACCTGCCCCAAGCACAACGAGCACAGCCCGGTGCCACCACGGGACCAAGCAGAGCCTGAACGCTCTGAAGGGCATCTGCTGGGGCCAGGCACTGCTCAGCAGCACAGTGCTGCTGGGTTAGAGCAAGGATTTCCCACCAGCACGGAACAAACCCCTCTCTAAACTGCACTGGCAGTGCTTTTGTTCCTTATCTAAACTTCCTACTTTGTATGTTTACTATTTACTTTGTTAAATAAGTATTTGTACATCGGCTTTTCTTTAATGTACCAACACCACAGTTCTACCTTTTCTTGCTTTACAACTGATGGAGTAGTATGAAGTCATGCTTTCACCTTAGTGAGAAACAACCACAAAAAAAAAAAAAAAAGAGTCTTCCTCCAGTAATTGCCATTTAATCCCTGACCAGGGAAACTAACAAGTTATTCTAAGATAGGCAAACCTTTGGGGCATCTGAATTTTAGAACAGCTGAGCACTGCGGCACTGCAGAAAGGAGATCTACAAAGAGTATTTTATTTTTGCTGCTCAACAGCACGAGAGAGCTAATGCAGCGGGGCTGCCAGTGCCTTATACAATGTGACACAGCGAACAACCCAAGGGTGCTCGTCCTCCCCAGCACTCACAGCACATCTCATCCGTTAGGAGAACCCAATGTGAAAACTGACCCTGCCCTTCCGAGTATCAATACAAATCCTGCTTGCCATCCAGGTTACTTCAGAATGAAGAGGTTACTGAAATGTCTCCTGCTATAGAAAATCAGCACAATTAAACATTCAATGCAAACGAGTTTGTTTTCTTTTGAGAAACAAGCAAACAAAAAAAACCCCTCTTTTGTTCAGTTTTGTTTCTTCTTCCCTTAAAGCCTGGCTGTCACACAGAAATTCTTAAGCAAAGGCTGCAATTACAGCACGACAAAACACTAAAAACAATGGTACATGTGTGGGGAACACATGAGGTAACAGCTAAGGACAGATTCTCAGAGTTGGAAATTAATTTAAATGCTGTCATGATACATTGACTCAAACCCTTAAATCATCCTCCTTTACTTTTTTACTGGAGTGTATCATCTAAGCGACTACATCTGCATAGCTATTTAGAAATTAGTAAATATTCAGTAAAAACAGCAAAACTTTTTGAATTCAGGATCTCTACCACAGCCCTATCATTCTCTGCTCTTCTATAAAAACCAATCTCATTACAAAAAAAGAAGCTAAGCCTGTAGCAAAAGCTGACAGAACACACACTGCACACTAAACCCTTTAAGTGAGATTTTGTATTATGCTCTGCATGCCAAGGGAAGTTATTAATACCCTAACCCACAGCATTCACTAGCTGCTTTGTATCACAAAGTGAACCATTTCTTTACAGGGTATTTGATGAAATAACTGCTCAAAGTGACTTTATTTTAAAAATCTCAAAAATCAGTTTACTAGAATTTTGAGTGAGAACTTGATAGTCTTGTATTACCTGATGTAGAATAGCTACATTATAAGAAACATTGAAAATGCACTAAATTATAACATTATCAATGGCAAATGTGACATTGCTTAGACAAGTAACATACACCCCCACCAAAGGCACAAAATGCAACAAAATCAAACTGCAACGAAGACAAGAATTTTCAAGTATAAATTTTCAAGAGTAAGTTACATTTGGTGTGATAGAAATTTTTATATATATTAAAAAGAATTTTACATAGACTGCAACGCACAATGCAGTGCTTTCGCTAGAAAATCCCCTTTAAAGCTTCTGTTTTCACAGCACACAATTTGTACTGAATAAAGTGGGGAAACCATCCAGTGCCAGATGTCTGAGAACATCAGTAAATTCTCTGCCAACTAAAAAGAAAGAATTTGGTCCTTTGCTACCAGATTTCGATCAAGTATTTAATCAGTGCAAGAGCTCTGCATAGGAACATATTTCAAAAGTTCTCCCAACACACAAAACACCGCAGGAATCCAAGGACCTGCAAAGGCAAACAATCCTCACATGCGACTTTTCTTGGTGCTGCAAGAGAAGGTTTAAAGTAGAGATGCAGGGTCATTCTTCCAAGAACCGATAACGCAGAAACTGTATTTTCAGCCTTTCTCGGCATAACCACAAAATATTCGGGCATGAAACCACGACAAGGAAAGAGCTGGTGACATCAGAAAAAGCGAGAGCGTGCCTTGAGTAGACGGAATCTACTCAGCAGCAGCAGTGTGCGTGGATTACCCTTGCCGTAGGTGGGAGGAAAGTTCCGTGCGGGCTGTTTGGGGTTCTCACCTCGGAGAGAGAGCCACGCTCGGCTCCAGCCCTGCGGAGGCGCGGGGAGCAGGGCAGCGCACAAGCGCATCCCCGCGGGGACGCG
>VZRH01001503.1:163115-216300 GCA_013397555.1 Urocynchramus pylzowi | reverse complement strand
GCTGATAATAGAGTGGATTTTTTACCTTACAGGTCCCCAAAACCAATTTTTACAGAGTTAGAGATGATGGCACAAATCATAATCAGAGCCAAAGCAAGATTGCTAATTAAAGCAGGCAAAGACTTTGTTGTGATTTACCTTCCTTTGAAAAAGAAATATTTTGATTGGGCTTTACAACATTCAGAAGACTTACAAATTACATTGCTAGATTATTCAGGTGTTTGTTCTATCCACTTTCCAAGTCATAAGTTGTTGCAAGCTAAATTGAGCTTTAGAGAAAAACCCATGCTGAGTGAAGTGCTTATTACAGTTGTAACAGTATTTACTGATGGTTCAGGGAAAACACACAAATCAGTAATAGTATGGTGAAACCAAACAACTAAAACATGGGAATCAAACATTCAAACAGTAGAAGGTTCTCCTCAAACTGCTGAATTAGCAGCAGTAGTTAGAGCATTTCAGATTTTTCAGGAACCTTTTAATTTGATTTTATATTTTGCTTATGTTGCTAATATAGTTAGAAGAATAGAAGGATCTGTTTTAAAACATGTTAGTAATGATTACCGGTACCATTATCTCACGTCTTTACAAAGTTTCACAACAGGGAACTAACAATTTATTTTTTTTTTCCATATTAGGGCACATTCTTTGCTTCCAGGATTTTTAGCAGAAGGAAACACAAGAGCAGATAAATTAACAATGGTTGTTGAAAATACCTTACCCAATATTTTTGAACAAGCTAAATTGAGTCATGCCCTATTTCATCAAAATACACAAGCACTTATGTGAATGTTCATTGTGGGAATCCTTAAAATCAGAGAGTTTTGGAAAAGCTGCAAAAGGCAGGTCTTAGAGATAGCAGAACTATCTCTAAGACTGATTAGAGTGAAGCAGTAGCCATAAGATTAGTCAGCAGAAAAATTATGTAAGAAGTAGAAAAGTAAGGACAAATAGAACAATGTTTCTGTGTATTAACGCTTGTCTAGAATAACTCCCTAAGCTACAGAAAAGTGTATCTAGCAAGATATTAGGAAGTTCTAAGCTTAATAATGGAGCTCTGTACATTGTATCTTAAGGCTCACAAGAAGGTATTGTATTCTAAATAAGCAAGCATTGTTTTAACAAAAGGTACGTGTGTTTATAGTGGTTGGATAGAACTACTATCAATATGCTTTTGCAAAAACTTTTAAAGTAAGTTATAACATTAAGTTCTTTGTCTGCTGCCGGGGACATGAGCTGCCAGCATCTTCCCACTGTCATGTCCACGTAATGAGACTGATGTTAGAAAATAAACAGTTTGAGATGCATTCCTCAGCAGTCCCGTCCAGTTCGTGATTTGTACATAGACCCCTGGCTAGCAATATTCTGTATTTCTAAAGATCAAGCAAAAGCCATTATAAATTCTTGCCCTGATTGTCAACTTGTGCATCCTCTTATGTCCACAGGAGCTGTCAAACCACAAGGGTTGCAGAGCTTGCAATTATGGTGAACAGATATCACCAAATATCCATCTTTTGGGAAATTTAAAAACATCCATGTGTCAGTAGACACTTTTTCAGGTGCAGTTGTTGCCTCCTTACACACAGGAGAAACTGCCAATCATGCTTGTCAACATTTTTTGCAAGCTTCTTTAGGTGTACCTCAAGAAATAAAAACAGACAATGAGTCCTGCATATACAGCTCAAAAAGTGGCCACGTTTTTAAGGGATTGGAGTGTTCGCCACACTTCTGGTATTCCCTACACTCCCATGAGTCAAGCTATTATTCAAAGAACATATCTCACTTTGAAATCTTGGATAATCTCACTTTTGTATCTTGGATAAACAAAAAATGGGACTAACAGGCACCACAGATGCGATTGAATAAGGCTTTATATGTTTTTAAGTTTTTAAACAGCTTACTTGCAGAACCAGACCCAACAAATTTTCAGCATTTTTCTAATAGCACACAGGCAAAATTGAAAGAAACTCCTTTAGTTTTAATTAGAAACCCAGAAACAGGACAAACTGAAGGTCTATTTCCTTTAATAACTGGGGGCAAAGGGTATGCCTGTGTTTCAACAGGTACAGGACCTAAGTGGATTCCAGCAAAGAATGTAAAGCCATATCATGTGCAAAAACATGCCAACAACCCCATAAGCAGAGAAATAAGCATGCAGACATGAGCAGAACAGAGACTCCATCTAACAATGAAGAGTGTGTACATGAGCAATGAGGAGCCAGAGAATTCCATCTCATCTACACTGACCGAGGGCCAGAAGAAAAAGAGGGAGAGACCAAAGAAACAGCCACAGGAGGATAGTGGGAACATAGTTATTATCCAGACAGGGTGATGTAAAAACACGGCCAGTGAAAAGACCATGAGAAAGGCCAAAAGGAAGCACAAAAGTAACTATTTTAACTGGGGGAACAGCAGAATTTTCTGCTGTGAAAAGGCCAAGGGGGAGGCCTTGCAAGTGGCCTTGAGTAGTGGTCCAACAAGGAGAGCCTCAGGGAGGAAATCCTCTAGAAAATAGTGGCTCACTAAATGATTGAGGATAAGCATGGAGCTAAATCAAATGTTATGCTTATGACTTTTTATTTTGTTTTTTCTTAGTAGCGCAACTTCAACCGTTAATCAACACAAAATGAATGTTTGGGTGACTTTAGCTAATGCATCAGGTTTAGACACCATATGCTTAGCCACTAAAACCTCAGAAAATCCATTTTCCACTTGCTTAGTAGGGCCACCTGTGGACACAGGGCCAATAAAGGAGAAAACTTTTCGTGTTTTAAGAGGTAAAAGCGCTGGCCGCATGTGGAATTGAGATCACAACCCTGTAAGACACTTGGAATTATTGGGCAGGAGAACTTCCTCAAACATCCTTAGAGCCTCAGGAGATAGATCTTCTTGGCTCTGTAAAAATGGATTTTTGTATTAAGTTCATCTATATAGGGAAAGAGTCATTGTTGAGTAAAGATGTTTCTCCCCTTCACCAAGTGTTTAAGAACCAAACTTCTTGGTGTAATTACACTTCCCCAGTACTTGCATGGTCTATTGACACACCTTTACAGCTGCCACAAGGGATGTTTTTTACCTGTGGAGATAGAGCCTGGCCTACCATTCCATCACACATCATAGGTGGCCCATGTAGCTTGGGGAGGCTTACTTTGCTAACACCAAGTATGAAAATGCTCACTGAAAATAGATGCAGAAGTAAGAGGTTTGTTAATCATTATGAATCAGACTGTAAAGATAATATTGAACCTTGGGGTCTTGGAAAAAGGTTTTCAGCATCTGTACTTTTACCTCACCTTGCCTCTGCAGTTTTGTTAAAGCAAATAGATTGAATAGCCTGTTGGCTGAGTAAACAAACCAATTCTACCTCTCTTGCATTAAGTGGTTTATTAGCATACGTTAGAGATATAAGACATGCAACCCCGCAGTACCGGGCTGCAATTGATTTTCTCTTATTGGTACATGGTCATGGATGCAAAGATGTTGATGGAATGTGTTGTACGTATCTATCTGATCATTCAGAATCCATCCATAAAAGCATATGGTAATTAAAAGTAAGTGTGTCCAAAATTAGGTTTGATGATGGAGCTTGGTTAGATGACCTGTTCAATGGATGAAGTTTCGCACCTTGGCTGAAAGAACTTCTAAAAATAGGTATGTGTATATATATACTGACTGTCACAGCAGTTGTGCTAATAATGGTGCTTTGCTTCAATGTATATGGCAGATGATTGATAAAGCTATTACGGGAGTATTTGTGGTTCATTGGAAAGGGGAAGATGTGGGAAATGCAAGCACAGAGAGCTCCCAAGGCCTCAAACATACGAGCTCAGAGATAGAGATGGATGCAGCGCTTGACCTAAGACCTTGGAGAAGGCTTGAAGCTTTAGAATAGAATAGTGAAACAGACAGGAAATAAGAATAAAGTAGTTTAGGCAGAAATATGTTTTAAACAAGTAGAAATATGCCTTGTGTAAGCAAATAAATATGTTAAGCAAGAGAGTAAAAAACAATTTAACAATAGAACTAGCCATAGCATTGGCAAAAAACAGAAGATACAGCAATAAGTTAAAGTAGAGTTACATGATAAGATAAAAAGAGAGGCACTGCAGCAAAATGGTGTAAAACGTAGCAATTAACAATTGGTTTATGAAGATGTTAGTGAGCTTTGTGGAAGTAGCTGATTGGATAAGAAATTTATAAAAGACACTGTAAATAAAGTTTAAACTTTAGTTTAAACTTTAGGCTTCTGATGTATGGTTTGCTGATGTGATAGCTTTGGGTGTAACAACCTTACGGTCTTGCCCTTGCATGAGTCTGATTTTTCAATAAGCCATCTTTTAACCACCTCATCAGTCAACTCCATCATTCTGTAGCCCAACCAAACAAGAAATATAGTTCTTCAGATAATACATGAAAATTGGATGCACTCTGCTATTGTGGGATTCACATACTCTGAACCTAAGAGAAGCAGGGCAAGAAGCAGAGAACAGAATGATCAGGGCAATTCTCATATCATTTGCTGTTCCTGTGCTGTGCCAAAGTGGAATGTAAGATGGAGATTGTTTACCCAAAGTGATGGTGTTTTGTTTCCTTGGCCTATCAGGGCCAAATGTGTGTCCAGACTGGGTCAGCAGACAGTCACGAGATTTTGTTGAGTTAGAGTCTAGTTCTAGTTCTTGTTCAGTTAAGATGTAGTGCAATATAGTACAGAATAATACAGTATAATAAAGTAATTAATTAGCCTCCTGATATCCTGAGATGCTCCTCATTCTTCCCTCACGGGGATCGCCCTGCTTTCAACTATATGCTATCCGCTGTAATTACTAAACCTCATTCATTATTTCTTGTTTAGCAATATGTCATGAGTTCCACCCAGGCACTTTCCCATTTTCCTTCATATTCTGCAAACATAGTAAGAGACAGTGCCTGTCATGACAAACCTCAAATGCACAAGGTAAAAGATAGGAGAGAACATGGAAAAGAATCACAGAGAGAGACAACTGATTAAGTCTTTTAAATAACTGAACTGATTTTGAATTCTTTCACATTTATTAACAGTACCCTTAGTGACTGGCACAGGGACAAATGGGAAGCCTGTTGTAGATAGATATTTAGCAAATATGTTCTAAGTCATCATCCAGAGCCTTCAGCAAAGACCACGCACCTTGAAATATATTGGCCATGGGGCAGGCCTTTAGCATTACCACCATGTCCTTGAGATCTTTTCATTATTCCATTTCAGACAGGTTTATTTAAATAAAGAAGACACCTAAAAAAAAAAAAAAAGGTGCATAGCTGCTCTCAGAGTGGTGGGATGAACAAAAACCTGCTTTCCCATATATTTTATTTCTCACTACAAAAAATTCTTAAAATAATGGTTGCTGTTTCCAGGATCTCCACTAAAGTAGATATAACATTATATTCCTATAACTAAAAATGTTTTAAAGAATGCAATGAAAACAAGATATAAACCCATAATTTTGCACACTTGATTTTAGCTGGTAAATGTTAATTACAAATATGTTAAAAAAAAAAGTAAAAAAATTGAAGATAATTGATATCAGGCAATAAGATGCTTTGTGGATATAAATAGGGAGAACTGTGATTTTTTGGTTGTCTTGTTTTCTGACCACCAGTGCAGAAATATCTGAAAAGCTAAAACCAGAAACTATTTTGTTTGCAAAAATATCAAACCTTATGGCTTTTCTACCAGCTTCCTGACAAAACCCATATAATACGAAAAACACTGGATCATCTGCCTTGTTTACTTGGTACCAGAAAGGGAAAAGAAAAAGACGGTCAGGAACAACTTGTGCATCTATCCTTGTCCTTCTGTGCAAGTGAAATAAGTGTACTCTGGAGAGTATGGTTGTCCAAGAAGAAGAGAAAAATTTTAGGAAAAACAGGGGATGTGGAGGCAGGAAACTGGTAGCCCAGTGGAAGACGAGAGTAGGGACAAGATGGGAAGAAGATGGGACATTGGCTATGGCTAACATGTAGTGTGACATCACACAGGACAGATGTGCAGAAGGAGGTGGATTTGGTCTCTGGTCTCTGTTGCAGAGGACCGACAGAGACAGAGGTCATCATTCCAGAACTCTACTAACATGGTAAACCAGTGGATAATCCTGATCCAAATTTATTCTGCCATGGCCACAGAATTGATGGATTGGTTTCACAGATGGTCCTCTAATTTTAATTGAATCAAATACTTCCAGAGTCAGCACAGTGACAAAGACAGTTCTGGGCACCACCAAATTTCATGCACCCTAAGCCAGCCATGAAAACTGTCTTAGACAGCCTGACTCTCTGTAAAAGCTGACTGCCCTGCCTTGGGAAGCTCTTCAAATCACTGTATTTGCATTAACCACCTTTACCAGCCTTGAAGAATGGGTGGGTAGAAATAATCCAGATAAACCAGCCTAAGAACACAAGTGCATGACTGGAGTGGGGTGGGTGCGAGGCAGTGAAGAGCTCTAGAGCAGCCAAAGCTCAGGATCCCCATTTCTAACCACAGAAATAGGACGGGATTTTTTTGGTACCTATCTCAGCAGCAAGATGCTTGATCAACCCAAATTTAAGGAATGTAAGCTGTTTTCCCTCAAAGACAAAAATCACATGATACACCAAGCAGTGAAGAATATCTGGCATCCATTTCTTCAAATATGCCCTCTAGTAGGTAGTAAGAACAGTTCCCTTCTCATTCTTAACACAGGTGAAAGGAAATTTTGCTCATGATTCATTAGATGATTTTTCAGCAGTGCTTTCTATATCACTGAATATTCTCTATTCTCCTGGACATCTTTAACCTCTCCTTCAAGTGGAGGCACCCCCACCCTTGTAAAGCCATATCATTAACCTCAATATAAAAAGTATATTCTTTTTTATTATTTCCCATTGTTTAGAAAAACCTCAAAATATTCCACAGTGTGCTTTTAAACATTCATTCATACAATTGAGTTTCATACAAATTTTTAAGATGATAAAGCCCATTCTTCCTTGACGCAATTCCACAGTACCTGTAAAGCTCTTCTTCCTTTACTGGTACTTCAAACCCTTGGAAAAGGATGCAATGCATTCAATTTTTTGGTGATTTTTAAAATTATTTTTGTTTTTGGGGGTTTTTTTGTTGTTGTTGTTTTGGTTTGGTTTGGTTTGGTTTTGGTTATTAACATGTGAAGCAGGTCTTTTGGTATTTCCCACATAAAGCAAGCTTTTAATTTTTAAAAAATCACACTTTTGGAAATTTCTTTCATGTCTATCTTATCCGCGGTATCACAGCTCTTAATCGTGCACTCAGTCTGATAAGTTCTTTTTTCTTTTTCTGTCTGCTTTTTTCACTTACACCCCTTTCTTCTCAAATTGGCTCTACAACATCAGACTATTTACAAATTTCTTTGTGTTTCTGCCTTCTCTCTGTCTTATTGATGTAGATCTGTGTCACGGGCAATTTTAATATTCATGTAGTAGGTTCTCAGGTGATGGCTCTGCTGTTAGTAGCTGCTGTCTTGTGTAAAAAAAAATCCTTATCAGATGAAGTACTTCCAAACTAAGCCATGTTAGAACAATGCAAACCTTTTTATTGCACACCTTTTTAGTGGCAACCACAGATAAAAGCCCTTACTGTTTTCTTTATATTTTCTCAATATATCCAGATGGTTTTAGCACTGGTGGAACTAGTTTTTTCCATCTTTCAGTCAGGGAAGCAGTAACCTTCTCTTTTTCCACTGTTTTTTCTCCATGTTTGCTTCCAAAGCCACACAAGCAGAGCTCCCAGGCATGCATGCAGTACCAGGATAAGCAACATGCAACACATGGTCTGCTCATTTATACAGACATGGAGAGGAAAGTGCCTCTCATCCTATAATTTCTAGACCAGGAACCAATAAGCTGGCTGGGATTTCACCAGGTGGTGAAGTATTTGGTCCAGACCTGAAATGAACCTGCCTGAGCTGGGCTTAATCGGGATATGTTGAATAGTGAAGACAATGCTGCAAAGGACACGCCACAAGTATTGTGCCATTAAATGCAGCAGGGAAGACAAGGCTCAGTACTCTCAATATTTGGCCTGTTGGAGAAGGGAAATGCTTGTCCACTTTGTTGCTAAATTTAACTCCCTTTGTTGCTAAATTTAACTCTCCTGGCTTGAGAGCCACAAGAGCTGTGCAGAACACAGTGACACCAGCACAGCAGCAGATGTTGTAGAGGATCTCTGCTGGCCGTGGGAAGAGTGGAGCAGCTGTGTTGGCTGGGAAATGTGCTCCAAGACGCATCTGAGCTCCTGTGCCCAGCTGTGGAGTGTACTGGAGTGTACTGTGCACTGAGAGGTCTGACCCTGTGGCACCACAAGCTGGGGAAGCACAGCTGGGCATGGGCACAGCCCTGCTGCTGCCACCTCACCTGATGTCACACTTGGAACCCTGAAATTTACATGGAAGATGTCCTAGTACTGAAAGTTGCTTCAGATGGAACCATGTAATCCAGCTGCTTACCACACTGGGAATAACTCCTCACACTGAGGTCTCTGTTGATGCTGCTGCTATTCAGAAACCCAATCTTCAGGAAGAATTTGAATGTTAGATTTATGTGCTGGCAATTAAATCTCTCTCTTCTCACAAATATACTGTTTGACTTCAGCTACTGATCCTTATTTCTTAATGACCAAAACAATAACCAAGGCAGAAGCAGTGCTCCCTTCTCAACATTTCAATACATTTAAGGTTGTAATAGTATTTTAATTCAGCATAGCTAATGTGTCACATGGAATAGATGGAAAAATTATACCATATGTAGCCCCAAAAAAACACTGACAAGACAGCTGTACCCATTCTGTCTCAACATGAGATACTGTCATGTTCCAACTAAGTCTTTTATGACAGTGATTGTATCTATCATCCTGGTAAGTGAGTATTTGTGGAACTAACTCTCACATAGATCTTCGATAATAAATCGATATTTTATTGATAAATGAATGACAATTACATTTTTCTTTTTTAGCATTGCTGCATACTTGTAATTTTATCTGTGATGTATTTAACTAGAGATCAATGAATCCAATCATGACACTAAACAGGTAAAAAAACCATCATACTCAGTGCATGAAAAAATCTCTTCTTATCTCCTGCTTCCTCCAAGTCACAAATTTGCCTTTGTGTCAAAGCTTTCATGTTCAGAAATGCTTCTTCTGAAGATGGATTTTAAAGCCTACCAAAGTCTCTAAATCTGAACCAACATCTGCAATATGATGTTGATGGAAATGTATACTGAAAGTACGCCACAGGCAGAAAGAGGACAGCTCCTCAGTTTGACTGGTAAACATAGAAGGAGGACCAAACACTGAATCATCTCCTAAATGCTGAATTTTCATTTAAGCTCACCATTCAATTTTCACCATTTTAAGTTTCTACCAAAAGAAAATATGTTGATTAAGTCATCCAGAAAGGGACAGGTCCTCGAAGTTCCTGAATTCCTATATTTATTTTCATTTTCTCCTTAAACATTCATTCTTAACCTGGAGTGAATCTGGGAGGGTTGATAGAGACACTTTTCCTATAGCTAACTAGTAAGTTCACATTCTCTCACCCCTCTAGCTACTCAGTTAAGTCCTAAAAGACATGAAGGTAGGAAGAAGAGGAAAGCGTGGTCCAAATTTCTCTGCTCTTGACCTCATAACAAGGCTTCTTGTTATCATAACAGATTTCTGCTGTAAAGAAGAACAGCTGATGCCACATACAGAAATAATGCCAGATTAGCTGAGAATTCAGAAGAAGCAATAGTAAGTTTTCCAAGGAAGCAAACTTAAATTTACCAAGCTGGTTTGAAGAAAAGTGTCCCTATTACTGTTGTCTGTAGATATTCCACTAGAAGTAGATTACTGGAAAACTCCAAGTGTAGACAATGAAATCTTAAGGATGTGGTTGTCCCATCCTTAGAAGTATTCAGGGTCAGTATGGATGGGGCAACCACAGTTTCTCTGGACAATCTGTGCCAGTGTCTCACCACCTGAACAAGAAATGCTCTCCTGTAACCCCTTTAGGCACTCCAAGAAGCTCTAAAGCCTCCCCACAGAGCTTTGTTCTCTCTGCAAGCTGGCAATTAGTCTCTGCTAATGCTCTCTTTCCAGCAGCTGCATATCTCTTCTTAAATCCTGTGAAATAGCTCCTCACTCTTCTTCTTCTTCATTCTGGAGCCTCCTCAAGGAGTGTGAAGGCAAAATATGAAAAAACAAATTATTTAAAAACTAGAATTTAAGCACTAAGGATTTAAATGCAAATTTTACTCTCTGAGGTCAGTTCAACTGTTCTACTGGACTGGCACAGACTTGAGCAAATGTCTTTGCCTAATCCTGGACTTTATGCACTCTTTACTCAGTGGCCTTCATTCCTCATTGATTGCATGATCTACTTTTAGGAAAGTTCATCTGATGCTTGTGTGTATTTCTCCCATGTCTTCTGCACAGCACTAGCTGAATCTGCATGGCAAGTGGGGTAACAGTAAGTAGGAATCTACAGTAAATGCTCTTCATTTTTATTCCCTTGCTACTGATCCTTTAGCATTGACTTCTAGTCTACGGGAAAACAAAGTATGTATTAATGCTTCTCTATGCTAAAACAGAAGGAAATGTATCTCACAGTTTACATGCTGTCAGTTTCATTTGAAAATAAGTAATTTGAATTTATTATAATTAAATAAAAATAATTATTTCTTTAAAAAGAGTAAAGCCTTTGGCTGCTGTTTGTAATGATCTGTACAGATTATAGAAGACTTCATCCAATTACACAATTTTCATTGAAGAGTGGCCCTGTACAGAAGCCAGTGAGAAATGTTATGCAGCTTCATTGTACTAATCAGAGAAATATAGCCTTGTGATGTGCAAGCAGAGGACATCACTGGGTTTTTTTATATAGGAAGACAAGGAGAAGACCAGACAGCTTCCTGTGATTTGTATGTGACCTCTACAGTATGATCTTATTATGGTGTCCGAGTCCTCACAGAATTAAATATATTCTTGCAAAACATTTCTCAGATTAGTTTTGGCCTCAAGATTTATAGAGTTCAATCCCCAGTTCCTAGCTGTACAGAGGTCCCTGTAGGTTCAGTCCAGAACACACAGCTGTGCTGGGATTGCTTGGCAGCAGCACAAGAGTCTGGAAAACTTTAACCAAGCTCTGCCTTGAGGGCAGACCTGACTGCTTTTAGCTGGGGTCTTAATAGGGGAGATGCAACATTTTAGGATAAGGAAGTAACTTTTTAGCAGATATTTTCAGCTTCTCCAGTGGTTATCAAAAGGAATGGGTCAGTTGCTCAGGTTAGAAGAAATAACATTCTGAAAACTCAGTGAGGTTTGACAGAGTAGCTACGTCTGTGAGAGGTGTGACAGAATAGCTATGTTTTTATGAGCTTTTTTTTGTTTTGTTTTGTTTTAGCAGGTGCAACGTTACAGCTCATTTTGAAAGCAGAAATTTTAAACTTATCTAATAATAGTTGTTTCCAACCAGAAGCAGTCACTACTAAAAATCTCCTGGGATCTGGGTGGAAAATTTTCAGTTCGGAGATGTTCCTTTTTACTAGACCTTCACCGTCTGAGTGGTGACTGCAAAATGAGTATCTGGCCAGGGTTTATGTAAGTGCTGTGAAAGGGTCAATGGTCTCTGCAAATAGGCATCTGTACAGTTAGGCACTAAATCTGCAAGGACAGGTTTAAATTTGGTCATGGTTTCCATAAGAAGAAATGATGCTTTACAACACCAGTGAGCCTCCCCACTACACCTCTTGCCAAAAAAGGATGTCCAAACTTCAGAAAGTGAGGAAATCCTTCTGGCTATACCACCATGGCCTCCTGGTGAAAATCACACAAAAAGGTGGTGGGCAAAGAAGATCTCCCTGGGAAGCTCCCTCCCTGGGAAGGTTAATTTCCTGGCCTTCATATTTATTTATAAGGGGAAAAACATCAACTTAGTGATTTTTTTCAGACTGGTTTCAAAATTCAATCATTTTAATAAACTCAAAATTTTATTTATTTTTCTATCTTTGAGAAAAAACCAACATGGCTGATTTACTGCCATATAAGAATCCATATTCTGTTGGGTTCATAGCTTGGCTTCTGTTGCCCATCAGGTACCCAATTTAAAACTGAATGCCACTGAGTAGAACAGGACTGAGCCTGCACAAGAGATCATTGTGGAAAACACCTCCTGGATATTTTGTAGGGCTTATTATGATATAAGAGACGCCTCTGCCTGCATTGAGTTGCAAACAAGACCACGTACAGAAGTCAATGATAGGGATTTTTTTATAACAGTAAATGTAAGACAGAAACACAGGAAGAAATATGAGAGAAGCAGGGGCACAGAAGGAGAGCGATTAGGTAGAAAGATATCACTACTCGTGGATTCCCACAGCATCCCACTGGTCCTTCTTTACCCTCCTAAGTCCTCAGTGGTGGGGGTTCTGGAGTAGTTCTTCTGGAGGAATCACTTTTATACAGCTAAGTCCTGGGTACTGATAGGATGAAAAAGCCATTCCCACAGCTTGGGATGGCATTACTGTAACCAGTTGCTTCCTTTCTCACAGTTTGCTGCCATGGGAATTTTTGTCCTGATAGGTCTTATTTTAAGTTCCCACAGTCTGTACAGCAAAATTTTGTCCAGTGTGCTAATTCCAAATCTTCACCTTTGTTAGACCTGGAATCCAAGCCTCCCTGTTTTGCTATCTGTGCCTGTCTCAAGTTCCTTTTGTGGTTTATCCTATGGGAACTTCTTTAACAGTGTTTTGAGATATGCAGCTGGATTCTCTGTCCTCACACAGCTCACACTCCTCACAGAGCTCACCTGTGATTCCCATGCTGGTATCTCTGTCAAGGCTGGTATAATTTGGGAAAGGTTTTTCCATTCTCAGTTTACCAAGCTATTCTTTGTGAGTAGGGAGAATATTGACAGTTTTTTTAATGCTTCCAGTACAAAGCTATAGCTACCCTTACACAATGTATGTACCTAGTCACCAATAAAACAGAAGGAAAGTTGGCAATTCCCTCCTCCCAACCCAATGACTGCAATGACATTTAGGAAAACATCAACACCTGGGTTTAATACCTCAATTATTCATATTAAGAAGCATATATTAATTCTGCTTTAGTTCTTTTATTTTTCTTTAATCAAAATAAATTGTAGAACCTCATATTGCCAAAACATCTCCCCCTTTTCTATAAAGAAAAAAATATTAAAAAAACCCAGAACAACAGGGTCCTTCTCCTACCTCCTTTTTTGGAAATCAAGAAATAGAGCGAGCCAAGGAAATAGGGGAACAGTCAGCTAGTAATGCAACTGGCATTGACATAGCCACTGATGCAACAATAATTTACAGAAAAATCACAGGTTGTGTAATCCTCCAAAAGTTTTCTGTGAAAGGAAAGCAAAGGATGTTTAGTGAAAGCTTCTACTCTTTTCAAGGGTGGATACCTCAGGGCAGGGTTCAAACAATTTTTTCACAAGTTTTTTTGTTGGCTCATTTTTATTTGTGGTAGTGTTTACTCAATACATAATTTTATATAATGTAACTTTCATCTCTGTAAATTATATTCCATGTGTGAGAATCAATGCTCCTAAAATATTCTCAAAAGGCACTAAATATATTTCATACATTCCTTGCTAACTCTATGTTATAAAATAATTGATACACAGCCCACAAAACATCTAAAAATACTCTCTCAGCTTAAAAGATGCCTGCAATTTCTTCTGCTGTGCACAGCTGCAGACCACAGAAACCAATGCAAAAATCCACTTACAGCAATACTCAGGAAGTTGCAGAGAGGCAAAACAACCTTTCACAACCTGACTATTTGCTTTGTTTTATACCAAATGGTCAACACATTCACACAGCACAGCAACAGAATAAATTTCTAGTACATTGTTTCCTAATGAAAAATATTTTTCCAGTTCTTGCCACTATTGGACTTTTTATAGCTAATACTGTATAAATCTAAATAAAACAGGAGATAAAATTATTTCTAATTTGCTGTTGTATATGGTAGTTTATTTCAAGCTATTTACAATCATTCCAGGAATATTAATACTATTTCTAAAATGAACAGACATCTATCATTTATTTTCTGAGTAATCACATGGTTGGGTTTCTTTTTTTTTTTTTCCTTCCTTACAGTAGTAAAATTCGGTGGTATATCCTTAATAATCCCCAAATATCAATGAGGAGACACACAAAAATGGGTTCATGAAGGCTTAAACCACATTAATATTAATTCTTTTCAGCAGTGGACTCTTTCTGTGATCTCAGATTTATTACTGC
The DNA here is from genome assembly GCA_013397555.1 of Urocynchramus pylzowi. NCBI lineage: Eukaryota > Metazoa > Chordata > Aves > Passeriformes > Fringillidae > Urocynchramus > Urocynchramus pylzowi. The sequence goes on along the minus strand of VZRH01001503.1, from coordinate 201,999 downwards.
TGCAGAGACTTTCAGCCAAAAAAAAGGGCAGAAAAACCTAGATGAGAAGCCTCCAAATTTATTCTAGATGCTCACCTTTGAGATGCAGGAAAGTGACAGGGTGAACACTTCAGAGGATCATAGGGAACAGCACTCCATGGAGGTAAGGTGGGGAGCATGACAGCAGCAAGGTGACAACTTGTCCCTGTAGGAACAGGAGCAGGGCAAGGAGCCAAGTGTGCCCAACAAACTGAAATGCACAAGGATACAACTTCTCCAGTCGGTGCCTACAGAACCCAAAAACCATCCACTCAAAAACCCATCACATGGTTGTTGGTCTGCTGGAGACAAGGGTGACACTCATGGGGTGGAGAGCCTGGGGCCAAGCCTGGAAATGTGGGAAGGGAGGAAAGACCACTACACACCACATTGAGCAGATTTGTTCACAGAGAGCAGGTGGAAAGAACAATTTCAGGAATGACCTGGACCTTCAACATCACCAAATGCAATAATGGCTAGGTAGAAAATTCAGTGCTTTGGGAAACATTTATTGTATGTGTAGAAGTCATTAGCGTGCTCTGGGGACACCAACACAGCAGGGAATTTTGGTAGAGAAATTGGCACTTCCCCACTGATCACATCTTCATCTTACGTATCAGGGATTTTATTTTGATTATGTTTACTCCCAAAGAGGCATTTGCTCCCCATTACCTGTAGGGCACTCAAAGTCTACCTTGGAAGCCAATGGCACACTGCCTTTGACAGAAGCAGCCTGCCCTGTGGGTGAAAATCACAAGCCCACTGACATTTGCAGTGCTGGCCTTTGAGAGAACTTCACTAAACCACACATGGGGATAGCTACAGCCAGCACACAATGCAGCCTGTGTTAAACCCTCCCAAACCACCACTGATATGAGTAAGCTTATGACTGCACGGACAAGCCTTTGTTCCCTGGAAAAAAATTCCAAAAACCTATTTGCAACTTGGGGAGGGAGGAACAAAAAAAAGGACAACAAATTTAGAAAAATACTTTTTCCTTCCAGTGATAGCTTTCTTAACCCTGTGAACAGATTGCTGAGATTAATGGCTCTCTTGTTAGAGGGACTTAAAGTTCTGCTGTCTCACACTCCTTTCTCTTATTGTAAGAAATGACTCACTTTGGGGGCTGTGTCCAAGAATGATACCCACATGAAGAGACAGGAAGTCGATGGTGTAATTTAAGAGGCCAGCTGTTTGCAGTATGCTGTCATTAACTAGCTCTTGAAAGTGACCAAGGAATCTAAAATAATGTGGAGAAACACTTTTGTTTCTTGTTAGAGGGACTTAAAGTTCTGCTGTCTCACACTCCTTTCTCTTATTGTAAGAAATGACTCACTTTGGGGGCTGTGTCCAAGAATGATACCCACATGAAGAGACAGGAAGTCGATGGTGTAATTTAAGAGGCCAGCTGTTTGCAGTATGCTGTCATTAACTAGCTCTTGAAAGTGACCAAGGAATCTAAAATAATGTGGAGAAACACTTTTGTTTATAACATTTGGCCTTTTTTTTTGCTTGAAAATAAGTGTTTTTTAAAAATACAGGATCTTTCAAAAAGTAGAGCTGCTGTGTAATTGAGAGTGAAAACTATAAATTAACCCCCCACCCCAACTTCAAATGAATGGATAGACTCCTGTGTTTTAAGATCTGATTAAATATTTAAGGCTGTATTGAACAGAAGCACAAGGAACATCTCAGGACAAGCTGCTGTAAAATCTTTATGTAAATGGACAGGCCTGAGTATTTTTCCAGAGAGGCTTTGATACGTATTATTTTGAGAAAACTATTTTGCAAGCCCACTTCACATGATAATGTGCATTTTATTTAGAAGACCAGGGTTAAGAGAACACTGCTAAATAAACTCACTTGGAAAATGAGTGCCAAACCTAGAGAGGGGAACTTTCATCTGGAGGTACTAAATGCAGTGACCATGGAAGAGTAATGAATGAGCACAGAACAGGCAGCGGAGGGGAATAAGCAAACCCAATTGAATTTCCCATCATAAGATCTTTTACCTTTTTTTTTCCTTTCCCGTGGAAGACCCCTGAAGAGTTAAGAGCCAAAGAAAACAGGCTTTTCCCCAACTCTTTGCATTTCTGATGCATGAAGCTCCCTTCCAATTGGAAGCATGAAACAGCACTAAATCCCATCCTTTCCTATTCCAGTTTTGTGGTCAGATGACTCCTCAGTTGGCCTGACTGCTAACTCATATCCTGACCTGGCTCCAGGTGAGCAGAAAAGAGGAGGGCTTTAAGAAGCAATTACCACTAGCACCTGGTTGAAATATCTGTACTTCCTTCTTCTCTGCATGCAGCTGTTCAAATTTTTTTTTTTTTTTTTTGTGAGAAACATCCAGAACAGTTTATCTGAAAAGTCTAGAATAAACAATATTCCCATAGCTTCTATTAGAGGCCAGTGTCACTCTTTGACATGTCCTCCAGTAGAAATATAACCTTGGCATCACTGTTATAAATGGGGCTCAATAAGTGTTGAATTGGGTCAGAGTTGAGAACTGTTGTTTTGGGGCGGGTTGAGGAATATTTGTTTTGTGGTCTGGGGAGGGAGATCCAGGGTTCGGTGGGGGCAATGGTCAAGGGGAGGCGATAGGCGATTGGACAGGAGACTTGACCAATCATTTGAAGCCCCGACAAAACGATTGGTCCAGAATGAATATCGATAAGGTCCAATGAGAACGCTGGAAACCAACCAATCAATGCACAGATCCAAAATGCACCAATCCTGGACCTGAGAGGGGTTATAAAATGGGGCCTTCAGTTCTTCTCTGTGGGAGAGGAACTTTTTTGGGGGACGGGGGGACTCAGTGTGTCTGTGGCACGTTGATATTTGTGTGTTGTTGTGTGCCCGTTTGGGTTTATCTTAAATTCTCTGTTCTCTATAGTTTGCTTTAATAAACTAGAGCCGTTTTCTTCTTGAAGTCTGGCCTCATTCGCCAGTTACATCACCACTGTTAATCTGAGTTGTAAATTTTATCAGGAACAGTTAGAGAATGATAGAACCATAGCATGATTTGTGTTGGAAGGGACTGTAAAGATCTAATTTCAATCCCCCTGACACAGCCAGGCAGAAGGTTGGTGGAGGTACATGTATCATAATAGTCAAACCTGTGAAATGTCAGTGGAAATCATCAAAGGCAAGAGAAAAGGAACTATATGAATAAACCAACAGTTGAAATCTGCAAAATTTCTAAAATTCTCCCCTTCCCAAAACTTACAAAATTTTAATTTTAATATTAGCCGCTTTTGAGCTGTACATGCCTTAAGCTTCCCAAGAAATTGTTTACACCACTAAACTATTTTAATTTTTTTAAAAAAGTGTCAAATCAATTCAGTCTAGCAATTCCAAAACTTTATGTCAAAAATATTATCTAATTAAAATGAAACTGAAAAGCAGCTATTGACAGAAAATGGTTTTGTTGTAAAAGCACTGATTTAGACACTTTCTAAACTTGTCTTAAGGAAAAAAAAAACCAGAAAATCTTCAATGACTTCGGTTCAGAACCACAGCAAGCGCAAAACTGCAAATCTTACACTGTCGAACAGCTTCCAATTGATTATAGTTTAGAATATTTAGCTTCTGCACTCCTCTCATTACAACACTTTTAATTTGTCCTTCCAGCTTTTAACTGTTCATCCCTCTTTGTACTATTGCACATCAGGGTCCATCTTTACCTTCAGTATGTTTCCTACTGGCCTCTTCTTCTTCCTGTTTGACACAGATTATCAGATCCAGGTTTTGATTACCACAGATACATATATATGTGTGTGTGTGTGTATATATATATATATACACACACACCAATAAATGTATTTATAATAAACAAAAAAGATTATGTGTATCTATTTAAAGATAGACTTAAATCTATTAAAATATCTGTATACATATGCATGTAAAAAGAAATATGTATGTATACGTAAGTATTAATTATATATATAATGCAATATATACACATACATTCTCTGTATGTATATATATTACATTTATATATATGTATATATATACAATCCTGTAATGTATACACATATTTCAGAAGGTGTAATGAATGATACACAGGCAATGAAAGCTCCACGATTAGGGACATATATTGACTGACATGGATCAGACAATGTAAGTGGCCTCAGCATACTACATACAATAAAATTAAAATAGAAACTGGTGGTGTGACCGAAAGACTGGAGAAAGACCAGATAAACTTCTTCCATGATATCAGGTTCCTACCAACACTTCAGAGAATCACAGAATATCCTGAGCTGGAAAGGACCCACAGGGCCACCATCAAGTCCCAACTCCTCGGTCTGCACAGCACTATCCCGAGTCACACTATATGCTTGAAAGCATTGTCCAAACACTTCTTGAACCCTGTCAGGCTTGGTGCTGTGACCACTTCCCTGGGGAGCCTGTTCCAGTGCCCTCTGAGTGAAAAACTTTTTCTAATATCCATCTTGAACCTCCCATGAGACAAAACTTCACACCATATATTCAAATACTGTCACTGGGCACCACAGAGACCAGTATCTGCTCCTTCTCTTCCCGTCATGAGGAAGTTGTACACTGCACTTGCTCCAAGCAAGCCATGACACAATAAAATCCAGGGCTTTGTTATGAGATAATGTGTCAAGAACTCCTGTTTTAATAACTACTTGATAAGCTTCTTACACCATTTGGTGAATATTATGTGTTGTCTGGTAGCGACCACTGAGTAAATTAAAGAAACTGAAATATTCATTCTGGGGATTCTTTTCCCTGCAAAAAAAAATAACAAGAGAAGACTAAATGAAGTGCCAGAGCTGACACAACTACTAAAGGTTGCATTCAAACAACCTGTGTTGAGAGACAAAAAAAACATGTCTTGAGAGACAAAAGCCAAAAAAGTTTAAATTAAGGTTGCAATATCTCTGCTGACACACTAGTTATCCTTAAAAAAAGGGTAACAAGACATGAGGAAATTATCTGAGAATTATTGTTAGAAAATCAGTGCAGATTTTTAAACTTAATTCTAAATGTCCCAATTCATGTCAATTAAAATGTTATATGCTCTATATTCATAAAAATACTAATTTCTACTTTCTACAGTAGTAGCAAGTCACTCTATTAGTCCACAGTAGACATTTCAGTTACATCACAGCTGCAATGCATGTGGCACTATGCACTATAATCTGCTTTCCTACGAGCTCTTCAGTGGCACCACAGTGGGACAGTCACTTTGCTGTAGTGTCACACGTTGATTCAATAATAAAGCACTTCACAGATTAGCTTTAAGGTCAGGATTTATTGTAAAGTAAATCAGAAAGCTATTTTATCTTGACAGAGATTACATACTATTTTAATATTTCTCGCTGAATCTAAAGATGCATTTGGTTTTTCTTTGCGACTACTGTGTAAAATTGGACTTCAGCCCAGAAAAGAAAAAGGGATAGCAGCCTGTTCATTTTTCAGCAACAACTTAATTTCTGTTCAAAGCAAAAAAAAACCCCACAAACAACAACAACAACAAAAAAAACCTCAAAACACCAAACCAAAAAAATCATCACCAAACCTCTTCTATTAATACAAGAGAATCTTTCGGGATGGAAAATCAATTTGTGTTCAGCAGGACATTCTCGGAGTTATACTTGGGCTATCTGAAACCAAATTATTTCATCACATAATGCTGAAGCAGCATCCTGTCATGTCTTTCACAATGCATCTTAAAAAAAAACCAAAACAACCTGACATTTATAGCCTAACTAAGACTGCAGTGGTAGTGAGCCAGTGCTCTAATCTGCTGCACTCACTCACAGGTGAGCTGCCTTGGGTTATGCAGTGCCAGGACTGCAGGGCACTCTTCCCCTTCACAAGGGCTGAATCAGCTCTTCGTATCATGTTTACAGACAATAAAAGTTCTGTGTACTGGTGCATTACAGCCACAGCCTTACCAAATACAGTAACTTGCACTCATCTTCAGAGTGGCATCAGGAGTCACAGATGGGATCTCTACGTCTTGTGAAGGCACTTGTCAGGAAAGACTTCAGAGTTGCTGCAGGTATTAAGCACACACGTTCCTCCTGTTTACCCAGGCCTACATGTTCCCAGGAATGGGACTGTGATGGTGCAAATCATCTAAAAAGTGCCTTGCAGGATGAGCAGAGCTGGTGGCACTGGAAGGTTGCATGGAAAAGGATTTGCTGCTGGTGAATGATTTCTTTAACAGAGCCTAGCCTTAGGTTAGCAACAAGACAAGTACTTCCTTCATTTGAAAGCCCTGTTGTTTTTGCAGTCTTTATTTCAATGTGTTTAGTCGTTTGGGGACAAACCAGGCATTTCCATGAACTCCCTTTTGTGTGGAAAACAGAAGGGAGGAAGACAGGAAAACACATTATAGGGTGGAGAAGTTTGGAAGCAAGGCAGCAGCATTTTTATAGTCCTCACCACTACAACCCTGGATTGATGTGGTGACTTGATAAGATGTTGAATTATGCAACTATTCCCACAGATGTACTATTGCATTCATTTGGGGCCCTTGAATGTAGCTAGACTTGCTGACCTCAGACTGAGCTTTTAGATAGGATAAACAAGTGACTGTGCCAGTGTACATATCAAGTCTGGAATTTGAGAAGTCATTGAGACAATAAACATGATGCTAAGTTTACAGATTCACTTTTTAAAGCAAAATCACACTTCAGTCTATATTAAGAAAGCTCTCTTTTCAGTCAAAAATGTGGAGCTGTATATAAACATACAGTTGCACAACTGCTGTGCCTATTTTGTATTTAGATTAAATGGCAAGTTAGTAGATCCTGGTAGATTTTCTGGATTCCTTTCACTGAATTCCCACCATTTACATTTGTTTGTCTTTTCTAAGTTTAGGATTTTAAAATGCAAATATAGCAAAATACACAAATCTGTCATGCACTCCTAGATCAAGCTCTGAGGAAGGATGCCAGCTACAATTCAAAAAGTTTGCTTCTAATGAGCAGAAAAAACAGGTGTGCATGAGGGGAAAAAAGCAATTTCACATAATTCTACAGTTTATTAAACTTCGCAGTTATTTCAAACGGCAGTTAACATTATAGCAATTTAAAAGAGGGATACTGGAGTCATATTACCATGTGTCTCAGAATATAAAACAAGCATAGGAATCTGTCATACACCAGGAACAGTTTAAAAAAAAATAGTAAGAATTAGTAGTTATTATATTCTTGTTTGTATTAGTAGGTTTGGGGTTTTTTAATTGTATACTCTGGCCTTAGTAAACAGTGCTGTTGACCTTGCTAGTTTGGATTTAGAGTGTAGTGCTTATTTACACAGAGATTTTGTAACCTATGCAAACAAGTAAACAAGCAAAGAAATAATGAAATTAATCTTTCACATGAGTTTGAGACCACTCTTTTGGCACCAATTCACTTTTAGACAAAGATAACGCATTTTAATCCATTTCAGAACACATGGATTTATTTCAGTCCTTCCTTAGTTTATTCATTTTAGTACCATTACCCTTCCATGTAAATACTTCTTTCCAAAACTAAAGAGAAAAACAGACTCAGAAACAGCCACCAGATTCTTGGGTTCTCCAAAGCACATAGTTTACAGGCTGCAATCAAATTAGATTAGCAGCACATTTAGGTTATTTTGATTTTTAGATCTGCTAAAGAAAAGAAAATAATCTTTTGATGATCACAAATGAATGAAGTCTGATGTAAATACTTACCCACTGTACATTTTTAGGTGCTCTGAGCAATCAAAAAAAAAGAGAAATTGAATGCTATGAGTGTGTACTAAATTACAAGGTCATAACTATTATTATAACTGGGGCATTATAGGTCATTTATTCTATCTCTTATTGATCACAGATCTTCATAGGAGCTTAAAACCAGTAATTTCCTAGTAGATTACATATATTGTTCTTTCTTTTTTTCAATAACAAAATTGGAATTAACACATTTCTTTGCATTGAAGCCTGTGTTCTAACACAGACCAGCCTGATGCACTCAGTGCAGCACCATGAACTCACTGTCAGATGTCTGCAGAAGGTTTCCATGGAAGACCCCTAAAAGTACCATGATACAAGAATTGGGAGCCTCCAACACCCTGTCCAGCACTCAGCTGCGCTGCAACAGGAGGTGCAACAGCTCCACTGTCTTCCTGAACCTTAGGGAAAAGCAAGGGTACAGGTACCAGTTTAATACAGCTGAGCCTTTAATTAGCACAAAGCAAGGTTTCAAAGACAAATATCTTGGAGGTGCAAAGACTCTGTAATTTCAGATGTTGACATCCCTTTTGTCTCTGCTGCCCTTTTGACCAAAAAAAAGAAACAAATGCTACCCTAACAAAAAATGTAGAGGAGGTGTAAGTTTGCACCTTATGTGACTTAATCCACCACTGAAAGTTAGGTGAGCGCTGAGATACCAGACTTTACAAAGGCAGCAAAACAATGTCCCTTCCGCTGGAGTATGCAGCAGAGCCCACAGCACCCACGACAAAACCTCCCCCACTGTGTTCATCCTAACACTGCCTCTCCAGCTGCTCCAGTGCAGCTCTCTGAGGCAGGTCTCTGGATAGATCAAGCACATGAGGACTAGAGAACTTACACACGTTTAATTTTCATTCCATTTGCAAAATATTAGCCATTCCCCACGATTCTGACGTGCATCATGTTTCATCTCACTGAAGCAGAAGGAAACGCTTGGGAAATATCTGCCTTCCACTCTGTATTTGGAATTATTAGGGGTGCTGGATTCACAATCACTAGCATAGAAAGGCCAACATCAGGCTCAACTCTGTATGGCACATTAATATCAACAGGGGAGAAGTGGGTGCAGATTTATTCTTCAACTTTATCATAACCACAAAATTTTCTGCAGTTTGCTTTTATCCTCTTTTTAAACTCTGATAAATAATAAATACATAGCAAAAATACCTGGAAGTCTGCCACAGGTAGTATGTCAGGATTCCAACACAGGATGAGTGTAATAATGGCAAAAGCAACTTTGTGGTTAAGGAAGTGAAAGTCACTTCCGAGGGATGTGTAGGTACTTATTTTCCAATGGTAGCAGAGGAATTTGAAAGTCCTTTGGAATATGAAAAAATGAGGTTCAAGGGCTGAGACATTGCTGACTGAGATGGCCATCTCTTGTTTTTCACTGTGGAAATCAAGCTGAAGATCCATTACTTACTCAGATGTGACCTGAATATTTAATCTCAGTGCTCTGCACAATGTGCCAAAAAGGGCCACTGAACTGAACCAAATAGGCCCTTTGCTGGAAATTTTTTGAATGGTCACACAGCACAGTTGTTTATCAGTCTTTGATGTAAAAGAAGAAAATTTTACTTCAGTGAATACTAATTAAGAAATACATTTTCACTCATTTGAGCACATTTAAATACAAAATCCTTGTTAAAAAACAAAAGAAATGTTACTGCATCACATTCCCATCACAACTGGGAAAGAATTTAGAATAAGAAATCTGTGAAATAGCAAGGATAAATAAACCTTAGCATCCTTTCTGAGAAAAAAAATAGTTACTGATAGCATTAGAAACACTATTAAAATAACTTCACTCTAGGCATACAGGAATCACTTATATTGTTTTTTACTTCACATCTAAGAAACATGCTGCCTTAACTTTTTAGAATTTGGGTGACAAATTCATCTTGACAAAAGGCAACAGAACAAAGAAAAGAAAATGCCCCTCCTCTTCTGCCTCCCACACAGACAGGGGCATAGGAGAAGGAGAAAAGATGTAATACTACCGGATAAAGTGACCACTGATCAAGAAATTCTGCCATGTAGAAACTTCCAGACCATTTTATTGCAGTTTTTTAGAAATCTGCTCCTACTAATCTACCTAAGCAAAGTAAGAGCTGTGATGGTGTTAGTGAAAAGAGGGGGGAGAACCGTAAGGACAAGCAAGGTCCTTACGGGAGCTAAAAGGGATGCTGAGGAGTGGCATGGCGCAGGGGACAGACCACGAGTTAAGAGACAGGGGCAGCCACAGATCCTCTTCACTGGGGCACTTCAGAGCCAGGAGACAGTAAGCACAGTGTGATGGGCAGCACTATCAGAACAAAGCTGAGTCTAGTCTGGGGGAAATGCACATGTGAGAAGATATAGCAAGGAGCCTTTGTAAGAGCAGGGCACTAAGTTGAAAAGCCCGGAGTAAAGCAGGGTGACTGTTTGAGGCAAGAAAAAATTAGGACATGAGTGTACTATCTGGCTATCAGAACAAAAAAAGGACACATTTCCCCTCCATTCAGAAAAAAAAATCAAATAAAATTACCAACGTCTCTTTGAATAAGTACATATTTTCTCAGTAAATTCTGCACACCATAAGCAATCAAATATTTCCTTTCTGTCTACTTGTATATATCTGCAAAGTGACACAGCAGAGAAACATAAGTCTTCAATACATGCAAAATAGTTCTTATCTGTGCTGCACAGAAGGTGCCTCTTAGTTGGCAAATTTTAAGTAAATGGGTAGAAAAGGCCCACAGATTTTTTATGGCGTGCGTGCACACCAAGAGAGAGAAAGATTCAGGTATAAAAATTCCACCTGATACTTGATCATGCTGGTTTTACTTAAAAATTCAGAGCCCCCTTTTAATTGTAACAATGGGTCCCCCTGGTGGGTAAAACCGTAATTGACGAATTTTGTCCATTTCTCTGAATACAGCTAAGTATCACAGCTGATTACCAAGTAGAAGTTGCTGCTTTTAGGAAAGTGAACATGAAAAGACATGGTTAACTTTTTTGCAACTTTTTAAAAACATAATGCACAGACAGAATGATATATATTCCTACTGAACTGTCTCATTAAGCAATCAAGTAACATCTTGAACATCTATGTTTTAAAACAATAGTAACATAAATAAATCCTTCTGTGAAGATTGCCCTGGGTAGGGCATAAGAAATTTGTCAAACAAAAAAAACTTCTGTGAGAAAGAAAAATGAATCCTGCTAACATTTTTCCAAATCACGAAATTCAGCGTTTCACAGAGAAATTAATTAGATGCTGTTAGCACTGCAACTGCTTCCCTAAATATGGCAGCCATTATAAACTAAGCATAATTAATTAACTCATACAGCTCCAGACATCAGCACCTATTTTATTAACTGAAGAAGTCTTCATTAAGACAGTGGGATTACGGTTTGCTCTTTTAGGAATACTGGGGAAGTAGCTAACTTCCAGTGGGGACTGAGTAACTGAATTGTTACCTTTTTTTAATGTCTTTTTAAAGGTGGCCCAGTATGATCTACATTAACTAGCATTTTTTATTGATTTAATTTAATTGGGTCGTTTGGATGGGATTGTTATATGTACATATATAACTATCAAAATATCATACAGACATTTTACTACTTTCGTTTTCAGGTACAGCACACTACTCTTATTTTAATCTCTGTGTGCAGCTCTGCTTTTCACTAACCAGGAAATCACAAATTGGCTGGGTTTTGGGCTTTTTTAATCCCATCACAACTGGGTTAAAATAGATCTTTTTATTTTAAGAGTTTTCAGAACTCCTTTTCAATGGCAACTGTTCCATAATAATATATTTTTTTCTTTTCCTGTGTTTTCACTTACAGTTGGGACAGTCACTGTGCTGCAATATCTCTGACCCCAGCAGAGGAATGGGAAGAGCACCTGCCAACACCTGGGAAAGAAGGAAGAGGCTACAGAACTTGATGTAAATTGCTGCAAGCTTTTGGTAACACAAAGTGTCGAAATCCTTTTCACGCCAATAAAGTAGGCTTTAAATCAGTCAAACTTCAAGGTCACTTAAGAAAAAGATCCAAAACCACAACTAACAAACCCCCCCCAAACCTGAACAAAGAAACCCCAAACAAAACAACAAAATTAAAAAAAACCAAAACCTTAAAAAGCTCCAAAAGAAATCAAACAAAATAGGACCCTTTCAGAAGTACATTTCATTAAATTATAATTAAAATAAAGTATTCATAATTATAGTTTGCAATTTAAAAAAATATCCAGATGGTATAACTAAATATTTTAAATTATCTTATTTAGAAAAGTAGCCCCTTCTTACTAAGCCCATTATTTATCCCTTTAACAGGAATATTTTAAAGGAATTATTCTTTTAAATTTCTTTCTTCCTTGAAATTAATTTAAGTACTCTTTCATAAGTAGTTTTCAAAATAGTAAAGGCTATTATACAACCTGAAAATACAACCTCCACCACCAATACACTCATATGTCATTTCAAAAAGACCTACATATGGAAATTTCCTACATATGTATTCTGAGAGCTATCACTTCTGACTGCTGGTAATTGCCAACGTGTTCCACTTGCTTAGCAACAATTTTACAGTAGATGTACCATTTGTGCAATCATAAAAGTAAGACACTTGCACATTCTCCAGAAGTATATGATGCTTCTACTAATTTTGTGCTAATATGTGTAACATCTTATTAAGAGTCTCTGAATAGATTTGTCCAGATATTTCCCTTGCTGTACCTTAGGGAAGCACCAAAAACACTGTCCTCTTTTTCCTTCTCCAGAATAGGTTTTTTTTTTCTTTACTTAAAAATAGGAACGTTGTAAGTATCCCTACAGGTTTACATCTGTGGTAACTACAGAAAATGAGTTATGCAAAACTTTTCCTAGTGCCAGTTGGTATCCTCTACAATCTATTGACTTAATTGAAAGGTCGAAGAAAACGCAGCTCTCGCTTCAATCAGGTTCCTTGTGCACTAAGGCAAGCTGCAGTCACAGCCATTTACTGCCTAATTATAGGACCCAGTTCAACCAAAACAAATAAAGGGTTGCTTATATGAGTGCGTCTTGGTTTATTATCCCATCCCATTTTGGGGGGTTTTTGATCCGTCTTGTTTTGTGCCCAGGGGCGGCTGCTGTGCCCACCCCCGCGGTTTATCCCGCTGCTTGTGTAGGTTTTTCCTTTTTTTAAATTTCCTTGGGCGCTGTGATTGAGCTTGCCGGCTAGGCTTCTTTCTTTGCTGAGGGAAACCCAGAGCCAGTGCGTGTCCCTCCAGGACCGCGGGATCGCATTGTTTCTGGCTGGGGGCTGCCCGCCCCGCAGGGCGCGGACCCCTGGCCGCAGCAAAGCCAGGGAGCCGGGCTGCTGCTGCTGCTGCCCGCCCTGGCCCTGCCTCTGCGCCGGGACTTTCGTTACACTGCACCTCTTCACCCCCCTCCACCGTCCGGCTTGCAGCTGCGGAGTTTCTGCTGCCGCTTGCTTGCTACCTCTGGGTGCGGCCATCCCGCGGTTCCAGCTTGCTTCGCCTGAAATTCCTGCCACAGCTCCTTTCGCTATCCACAGGGGCACCACGGTCGGCGGCCCCTTGGAGCTCGTAAAGGAAGCCCCGTGTCCATCCCCTCTGCCGGCTGTGTCAGCCGTTGCCATGTGAGAGAGAGGCGATTGACACTCGCGCCGCAGCGCCCCCTGCAGCCGCGGGGGAAGCACCGCACCCACCTGGCCTAGCTGGGGAGCCACCAGCGCCCCTGCTGGCTGTGACCGGAACTGCACCCAGGGGGACATTCCCTGACAGAGGGGATTTCCTTCTTTCCACGAGAAGGCTGCTCTTGGGTCTCTGTGGGGTGAGGGGGTAAGGTTCGCAATTTCAATATCTAGCATTTATTCAATTTCTTTTTCTTTCCTTTTCTGTGCCTTGCGGGCACCCTTATTTTTTATTTTTTTTTTTGTTAATAAACGGGTTTTTACACTTTCGCCCCCTGATATCCATTTCTCTCACTGGCAGAAGAGAGTTACTGAAGCCCTTTCTCTTTAGAGGAAATGGTCATTCCAGGGTGTTTTCTCCTGAAATTTGTCTCAACAGAGCAGTGCATCCATCAGATATGAGTCCACAAAGAACCTCCAAACGTGTGAGGGGTTATGAGCAACTACAAGCAACCTATGGGGCAAATGGATTTGGTGCAATTGTCCTTATCCTCTATTCTTGTGTAATTTGTGATAAAAACTTCTGCTAACTAAGTTTACTTTGTTAGCTCCCAGAAGTGCACACCGGCTGCAAAACTTTCTTAGGGCAGGGATTTAACAACTGAAGGATTTCTCCACACTCTGCTTCATGGCTTAACCACCACAATCTCCAACAATGCCAGTCACAACAGAAACATCTTCCTGAGCTGCAGCCACAGTGCAGAAAGAGAAGTTGTATCTGTGAGCTCTGCTATGAACTAGAGAGACCAAAGACACAGAGATGAACATGGACCCTGATGCCCACTCCTTTGGGCTCCCATTCCTCTTATGCAAGCTTGTGGCTTAGCTTTAGAGCTCAGGGCCAGCTGTGTCCCTTGCCAGTGGCTCTGTGCTCATCCATCCTGTCACAAACTGCCTCTTTGGCCTCGGCTCTGTTGCCAGACAAGCTGTCATAGTTTCCCTTGTCCTCTTTGCCAAGCTGGCTGTGCACAGTTCAGCACAGTTCAGCACAGCTCTGCTGTACATGGTAAAGTCAAACACACCAGCAAAACACTCAAGATGTTTCTCAACTCAAGCAGAGCCTCCGCGTGATGCAGCACATGTAACCTTAACATTGACTGTTGAGGACTTAACTGTGCCATGGAAACTTTCCCATGAATAAACACAAACCAAATATGATTGATGTCATAAGACAATTCTAAAATAAGCCAGTAGAGTAGTATTTGGTGTACACTGCATTCCAACATGGTATTTTTATTAATTTGAAAATTCTCAATTTCCTCAAAGTTACATGCAATTAATTAATGGGATTATTGATATTTGGAACAGTCATAAAGAATTGTTACTATAAGCTCTTAAAAAGAGGTTCCAGTGATTTCAGTGCACTGGATTACAACATTTCCTAAACTGCCATTTTTAGACTTCCACCAGACATCACTGTCCTCCATAGCAGAGGAACATTTGTCCCAGGTACTGCAAGCCAGACTTTGTTCATTTGACACTAATGCGCTTTTGCAAGTCTAGAAATAAGGGGCACATTCAACAGCACACCTATTACACATGTAGAGATGACTGCTGAATCTTGACACTGTTCTACAACAGAGATGATAAAATGTGCCACCATATTACTCTCTTCCTCTGTGATATCAGGCAAAGTATAAAAAGAAAAAGGTGGGAATCTATATCCTGTGATACACGAAGAGAGCTATGAAAAAAGTACCAGCATAGGTGTGAACCTCACAAAGCACAAAGAATTGAATGTAGTGTCAATGCTGGGACCAGGCTGACAGTTGCAAATTTAGAGATCAGATCTTACCATGCTCTGGTCTCTGATCTGCCACAATTATTGTCAGGTGGCGAATACCAAGAAAAAGCAACAACAGGAATTGCAGCAACCCCAGAACACAAAACTGTGAGATCAATAGTCAGAAGCACAGTACAAGCATTGTTTTGAAATGCAAAAATCTCCAGAACAATGAAATGAAGAAAAAAAGTAAAACCAAACACTGAGACACTAGTACCAGTACTACTGAGAAAATAGTATCACTACTCTGATTGTTTCTTTTTCCCATCTTCTGTGTCACTCCCACACTCTGAGTGACTTACAAGACCTCTCTCCAGGTTAACTGGCCTCTGTTTATGAAGCCTTCTACTATTGTTACCTGGCCCCTAACAAATGCTGCCATGTCTGCTAGCATAGATTAAGGTTTACCTAGTATATTGCAAAAGTTAGAAATAAGGCCTCAATTCAGAAAACACAAAGTGCATCTTACAGGAAGAGTTACACATAGTAAGTGGTCACCTATCAAAAAATAAGTACCAGCCATCTACAGACATGGTACCATCCCCCTAAAGACCACTGCAGCATGTTAGAACACTTGGCACATTCAAAGGTAGGATTTTTGAGGAAAAAGTGTTTTGAAGACTATGAGCAGACCTTTCCAGTTCTTTATCACTTTGTCAGCAGAAACTAAAAGTGTCCCTGAAATAGCTTACAAAAAAAATTAAAAGCAAAGTCAGAAGCTACTGAACTGGACAATTCTCATACTGAGCCTAGAAAAAACTTAAGAGTCATCCATAGGCACACTCCCAAACACTTAATCATTTCCCCTAAACATTCACCTCCCAAACAAATCTTGTAAGATTGCAAAATATTGGTTAAGAGCTGTGGGGGTTTGTTGCAGGTTTTTTAATGGATTTTTAATATATGTTTTATATTTCATGTGGGGTGTTTTTGCTATTAGATTCTAAAGCATACTACTTGGCTTGCAGGAAGTTTGCCACTGTCATTGTCTCCACAACTATCAGGATTGTGGATACTGGAGAGAGAATTGCTGGCTGACATCTGAGTGATTTAAGCATGTTTTGAAATCATGCATAGTTGTGTGTCAGTTGTTCTCAAAGAGAAGTAACAAAGTTAATAAATGGCATCTTTGAAGATGCATATACTTGCCCATTTAATATTGCAGTTCATCTAAAAGAGCAGAAATAAAAACTTATAAATGAAAAAAAAGAAAAAAACCATTTTCTCTGATTCATTGTCCCATCTAGTTCAGCTGAGATTGAACTACAATGATAACACTTTCAAGTATTAGTAAAGAATGTTTTATTAAAATGGAAGTTTTTCAAACCTTATGTATCAAAACTAAGGCCACAACTAATGCTAACACAAAGTAAAGAACTTCAAAAGGTTCTTTATGATAAAATTTAGAAATCTGAGACAAGGCTATTTTACAAAGTTACTCCAACATTCTGAAATTCGGCATTACTTACTTGTTCTAAAATATTACATCAATTATCCTAGTGAGAATATTTAATGATACAAAGTACTGAATTGTCAGTGCATGTAACCCGCTTTTATTTTGGTCCTGTGATAACTAACTTTCTGCACCACTCCAGCTACCAAAATAAATGAAAAGTACAAAACATTGTAATGGAAGCTGCCAACAACCCCTCCCTTTTGTGGTCAGTTAATTTCTTTTCTTCTAATGCTAAATATCTCCAGTCATAATAGCAATAAATTCTTCTTGATTGACTGCAAAAAAAAAAAAGAAAAAAAAGGAAAAAAAATCATTAGACAAACAGCAAACAACAATAAACCATAAAATAATGCATATCTGTACTGTACTTAAAGGCTTCTCTGTTAGTATTTGTTGCATCTGATCCATTACTATAAGTGTTTACAAATTTGCTTCTAGAACAAGGGTTTTGCACAAGTTTTTTCACGTAACATGAAGTCAGAATGCAAGCTTCATTATGTGGAATACTAAACCCAGAACCTAACACACTTATAATCACTTATATTATTCCTAATTATAAAAATAAAAATATTCTAAAAGTGAAATATGATAGAAAAAAAATCCCAGAAAAACATATGTAAGATGGCTATGCAAAATAGTATTATTTTAAAGGTCAATAAAAATGTTAAGAATCATATCTAAATTTTATTAAGTACTTCTCAAGCAACAATACCTCAGTTATGACTGAACTCAGTTATATTCTTAAAATTGTAATTCAAAACATTTACATCCAATTTATCATCACAGATCAAACAATGCTATTCTTGTCTCCCCATTCTGTAACACTTGCCAAATACATAGCAAGTTTTAAGATTGTTTAGCAATTACTCCATGAATTAGCTAGATTTAAAATGGACATTTGATGAGCCTCTCCCCATCTGAACTTCCTTCATTCTTCATTAACAATTAACAGAAATTTTACAAAATATAAGTGCATTTTTACACAAATGCACGTGAAGAAATTAAGTCATAATAATACATTAATTAGCATTCATTAATTATTTTCCTGCAGTTATACCTGAGGTACTGACCTTAATCATACATTAAAACATAGCCCCTGTGAAAGAGTTAACCAGTAAACATGTTCACTCTGCAACTAATTACTGTACTGGGGAATCATTAAAGTAAGATGGTGGTATGGAAAAGACAAGACACATACAAAGCCCTGACAATTATCAATCCTAGCCAACATGCCCAAGCTATTCCTAAACAAAGCACTGTAAAGAAGGAACTACATTCACAGCTAGAAGAAAATTAAAGAAATTCAACTATATTAAAGAATAAAAATATCAAAAAACCAAAATATGTCCTGCTGTGATGCATGTAAAAAAATAGGAAACAAGTATATTTAGTCTAGCTTAGGGCCCTATGCTCTGAAATACCAGTCCATCACACAGCTGTATCTAGCTCTAAGACACAAAAATACCATCACTGTATGACTTTAAAAGCATTTCCACAGCTTTATCACAGTAACAACATAGTAACAGCACAAATTCAAACATTGTCTCAAATGAAAAATATTCTCTGGTTTACAACATGCTTGAAATCATGCTGCGAAGTGGAAATACAACACTATAATGACAAACAAATTTCAGAACATTCAAAGAAATTTCAGAAAGCAGTGTAGTTACAATTCCCAGTAATCCATGTAATCCCAGTTAGTCTGCTTCAGATGTAGGATCTGTTCACAAGTTAAGCACCATGAAAGCAGAAGCACCATTTCTCATGGCATCAGATTTCCCTCAACTCCATGATATGTCATAAGTAATCATAAAAGAACAAACTAGAATCACAGCTAATAGAAAGAGAGCATTGACTTAGAATCTTGAGAGTAAAGGTGCATATTTTTTCAATGGTGGGTTTGGGTACTTGTCTTAAGTACCCAAAAATGTGTGCCAAAAATCCGAGACACAAGACTGGATAGTGTTTCCTACACTTGCAGCCACACAAGATGATCAAAATGGCATGAACTGACACCACTGAGTTTTTCAAGTTAGCTGTGCTCAAAACCAGAAGTAATTATTAAACCCAAGAATACCAAAGTAGGATTATTTACTTATTTAAGGGACACAAAAATACATCAAATATACTTTCTTTTACAGAAATCTGTGTAGTACTGGACTCTAGCAGTAGAGTTCAGTGGTTTTGCTGGGAACATAAGGGTTCATGTAACCTGAGTACCATACAAGATAACTTATTTCACTGTGAGCAAAACAATCTCTAAAATGTAATACAGGGTTTAAACCTATTAAAAGTGCTATTATTCCTGTATTTTGATATGTCAATAAAAAATGCTAACAATTAACAGTTTCAAATTTTTTTTTGAGAGCAGGAAAAGAAGGCAAATTAGATGACAGCAAGATTTTGCCACATGACCCAGATGTTTGAAGACAAATGAAATGGTGATTCACAGCATAATTAACTTTCTAAGAATGAATTTTAAAAAACTAGGAACAGCCTGTTTTCTTTAAACAAAAAACACACAGAACTTTAAGGATAAACAGCACCATACACAAACATTATGCTGTCAATGTTCCATATTCAATCTTCTGCTTGATTGCTCTAACAAAGACAATGAGTGGATGACTGAATAAGAGGAAACTGAGCCACTTAGTCTTAGCTGATCAATTTGATTTAAAAAAATGTAGCACTGAAATAAAATAATGACTCAACAACCCTCCTGAAAGGAGCTAATGGTATATATTCCACATGTAGTACCCAAATAGCAATGTGACAGAACAACATTGATCCACAATTCTGACATCTCATTTGGCAGCTCCAGGAAATCAACACATGACAGAACATATTTGCACAAAGAACTCTTGATTTCACTCACCTCTACAGCTATGACTTCCAAAAAATAATACCTATGTTGAACAGCAGAGAAGACTATCTGCCAAAAGGCTGACAACACAATTTTTTCCACTAGTATGTGTGAGTTTTGAGCCCAACATATGCTCACAAGCATAAATACCATTGTCACAGGAAAAATTGATGACCTGCTAGTGAAATCTCATGAGTCACCACCCTCTAAGAATGGTATTTGATGGACTGATACAGTCTTTAGTGAAGTAAGGTCTTAAGTGAGTGATCCTTGAAATTCAGGTATTAAGGTTTCTAATGTAAAAATAAGGTTGTTTTGAAGATAATGAAAAACTCTTCAGTGTCCACAATGATTTAACAAGCATAGTATCAAACTAGATTTGCTAATTCATTCTTTATCTATCTAGTAAATCCCTTCTGCAGTCTACTCTGTATGGACTTTGTCAGTTGCAGAGCCATCTTTCACACTAAGCTTTTCAGCACTCCAATGCTCAAAAGTATGTTAAACAGCCATGCAAGCTGATAGACCCAGGCTACTTCCAGCATGATGTATTAGCTTAATGCTCCATATCCAACACTGAAATCACAACAGTGACACATCACCACTTAAGATATATTGATAAGTGATCAAAAGACTTTCTCTCAGCACTTTACTGCATTTACTGATTAATAAAGAAATAAAAATGTAACGTAGGTACACAATCTCTCTTACATCTACCTTCAACTACACTTTTCACCCATCTTTTAATAGACATTGGTTGAATAAGAGTTGGTGGTGAATCAACTCAATTCTTAGACTCCAGGATTAGTAGCTGTCAAAAGCAATTGTCTGCGTTATTTGTAAGCTAAATTGTGCTTGAGATGAAAGTAATCTAGAAGGAAATGAAAAGAGAACATTTTCACAACAAAATAACACCTAAAAAGGGAACAAAATTAAGAACAAGATGATATGGTATTATATTTGCCAACACGTACTTTCTCCATCTCCATCCTTATCAAATTCTTCAATCATAGCCCGCAGTTCTTCATCAGACATATTTTCACCCAATTCTCTGGCAACCCGGCGCAGGTTTCTCAGACTTATTTTACCAGAGTCATCATCATCAAACAATTTGAATGCCTTGAGTATTTCTTCTTGTGGGTCTCTGTCCAGTATCCAATCTGTCACTGCAAAAAGTTTTTTTAAGTTAAAAAATTCAGAAAGGTAAACTCAGAATGACCATTGCAAACTAAGACAATATGAAGAATACATGTCTGATTTCACCTGTTCTTACATTTCTATAACATTCAATGTGTATATTGGTTTCGCTGTTGTCTGACCTCTCTTTCTCACCTGTTTTCCCCAGCTGAGTTGCTCTTTGGGACATAACTGTTGCACTAAAAAGCTGCATGGCAGTTCAGACACAGTCACACTTTCCACATATTTTCCAATAGGAATTTAAATTATGCACAAGATGCCTCTCTTTCAAAATCCCAAATTTTCAAAAAAAACACCATTAGCTCTTTTAGATGAAGGTGTGAATATTTTTTACTTTACAAGTTTTCATCATAACAGAATTTTGAGCTGGGGAAAACACTGAAACAGAAAGTGAAGAAAAACATCCACACAAAATGTCTTTTAAATATAAACCCACACTAATCCCCCATAACCAACCAACTGATCATATCCCAGCCCCCCAAACCTGAAAACAAAAAAAGACTAATCATAGGGGTTATGAAAAGATACTGCTATGAATTACAAGATGTTTATTCTGAAAGGCCATTATTATTCTTTTCAAGACAACCATTTTGTTTGTATTTTCTGTTGTTTCCGCAACAGAAAATACAAACTTGCCTTATTAAATATTTCTCTAGTAATTACTTCAGACCAACCAACAATAATGTATCTCCTCATCTCTGTACCTGCTAATCTTGGATTACAGGGCTAGTTTTGGATTATCAAGCCATTAAAATCACATCAACACTGTTCGCACAGAAAGAACCACTTACCACCTGCTACTAACTGCAGATGAAATGTCTGCTCTGGCTTAGCTAACTTGAGAGGAAAGAATTTTTCATGCTCATATAAGCCAACTACAGCAATCAAGTTTATGTATCTGCAGATTTACCCTAAATTTAAATACTTTCTTTTAAAACAACAGTGCTGCATGACAGTATTATATAATTTGAAAAATGCTACCTTTTGTGGCAAAAAAGGCCACTGAAAAATAATAAAATCTCTAAATACAAACTGTAGAAGATAAAATACAATTGCATCTTTATGCATTTCAGTTGAACATTACATTAGGAGAAATTGATGGCTCAAGAATTGCTTACCTATATTCAGCAGCTCTTCACAGTTAATGTCTCAATAACCTATTTTATCTAGCTCCCCACTCCTTCTGTTAGAAGTGATATAATATTTAATTCTGTGTCAAGGTCATATGGTAGCACAGCAATATGCTACTTCAACTCAAGTTTTCCAACAGGTTCAATCCCCTTCCAAGTACATACTGTGCTTTCTACAAGAATTTCCTGGCTTCTTGCAGCACTCAATGACTGTCGATATTGACAGCCAGGACAGAACAAGAAAACAATGAACAGGACTGGAGATTAGGAATTTAAAAAGTAATTGCATGGTAATTACAGTATATTCATTTTATATAGTATTACATCATGTAAAACCTAATGTAATATGTAATTTTAAGACTAGTATTACTATCAAATCAATACACTCATTTTCTTTCTAATACTTCCACATAGTCTTTATAAATCAGAAAATAACTAAAAGTAATCTTCTCTAACTTGGAATATAACTACAAAAATATTACCTGTCATTAACAAGACATTTTGTCCAGTACTAATCTGTAAAACAATTAAATGTTGCCACATTTCAATCTCTAATTTTTTAATACATTAAGATGATTGCTATTTGTAGCAAAGAGCAAGTACTGGGGGTTTGGGTGTTTTGTTCCATAAAATCTACAGAAATACAAAATCTTGAAGAAATGGACTATCATGAGTATAATGAACTATAATGGACATAATAAGCTAGAAATGTAAACCCACACAGATTACTTTTTGGTAAACATATATTCTATGCAAAAGCATAAATTATGCGCGACAAAAATCCCCTAAAATCTTCAAAGAAACATCAAGTCTAAAAATTCTGCAGATCACTACAAACTCAAAGTAGATAAAATTTCACAATACACAAATTTCAGATGAAAGACACAACTAGTGCTACTGGCACTATCAACAGTTGAAAATTCTTGCAGTACAATATTTAAAATCTACTTTAATTTCTCTAATCTTTTTTATATATTAAGTCTGCTTGTCTGTGCATGCACTCCTCCCTATGAAATTCAATGCCCAATACCTTTTCCACAGCAGGAAGAAGAATCTTACAGAGATCCATGAACAAGACAAGAACATTCAAACACCTACACTTTAAACTAGCATTTATTCCTCTAGGCAAGCTTGAAAGAGATTGTATATACCCTACTTCCTTTTATACTGTAGCTATCATTCATCACTACATATCAAATTAAGAATTCAGAAAAAAATATTTACCTTCCTTTACTATTGACCTATATTAAGCAAAGTATGAAATTAAATCTCCCACTTCTATTTCTTAAATAATTGAACAACTCCATAAAGTACTGCTTTGAAATTGTACTCACAATTATAGGCTAAATATCTCTAGAGGTAGAAACACAATCAAACACATACCAACTTCATTAAAATCTTCAAAGGTGATCTTGCCTGTTGATTCTCGATCATAATCTTTAAGTATTTTCAGGACATCAGCTTTTTTCACATCAAAACCCAAGGCTCTCATTGCCACCTTTTGGAATAAAATGGAAGCGCAATAATAGATAAGGATCAAAATAAAGATTTAACAAATTTTCCTTTTAATTTCAGTAACTACCTGCTTGCCGAAGAGAGAAAGAGTATATAAATGGTTTAGTAACAATAATAAATAAAATAAATAAAAGGAAAAGAGCTTGGGATATTAAAACCATTTAGAATTACTATTAGGTAATGGAACATCTAGTTACAATGAGAAAAAAAAACCTTTGCATTTTCAGGGATTTTATGGACTGGACCAAATGCATCTTAGGACAAGTAAATTTATTCCTCATTTCCAAAACCATTTCATAATCTTATCTTCTTAAGACAAAACTAAAAATCATTCTGCAAATTGTATTCAAGTGTATATGTTCATGGATTTACAAGTCATAGAAGACTTTTAACTGCTTTTCTAGT
The DNA here is from genome assembly GCA_013397555.1 of Urocynchramus pylzowi. Taxonomy (NCBI): domain Eukaryota; kingdom Metazoa; phylum Chordata; class Aves; order Passeriformes; family Fringillidae; genus Urocynchramus; species Urocynchramus pylzowi. The sequence continues at coordinate 178,206 of VZRH01001503.1, read as the reverse complement.
CAGCCACAGAAGCCAACCTACACTTTACTTTTCCATTAGTTTCCCCCCTTTCCACATTTAGTTTCCCATTTCACCTTAGAAGGCAATTGCTCAACACACAGCACCCTAACTTCCTGCACACTGATTAACCACATCAGGCTAACCACAAATGGAAAACCACTGCAGTAGTTACAAAAAAATTGATGCTATATGCTGGTTTTGTAGAGAAGGAGATAAGTAATTTTTCTCTTTGTGTATTTCTGCTCTTTCAAGTATAAGCTTCAGGATGACAATATTTGATTAGACAAGCTAAGAAAGAGCTTTACAAGTAATCATGACAGCTGGTAATTCAAAGCATACTATAGCCAGAAAAAGCATAACCGTAACCACAAGAGTCCCCAGCACAACCCTAGTCACAGTGACTTCCAGCAAAGATGAATTAAGTAAACTCTGAAATAAACAGAATGGAATTGTTCTCTACGTAACACACTCCTGTAGCAGCAAATCAAGTAAAAATAAGACTTTTTTTTCCTTCTTTGAATTACTTGGTAGAGCCACACTATAGAGCCAATACATGGGATCAGGCATTCTTTCAAAAAAAAAAAAAATCTCACCCTATATGTGACTGAAGCACTGGCCTCTCCGAAGCTACTTTTTGTTCTTGATGTCGTAATTAGAATAAAAACGCATAAAAGATTTAATGCAAGTGTAGTGAATATCATTTACTACTCTGTAGACTTTCAGGTGGGAGGCCTTAGAAAGACATCCTAAACTCCATCTGCTAATAGCTATCATTAAAAGCATCCTTCTTTGGGAAGGCCAACTACTGAACCTCCCTCAAAAAGCAGGCCTTATTCCTACAAATCATGGGCTTTCTTTTGAAAGATACAGGTAAGCCCTGGCTTGTAGTCAACAGTTTTACAAATTTGATTTACATCTTTTACCTACATATCTGAAACCAACACCAGGCTTTAAGTTATACAGTGTTTTTAAAAATAATCAAACAGTTTTTCAAGAGTTTTTCCCTCTCCAAGCTTATCCTTCAACAGTTTTTCCATCTGTCCAAGCTTATCTCTGGTCAGCAATTATACTAGGGTTATTTAGAATGCTATAGCAATTCTGTTATGCTTGAAGTATATAAAGTGGGAAGAAAAGCTTATTCTTACACCAACAGAATATTTCTTGTTTTTTCTTTTTTTTTTTCCCTTCACTTCTTTAACCCAGCAAGACATCTTGAAGAAAGTTTTTAAAGATACAGCCAGCATCTTAAGGATTCACTACGGAACAGATATATTACTTGCTATAAAATTGCTTAAATGAAAGGAAACTTCTACCTTTAATTCATGATAATTTATCACTCTATCCTTGTCTGTATCAAACAATTCAAAGGCATCTTTAATTTCTTGCTTCTGTTCCTCAGTCAGTTCTCTTCTTTTCTTCTTTTTAGTTTTATCTACTGAGAGCTCATTCCTATATAAAGAAAAGGAAACATAGTGTAACAGATTTCTACTGGGAAGATGGCACTTCTTTACCAAAAGGCAAATAACCTTTTCCACCAATAAGAAACTCACCATGATTTTTCAAATCACTATGTTATCTAGTCAATATTTTCCCAGCTTGTGTTCCTAGTTTAAAATAACACTAGAAACAGACAATTCTGTTGTGAAATCTGAGTGATGCCTCCAGTCTCCCACCCAAAATAAAATCAGCAAAACAGTCAGTGAATCAGCACAGGCGTTTTTGTTAATAGGCAACAACAACAACAACAAAAAAAGAGAGTAGAAAAATTACCAGTTAAAAAAGCTTCTTGGGGTTACAAACTAGATTAGCAGTTGAAATTATACAACTCATGAAAACAGTTTGTTTCTGCACTGTAGCTTAAAAAATAAAATAAATTTGGGGACTGATAGGCCAGTGGAAACCAAACTAGGCCAAACAGTCTGGCTACTAAAGCTAGCATTAAGTGCTACAAATCAGCTTTGTCGCCTGTAACAGCTCTTAGACAAATAGTACTTGCAGGACTTTTTTTTTTTTTATTTTTTTTAATTGTTTAGATGCCACACATACATACTGTTTTGAAGATTTTTTTGCTGTGTTCTGGTATATACAAGAGACAAGCCCTCCAAATCAGCAAATCTTGCTCAATGACAGCCCCCTTTTCATTGGCTAGTCTAGGAATAAACTTATATTTTTCAGAGGAGCATAGTACAAGGACAAGAGACAGTAACTACAAAATTTAAGGGAAAGAACTGCAGCTGGATCTAAGGCAAAATTTTTGAACCTAACTATAAAAGGTGCTTAGCATCCTCAGCCAGCTTTATGTAGAAGCTGCTGTGATCAGGAAGCTGGACTGGATAACTTCCCTAAGTCCTTCCTAACCTAAATTACTGTATAGCTTATGTTATACTCTCAGGAATAGGCTTTTTATGCTCATTTGTCCTTTTTCACCAGAGGCAGAATGCATGCTGCATCACCTAGAGTAGAATGCATAAAGATTACTGATCAGTGAACAGAAAACTGCAAGATTAACTTTCCAAATCCCTTCTAATAAGCTGCTTTGTGCTCTTCTTTGTTAATAATTTGCTAATTTTAATCAAAACCTAAGATTAAACACTTATCTAGACTCAGCTTTCAACAACCACTGAAGCACAAATCCCAAATACAGACAAGAAAATGCAAGCTGTAGAAGCTGAGCCTGCTTCAAACCTTAAGACCCTCAAAGAGTAAGATGCCCTTAACAGACCAATTGAGACAGTATGATTTCACATAGGCTTTGGATTACTACAACTCTTGGAAGGACTAAAATAACTCTGAGCTGGCTACATACTTAGGACTGAGAGAGTAGTTCAGATCTAGGGAGCCCAGATTTTGTGAGCTACGATGAGAAATCCATTTATAAATCTGAAAGCAGATTAACACCGAACTCTTCTGAAAGAGCGATCTGGGTACTTAAGTGTTCATTTAGTGCTTAGCATAAAATAATTTATCAAAGGCAAAGCAGTACTCAAATACAAGCAGTTCAGTGCCACTTCTGCAACTACTTTAACCATAATAAGCATGAAATTCTTAGACTTGAAAATTAAGGATAACAGTCGCCATGTAAGTGTATTAGTTACACTTGAATACAAGAATTTGCCAGGTACTTGAATTCACCAGCCAGGCTCCTTTATGCAATAGCTACTAAATCACAATTTATAAACAAAACAAAGCCGAGCAGCTTAACTTTATGCTTATTCACAGGCCTTTTGAAAGCACACCAGACAACCCAGAAGCCAACCTCCCAAGGCCAGACGCGCTGGACCCTTCCTTCTTCGGGCAGACAGACGGGCCTGATCCGCCCCCGGCCGCGCCAGAGGGATCAGCTGTGGCCGGCTGGAGGCCGGGGATGACCCAGGCCCCGCCACGGCCTGACGCGCCCCGCGTTCCGCCAGCACCTCCCGAAAGGAGGCGGCGCGGCCCTGAGGGAACCCCAGCCACGCTCCGGGCCCCGAGCGGGGCAAGCAGGAAAGCGCCGTGCTCGTACCGACCTGAGGGCCAGGCTCATCGTGCCGCGGCCGGGCAGCCCGATCCGGCAATCGCACCCCGGCCCTCCACTCGGCACGTCCGCGCTCCTGCCTCCGCCGACGCCGCTCAAGCCACGCCCTCACCAAGTACTTACGCCTGATTGGCCGAGGGTCGATAAACTCCCGCCTGCGAGCTCTGCTATTGGCTGAGATCCTGCCACTCAGGGCGGAAGGGGCGGTTCCTGCTGGGAGCGGGTGATGGCGCTCGGCGGCGCCTTCGGCCTCCGAGCCGCTTCTGCTGCAAAACGGCAGCCCGGGAAAGTTTTCTTAAGGAATGATGTTTCTTGATGTTTGATCTTGATTTTCAAGCCTAGTCAACAAGAAAGGAGATTAAATTCTTGAAACAGACAGACGGTACCAAGCAAGCTTAGAGTGATGTCCAGTGGTTAGAAAGACAAATCTTATGTCGAAATTTCCTTGTTAAGGTCTAGGGCACGGCGTGTTTCAGTGATGTCAGACATTACGTGCCCCAAGAACATTTAGCAGAACTCCCAAGATACGGAAGAAATTAATAAAGGCAACTCAGCAACTGTGTTGAATCATCTCCAGTTCCAGCAGACCGCTTACCAAGCTGCCCACCGACTCAAGAGAACTGGGCCTAATGTGGACTAATTAGCATGAGAAATATCAATAATTAATGACAGAAGATCGTTAATTAATAATTAATAAGAATAATAATTAATAAGAGAACTATGTAACCTGAAGCCAATGAACATTAATGCATTTGTTTGCTAAAATGTGTAAATACTGAAGAGTTTTCAGAGTTGGCGTGCTTGATTCATGGAATACCACGCAGCACCTGGGCTTGTGCAACTCTGAAATAAATAATCCATGTCTTCCTCAAGCGTGTAATTATTGTCTTATTGCACACTGGGTAACAAATCTGATTTTTGTGTTCAACACTTCTACTGGCCTTGCTGTAGCCTGGATGTTTGGTGGCTGAGTCAGAACTCGCCATGGCCCCGGGGCCTGCTCGCTACTGCTCACTCGCACTGTTGGAGGGGCACGCAAAAGTGGCATTTATAGAAGCATTTCTGGCACTTGTACAGGTTTTGCCTTACTAAAGATTTTATTGAAAGCAATATGTACTGTGTGGACACTCAAGACCTTAATGTGTAGTTCCAGTTATGATTGACACTAATATTTTTGTGTCTTGCAAAACAGTCAGTGAATCAACATTACATATCTGTGTGGAGAAAATGTTCATATCACTGGTGAGAAAACTCAGATTTGTGAAAAGTGCTGCCTCAGTACTCTGGTCTGTGACAATTGTTTCTGTGCTTTGATTTATAAAAAAGGGCTGTTTCATAACTAGTTTTGACAACACAGTACAGTGTTACTAAGTGGACCATGATGATATTCAGATTCTCATTAATACTATGTTATGCACTCTGGCTAGATAGACTGAACATTCTCAGGCAATGAAAAATTCCTTCAGCACTTCCAGTCCTGACAGCATGTTTTGGAGATGTTTTGCACTTGTGTTTCCAGTAATAAACTTTTAATGGTGTTAGGAAAATTAATCCACAAACATCAGAAGTTTATGTCCAAAAAGGAGACAATGGAGTCTTTCTACTTTATTGGAATAAAGGGAGAGGCCATGGGGCATTCCCCTGGGGTCTCTCAAATTTTTGCAGGATGCAGCCTCTTTTTATCCTAATTTCCCAGCTGTATTTCCCTCTCTCTTTCCCCATTGGCTGAGGTACTTGAGAGGTACAGCCTTACCAATACACCTGATGCCAGAGATTTCCCTCTAATGTATAATCCTCCCTTTCAATTTTTAATTTTCAATTCTTACGGAATTCAGGGGTTTTCTTTCCCATTGTTTCTTTCATTTTTCAATGTCTAATTTCATTTATCAGCAAACCTAAAGTTTATTTGTAAAAGCAAATTATCTTTTTCCATTTATCAATCAGTGGAATCCTTCCCATTTTCTTTTACTTCCCACAGCTAGTTTTATCTACCAGCAGACCCACAGCTTATTTGTAAAGACAAATCCACTATTCCTCTCAATGGGTTTACACTGAATACACAGTGTTGAATATGTAGAGTTTGGCTTGCTCAAGACACGATTTTCCTGAACAAAGTCGAGCAGAGATGAAACTTATTTTGCTGTCTATTCATATTATGCCTGGTCCACAGATCAAATAAGCAGAGGCAAGACATTTGTAATTGACCTCTGTTTACAGATGGTAGCTTTGCAACTAAAAGCATAAATTACTGGCAGGTTTGACCCTCAACCTGTACTGTGGTGCAAATATAACCACAGATTAATTTTTTTTTGTGTGTTCCATAGAACACATTTACTTGTCCAGAGAAAAATGGAAGCACTAACCAAATACTGCATGAAGTGTGGGAAAGTAGCACCAGGAGCCTCCAACTGCACCAAGAGCCCCAAATTGGGCTGTTTCACCCCCACTCTTACCTCCTCTGCATGTTGATCCTGGGTCTCAGCATAGGGGCCCTTGGTTCTTGTCTGAGCTGCACTGGGGTTATTTCTGTTCTTGTACTGTGTACTGCTCTTGCTGACATATTTACCAGACTTCATGGCCTGGCCATGAACTTGAGTCATTACCTTGCCATTGTCTGCAGTCACTGGTCTGCTGACAGGTCAAGTTACTCTGTAGGGAGGTCACAATCCCTGCCTGTGTTGTGACTGCGCTTCATTTCCAGGTTGTCCTCTCTCATGGTGCACTCGTGCCCTGGCTGCTCTGTGTCAAGCAGAGTGAAATACCTGATACTGATACTCTGGGTGTGCTTCTGGGAACTGGAGATCCAGATTTAGGTCCCTACTTCTAAATTTATGAGCTAAAAAGTTGCTCCAGAAACCAAAGTGCCATTCTTCGTAAATTGATTTAAGTTAGTAGCAGTGCTCATACTCATGTGAAATGGAGATGCAAAGAATTCCAAAGAGAAAAGACAGGCTCAAATAATAATAATAGCTAAAAATAAGTACATGGTTGTGGTAGCAGTGACTTGTAAATCCTTGCATTTTCAAATTTGGTTAAACCTGTCCTAAAGCGACCTCTTATGAATATGGTAGGTAAGTTAGAATAGCACTAGCATGTTCCTCACACATACACATTGTCAGCTTAATAAGGAAAATAAATAATCTTTAAGTATATTTAACATCTTTAAGTATATTTTAAAGATGTTGTTACTGGCTTTTACTTAATTTTCAAACTCATCTGTTGCTTTTTTGTGGGGCTGTCTGCCAGGTCTGTCGTTCCTTTGAGTGAAGATATATTCTTCTCTAGTCCGAATTTTATTAGTATTTGAAACTATCCTACCACTTTGTTGTCCTAGGCTTTCTGACTGCCCTGAAAACCCAGTACAATGAATTTGAGTGTGCAGAAGACTATAAACCTCATCCCAACTGCTCAAAATCAGAACACGTATCAGAACTGTAATTAAATTAATCCTGAATTTTTTAAAGGAGAAGTTGGGCAAGATTTCATGCAAATCAAGACAGTTCTATTCATGTCACTCTTAGAACAAATCATAGATAAAAATATAAACCCATATTAAAAACATACCAAGTATCATTGCCAGTTTGATGATTGTGAATGTGCTTCTTTGTGCATCTGGGTCAAACTGCTGGGAAATACCTGGCACGATTGCAGAAGTGTTGCCTAAGTTTCTTAGCCTTTTTCCATGTCAGGGTCCTTTTTTAAAAATTTTTTTTTAATTAATTTTTTTTAATTTTTATTGCTGGTTTTTCCAATTTTAATTTCTGTTGAATGCCTCATTGCTTCCCCTGGACCCTGTTGGGCATGTGTGGGACTATGCGCAGTTAGCTCCAAAATAATATTTTTAACCAGTAATTTTTAAATTATTGTGAGATTAGCCTGTCCAATAAAACCTGAGTAGTTAGGAGTAACCATGCTGAAGATGGTTTTGGGTAGCTCAGTAAAAGCGAGCAGACTTGTATCACCTGGTTTCTTGTTCGATACTCGCTTCTGTTGTTTTCACGGCAAGTGCAGCCCCCGCCCGGCCTGTGCCCACCCGGTGGCGCCGTTCCCCCCAGCGCGGCGCTGGCGCGGTCAGCGGGCAGGATAGCGAGGGGACATTCCCACCCTTCGGACACCGCACAGGAAGGGACATCCCACCCCTACGGACTCTGCACGAGCAGTAACAGGCTTTGGGGTAGGATTCCACTAGGCCACGCAATGCGCCGCTGATGTGTAAGCTAGTAAAGTGACTTCGCAGCGTTCTACAGCGCCTGGACTCTTGAATGATAATGGACGCATCTCGGAACGGCTTTCTGACTGCCCTGAAAACCCGGTACAATGAAGCTAAAATGTTTTGGCTAGCAGCTCCCCCGTGTGATAGTTAACATCAAATAAATTTAAAATAGAACATAATGGTTTTTTTTCATTGCTTCTCGATCATTTCTATACTTCCTAATTCAATTTGAAAGTGAAAGGACTTTAGATGGAGTAGTAGTATTTTGGATAATACATGGTTGAATTTTTAGACCCAAGAGGTACTGCTTACTGATTTAAGTTACATATGCATTAATTATAAACAGGAACTTGGACAAGTGTTGGTTGAATGCTGAGACCTAGATTTTTAACATTAAATTCCTCCTTTTCCTCCATCTGTATCTCCCTCACACTCTCCTTAACAGAGTTGCATTATTTTTTCTTTGGCTACAGATGTCTGCTCTTACAAGGCAAAGTGCATGTACAATGTGTAAACATTTTTAATGCAGTTTCTTTCTGAGAAGCATAAATGATTCTGCTAGCAACTTGTAAATACACTCCATCTAGAATGAAAAGTGCTTCTCTTGAGAAATACCTAGAAATTATTACTTAACGGCATAGGATTGTAATATTTTATTATGATAATATACGAAAAAAATTAATTATGTGCAAACTGTTGTTTAACATTGTAACAGCCTTGACAGATTACAGAACAAAACTTCCCATCTGATTTTTATGTCAATTTCCCAGTCTACTGAAAACTGCATTAACATATATTTAGATGTTACAAAGAAATCAACACTGTTCTAAATGTTCACATGACACAGTATTTAAACTTACAATGCATTTTTTAAATATTTAATCCAAGTAGTGTTAAAGGACCACTGTCAAACTCATATGATTAAAATTTGGTAAGTCTTAACAAAAATAATCATAAACTGTTTAAACTGTCTTTTAACTTAAGATAATTTAAATATTGTTTATCTAGTAGTGAATTTCTTATAATATAAAAAATAATTTCATGACCTTCAAAAAACTACTTTCATTTGGATTATAGCAGCAGTTTACTAACAAACTCCACTTTGGGTTATGTGCATGTAAAATTCATTTCTGAGCTAGAAAATTATCCCCTAGATTTTGGTAAAGTAAAAAAGTCAAAGTTTTGGTTATGTACTTAGTGGACTTAAGCGTAGCTTAATAGTGCATTTTGACAGTGATCTGGCCTTTTAAGGATCTTAGCTGATAGAGATATTGAGCACAGATTTAAACACAAATGATGGAGGATGGAGGTTATTCTTTCCTTTTGAAATGATGTTGCCTGTAAGTCTTCTTGTAAAAGCTCAGGCTTTACATTAAAATCTGGCTACAGAGATTCTAATATTGGATCAAATAAACTGATAGTGATGTAACACAGAATGCCAATTCAAAGTGATCTTACTCTTCTAGTGAACATCTGTAAAACTTTAGCAAATTGACATCCATATTGGCTTTGGATTTCTTGGTGACTGCTTTAATGCACAGGGTTACCACCAGGGCTCCCACAGTCTTCACAAAAGCATTGTTTAAAATGAATTATTATTACTGGTGTTACACGACTATCAACTAATTTGCAGGAATTCAATTACTGTAAGGTAACCTGTGACACCATGGCATCCTCTGGATAACTGGTGTAAGCTTTAGAGATAAGTATACCTTCAGCCTGCTTCCCAGGCTGTTTTTGTATTTCATCTTCTGCCAACTGGGGCGAAGATAAACGCCTCCTGGTTTTATGAGATAAGTCTACCCACTGAACACTCCTCATGTCATACACTGATGTACATGGATTTCTCAAAAAAAAAAGAGACTGTGAACTGACTGATAACAAGTCTTTCACACAGCCTGCCCACACACAATTTTGCTTCAGCTTGGAGAGAGGCACTTCTAAGAAGAATTAGGCAACAACCAATCAGTACAAATCCTGGTAAAGAATATATTCAGAGTAAAGTCAGGAGTGCAGTCATCTATGAAAGGGAAAAAGCCTTACATAAAATACTCGCCTTTATAACTTTTAGATAGAGATGCTTTTTTAATTTTGTAATAGGTTAGTCTTTTTTCCACAAGAGTTTGCATCTATTTAGAAGGCTATCAACTTCCTCTCCCTCATGCCTTAGACAGAGCCCAAACCTCTGGCTCCCTTAGTATTGGCTACGATGGAGACAAAACCATCTGCATAAAGTGAAAGCCAAACAAGAAAAGTTAAACTGCACTAAAATTTGAGAGAAACATTTGCAGTCTTTTTAGGAACATATATATGTCTATGTAAAAAAATAAATTCTGACAGTGTCCATTTAAAAAAGTTAAATATATACAAACTGTTAGAATAATTACACAAACTCTAACAATTTCAGCAGCTTTTAAATATCACACATTCAATTTTCATAAGCAAATTACAATGCTATTTAGCATTTCTCAATATATTCAACATTTTTTTGGAACAAACTCATTGCAACACACTTTACATTTCAGAACAACCATCTGCAGCACATACTTCAGATGCAAACAGTAAACAATTTGAGTTACATTAACTTTGTGATAAGAAGTGTACTGGATGCTTAATGCAGCACCTTCACTATGGCAAGGTCATGTTAAAGCCTCAATCCCTCCCCTAGCACAGATGATTAACAACCAAGTTACAACACCACCGTAAAAATTCCCTTTAGCATAAGCAAACACCTTAAGCTTGTCACAGTCCACTTCTCTCAGCTTTCCAGAACAACAAACTCTCCAAATACTTTTTATAAGCTGATCAGAAAATAATAAACATATCCAGCAAAAGCTCAATCCACTTTGTACAGAGTAATGTAACACATTAATTCACTAGTTCATAAATTGTCTAATTCCTAACTCACATGCCTACAAGCAAAACAGTTCTCTAGACAATGGTGAGTGAGAGTGCTTCTGCTTGCTCCCTCTCTCCTGGTGCAGTGGTTCCTTGCACCACACCAGGAAACATGGAAGCCTCAAAAGTCCGTCTGCACCAAAAGCTTTTGTGACAAACTGATGTATCTCTGACTTCCACCTTGAAAGTCTGGTCTATAGAATTTCCACATGTTAGTGTATTCTAAACAAACTGCCAGACGAGCACTTTGCAAAGATAAAGCTTCAAGTGGTGAGAGGTGCAGCAGACACTGTGCCCACAGGTGGCAAAGGCTGCAGAACTATCTCTTTCTGCTCACTGAGTCCTGCATAGGTCTTGCTCCTGCTGTGACCTAATGGCACTGCTCCAAGCACACACTAGGTCTCAGCAAGAGCTCTGTTAGGTCAAAACCTGAGCAGGAGGTGATGAATAATCGCAAGTCTGGTACTTTATCAACAACGTTTCAGGCATTAATGTAAAACCTCTCATTTTAGTATATATCCATCTGCCAGAGTTGTAACAAAAATAAAACTATGTATTTCAATTGCAATACATGTAAAAACATGCTCTGAAAAAGCAGAAAGAAAAACTATAGCTTTAGCTAAAGCTACTAGTTTACAGAGTTTTTATAAAAATATGAATAAAGTAGGAAAAAACAGGAATAATTTTTTAAGCTCACCTGTATCAATTTGCCGTATTTTTGCTAACACATACTGCTTCTGCTTGTTATTGATGCTTTCACAACCCATTTGGTTTTACAGCACATGACAGATCACACAAAATTGACTGTCACTGAGAAGTGATTCTTGAATTTGCAACACGAAGTGCTATGCTTGCAATGGACCTCATAGCACAGGTAGAAATCTTGTGACAAACTCCAGCTTGGGAAATGTAGTTGGAAGCTAACCGATACAGCCTTTCTGCTCCAAATATGTTGAAGTGCCCAGGCAGTACCTTCTCCACAAGACCTCTGTCTACTAACTCCATCAGGCGCTGGCAGCTTGCAACATAGTCACTGATTCTGCTGTAGGGAAGCCAGTCGATCATGGATCCATCATACACCACATCTCCGCTGAACAAAATCTTCCGGTCCTTGTCGTGTAAGCAAATACTGCCTCGTGAATGACCAGGCATGTGCATGACAGTGAGCTGTCGATCTCCGAGGTTGATCACATCCCCTGCAAACAGATTTGTTACAGGAAATTGTATGCATCTGCCATATTTCTTAAATGACATAAAGAGTCCACCTACTATAAAGAGACATAAACTCTAGTTACTCACATGCAGAGTTTATACGTACTACATATCGCAACATTGGGAGTGGGGCATTTATTTTATTAGTGAGTTTTAAAGAGGTGTCTGAAATATAAGCTTAGCAAAAAGGTATTTTCCAATGAAATTAACAGTTAACACAGGCTTGGGCTGTATTAATGGAATATTATAATAAATTACTAAATAATATTAATAAACGAATAAATTAATGGAACATTCTAATAAAGTGCACAATGTGAAAAGCAATGCAGTAGAGAAAATAAAATGGGAAACAAATAGAACACATCTAAGCTGGTCTTCCCTTTGACAGTTTGCAAAGAATATATTTCACAATTTATTATAATTTTATCCTTAGAATTCCTCTAGAATTGCACTGCTGTTACTCCTAAAAGGCAAAAGGCTAAAACATAAATTGCTGGAGGAGAACCAAGACAGGCCTCCACACACTTTCTTCATCTCATTCATTAAGACATAAAAACAGAACTTTCTTACCATTAGGCCATTTCTTTGACAGTTTAAATGTAAATGATTTTTAATTGTACCAGCCACTGAACTAATACTTGTGTCTCATGTCTCAGTTAACATCTTAAAAACTCTGATACTACTCTGACAGCCAGTGTACTTGCTCTTTTACAAAAGTATATTTTTTTAATAATCCTCCCTACTTTTTGAGGAAAAAAACCAACTTAAACTTCTGTTGATTTACTATAGTTAATGTCACTATAGTTATTTAACTATTACTAGTTATTTAACTATTAAATGTCATCCGATCTTTACTGAAGCCTACAGCAAGTTCAGTTCTGCTTTTCCAGCACCTATGTGGGATGGCCTAATAAAACCAAGAAAATAGTAAGCACTGTGTCTAAGGTGTCAGCTGTGTGACACCTGCCCTTTACATCTGCTGAACAGTATTGCACAGTTTAGGTGTTCTGTTACCAAAAACCCTAGTCACTGGCTCCCATTAGAGACTAAATTATTTCTTTTATGTGCAACAAGCCACTTCTGTAAATGCTACATCAGTAACAAGTGATTTTTTACATTTTACATAACTCAGGTAAAATTCAGTAAATGTATTTATGCAAAATTCACGTAAATTCTATAAAACAAAAACTGTATTCTCAGTACATATTTCAGGAATTGTTCTTTAAACTACACTTTCCACGTTTTGACAGCTTATAAAGGTCACCAGCTGCCAGAACATGACTGCTGACATACCGTTTGAAGCCTAAGGATAAACCTGGGGCACTCAATTAGTCACCTAAAACATTCCTGAGTGATTTTCATTCTAGATGGAAAAATCTAGACTTTCCCGGCCGCCAAAACTTTCAGAACTGGTAGAAACGGTTTAACCCACTACGCGTTTTTACTACGTACCCACCCATGTTATTACTACGTACCCACCCATGCCGCCTGCGGGTGGCTTTCAGGTTCACAGGAGTGAGAAAATTAATCCATTTAATTATTTTATACGAGGAGCTGGGTAAACCAAGAGGCGCTCAGCGGCAAAGAAGCTGCTCCATAATACCCAGAGCGTTGTTTTTCCCCCGCATCCCTCGGCACGGCGAGGCCGCCCCCTTACCCTCATGCAGCAGGCGACTGGGCCGGACGGGCGGGACGCGGAATTGCCGTGCGCTCCAGCCGGGCCGCGGCGGTCGCGCCACCTCCCGGTCCGACAGCCACGTCACGGCCTCGTAGTTGTCGCCTTGGAGCAGCGCCGCCGCCTCGGCGCTGTGCACCGCCACCTCCTCGAAGTGCTGCAGCCCGCCCGAGTGGTCGAAGTGGACGTGGGTGGCAACGGCAAGCAGCGGCCGCGGCCCGGCGCCCTCGGCCGACGCCAGCAGCCCGGCGTCACGCAGGTAGTCGGGCAGGCTGCGCAGCCCCAGCCCCGCGTCGATCACCACGTCTCGCTGCGAGCCCCGCACCAGCCAGATGTTGGCCCGGTTGCCCGACTCGTAGAAGCGTTCCTGGATCCAAAAAATACCGCCGCCCAGGGGCTTGTGCGCGAACCACTCCAGCGCCGCCATGGCCCGGCCGGTGCGGAGCGCCTGCGGAACCCCCCCGCCCCAGCGCCCCTGAGGCGGCACGGGTGAAGGCGGGGCGGTCTTGGGCTCGGCCCACTGCGGCAGCGCCGGGCGGAGCGTGACGGTGCCGGGTGAGGAGTGGGGAAGTCCAGAGACGCTGTGGGGGTTCAGCCGTGGCGTGAGGGGGCGCGTATTTGAGCCCTTCCCCACTGAGACCCGCCGGCGGAGGGGCAGTAAAGGCGAAGTGCCCCGGCCGTGCGGGGAGCGGCGGGACCCTCTAGGGGTGACGGGCCGTCAGCGAGGGGCAGGGAGCGGAGAGCAGCTGAGAGGGGTATTCTCACACGGCAGAGGTTAGTGACCCTCAGGACAAATATCTTCTCCCGCTTACCTTCATGGGCGTTAGTTTAAAAAGACACCCACAAGACCTCAGTATTTAAAGTTCAGTACTTTCTTCTGTATCTGTTGTTCCCTTTAACTGATGGCACCTGCCTCTGAAAATCAAGGGCCACAACCACCAGAACACGATCAGGAGTTTTTTTGTGAGGAAAGCGTAGGATGCTGAGCTCGTCAGAGCGCTCAGTCTACTTAGGTCTGCTGTTAGTGCTCCTGCCGCCCGGCAGCTGCCGGGGACCCGGATTCCCTCCCGAAACATCAGCTGCCTTCCCTGAGTAACTGCCCGAGAAACTGCGTGCATAGGTTTGGAGGAACTTGAAAAGCCTAAATCTGAAAATCTTCTCTTTTATAAATGACACATGAACTAAACAAGAAAATACAGCCAGGTGATCCTTTAGACTTCCACCAAGGCAAACAGAACACTAGTTGTGATAACTGTGTCATGCTTGGTGGCTCAGTTGTTCAACTCAACTCTTCAGGATTTTTCCATCTGTCATGGTCACATTGTGCTGTCAGTAAACATAAACCTTCTGAGGTTTTGAAGGAACCATAAGTTTGGGTAAAAATGTGAAGTTGAAATGCTGCTAGTTTTAATGCTTATTAGACTAATGCCGTTTTAAGCGAATTTATTAAGAATTCATTTTAAAGCAGCTTTTAAAAAATGGACCTTCATATTCTCTACATTTAATGCCTTTCCTTGCTAGCTCAGCATCTCGTTTAACTCTTATTTTGTTGTGTTCTGCTGTTGTTTCTTTTTTTTTT
>VZRH01001503.1:140747-163094 GCA_013397555.1 Urocynchramus pylzowi | reverse complement strand
TTTTTTTTTTTTTTTTTTTTTTTTTTTTCTTTTTTTTTTTTTTTTAATGTAGATAATTGCTCACGTTTGGGGCTTTACAGTGTCTTTTATCTTCTCCATTCTTCAAGGCTCACATCTTGCTTTTCTTCCTATTTTCAGAGGAGTTTTCCCTTCCCTTCCCTTCCCTTCCCTTCCCTTTTTTTCTTAAAAAAATTATTTAGGTCTCTCTGCTTATTTTTAGACCATATTCTGTGCTGCAGAGTGACATAGTAATATAGAATATGGTTTTGTTTTATCCACATAGACCTTATTTCTGTTGAAAGTAACAAGTGGGAAAAAAGCTGGCATCAACATGTTTTCTCAGGCCTTAATAAAAAAGCCTTTGCTTCTGTCTGGGGGGAACCAGGTGCACTCGTACAGGTGCAGCAGTAAGTCTGGAACAGCCTGGTTGTACTGAGCAAGCACAGTTTAGCCTTGCAGTTAATAGTGAACCCCCCATGGGATTTCTGGGCTAGGACCTTGCACCAGTCTGAGCGGTCTGTGGGAGTGAGCAGTATCACAGTGCTTCAGCTTCTCTTGGGTCCCATTCATTGACATCTTCCCCCAGTTGCACATTTTGATTTACTTGTCAACCCATGGGTCGTGCAGTTAATGAGATGAAGGTTGGTGTAACCGTGAAAGTGGAGAGATGTGACTGTAAATGTTTTGGAAGCTCTTCTTTTATGACCTTTTTAAATATTTCAGTAAGAAACAACATCCTTGTTTTTCAGCAGTTAGCTTGCAGTCCTGCTGGAGTTTTTAATGACTTTTGATTATCTGAATTACCTCTTTGCCTGTGTCACTTTATCAAGATCCAAAAATAGTTACTGAGAAAGAGCAAAAAATAGTCAGGATGAAAAACTCATGAATGACAAACACAAACTGGTTTTTGGAGAAAAGTTCAAAAAACACTAGAATGTAGTCACAGAAAGTTCAGGATTCTTAAACTTTTTTTCACTTGTTTCTGGTTCTTCTGGTTGAACTCAAAACAGTGCACCTAAGGTTTAGAAGAAGATGGCTTAAAATTCCTAGGTTAGGAGGCAAATTCAGGCATGCAGAGGTGGCTAGCAGAAATAAGGGAATGAAGCTGATTTTATTCTTGTATCAAATTTACAGTCTGTGGAAGAATCTAAGGTGGGCATTGGAAATGGCTTGCTATTTAAAAATTATCTCTGGTTTTAAAATGACTGTAATCTTTGTTAGACACTAACTTTCTTGGTAATAATGTACATCAATTTGCAACATGTAAGGAAAATATATCTTTAAAAATCTGTAATATTTTTATTAGAGATTACTGTGCAAATATATTTATTGCAGATTTTAGTGCATCCAAATGGCTGGGTCAGGTAGAGGAAGAGGACATGCTTCATTTGCCTTCAACATGGAGGCTATTGGCTTTGGTAAAGGTGCAGCTCTGCCTGATGTCATCTGTAAGCCTCCACCACCATTTCCAGTAAGTACAGCCAGTATCTTGGAGCACACTGTGTTCAGGTAAATGGTGTTCTCACTCATATTTAGAGAACATAATGAAATGTATGAACACCCCTAAGAACTTTGGATTTTATAAATATGTAAGTCACGATTTTTCTTAAATCATCATCAAAAGAACTTGTCCTTCCCCTTTGCTAACTGTTGTATCCCATATTTAACTGGATTGCTTGCAAGGAGTTAGTGCATTGAAGTCCTCATCATGATTTGGTTTTCTGGACATTACGAAAATAGAAACAGTGGATACTTGAATTTGTCTGAAATGAGTTTACATTAATCTTTTAAGCTATTAATAGATTTGCTGATTTTAGAAAGTTACTATTTATGCAAACATGAAAGATTGTGTATGATTGTCCTGTACTGCAGAAGCCAGCATTTGAAAATAACTGAAAGATACTTTGTGTAATGAAGGGAGCTTAGTTGAGACTTGGCATTTAGGATGTATTTGAAAATCAACGGGGAATAAAGACCATTTTCTAGCTGCATTTTGGTGTGCATGGAAGCTTTTGACTAACTGAACCATATATTATTCATCCTCTTAATCCAGCATTACAATTAAGATGTGTGATTTCATATTACTAAGTCATCTGTTACTGTTTCTTATGTGAATGTTGCAGCCTGCTTGGTAGCACAGTTCTGTGCCATCTGAATTCTGTCTCCACTGCATCTTTTGAGGTACAGTCAGCCTTATAGGAGAATTACTAGCCCTAATATATTTAATGTATACCATGGAGAAGGTAAAAATCTTTCTTCCTTCTGTGAACAAAATTTCAGAACCAAATTAAACTTCTCAGGGGAAATCTGGTGCCATTCAGGAAAATCCGAGTTAACCTAGCTGTGTAAGTAGAGTCAATAAAAAATACAAAAGTTAATTTAATGACTAGACAATGACTGAAAGTACATTATAGATTTGACTAACTTAGAGTGAAATTATTTGAAGCAGTGAATTATTGCTGTTGCATGTTTCTATTAGACACTTTCTGAGTTCACACAAAGTTTCTGTAAATGCAATTAGAAACCCAGTTAAGGAGCATCAGCTTACCATCAGCAACATTAAGTGATTTAAAGTGTTGGCCAATTAGCAAATATAGATGGAAACAGTAAGCTCCTTTCATGGTCCAGATCTGGGACTTGTGATACCACTTCATGCTTGGCAACCTAACCACTCAGTTATTGATTAAGTGCCATTTGTGACATGAGAGAAACAACATCCATTCTGTAATTCTGTCTGTAGTATTCTGGATATTTTAAAAACTGTTTTTGCGTATTTATCTTTCTCACTTTCAAGATTCAAGTTAAACAAAAACAAAACACCCCAAAAACAAGCCCCCAAAAACCCCACAAAAAGCGTCCCTCAAACCCCAAAAATTCAACCCTTAACAATTCATTTAAATTCAACTGGTAGAAGCTGAATTGTATGAAGGCCTGGGTTTAGACAACACAACCTGTTTACATGATAATAATCATGGGAAGAGTGTCCATGTTATTCAGATATCATACTTAATGGAGCTGTAACACTATCATAGAAGTGATTAAGAACAACACTACTGTGACTGAAGAGAGGAGTGGTTTCTGAGAAAGTTAGGTTGGTGAAAATAACTGCTTTTGGCAATTAAGAGTTTAGGATTGCTATGAATGAGTGTGTAACAGTTTTAATTTTTTTTCCTTTTTTTCCTTAAGTTTTTCAATAAATTTTTTTTCCTTGATTTTGTGCACAAAGATAAAGTGAAGTTATAAAAGGTATAAATTTAGGTGTAAACATAGTTACTGTGCATATCAAAATGCAATGAAGTGTACTTGAGAAGTAGTATAGTGCATAGTTGCACTCTTTTTTATATGTTTCTTGTAGCTTTTATTAATGTACCTGTGTATTTGGTGGATGTGCCTTATAAATAATAAACATACTTTGTACAGAGTACGGACAATAAGCCAGTGCCTCTGAAAATAAGAGAAGATGAAGATTGCATGTTGGCCTTAAAACAAGATCTTAGAGAAACTATGAAAAAAATGCCATACTTCTTGACAGTAGGAGATGAACATTTGAAGGTTTGTTTGTGTGCTTTTTTTATTTTTATTTATATCTTTACTTATTATTCTGTGAAGGCTGAAGTAGTGAAAAGTATGTGTTGAGGATGAGTTTCATTCTTATAATGAGGAAGTAAAAATGGCAGCTTAAGCTAATAGGGAATTTTTCTGCTTTTACAGTTATTGAAGTCCTGTAATTGGAAAGCAACTACTGTGCGAAAAGAGAGGTACCAAACATCTATTCCATTTCGTATAAAGTAATAAACATTTAGACCATCTACATGCAAAAATATGCTAGCCAATACAAGACAATTTGGTATTTCTATGTGTTACAATACTCTAAACTTTTTCATCAGAGCAAAGAAATATGTAGTAAATACTAGTGTCAAATTCAGCTTTCATTGAAATTGTGTAAAGACACCCTAAAAATAATCTATATTATATTTAATAGATGGAAATTGTCAAAGGTACTCGGGTTTTTTTCTCCCTAAGTCCATTCAGGAAATATTAGTAAGTGTTACTGACAAGTCCCTTGAAATATGAAGACTGAGGTGAGGATTTAAGTTTTTATCAGAAGCAGAGCCAGATTAGAAGCCAGATTTTGATCTTATTCTGTGGGACCTCAGATTTTCTTTTTCTTACACATAACTAAAATTAATTGCTTTGTTATTGTTTGATAACAATAAATGCTGGAGTAATACTTGACATCCAGTCATACGTCATTGTACTGTTAAAATTCAAGCTTCCTGGTCACAAAACCGAGCTAGTGGGAAAGAAGGAAAGTGGAGCAGAAAGACTGATGTGTCTGTTTACCATACTGTGAGGATATTGTAAATCTAGAAGTCACTGGTGATTATTACTGTGAGAAGTGCTTCTTTTTATTCACAATTTTTTGCCTAGTTTTATTAGCTGCTGAGTGCTTATTCTGAATGTCATAAATGGCAAATGCTGTTACAGCTTCATGAAAGTGTTTAAAAAACCTGAAGTGGCTAAACACTGGATAATGTTTTCCTTCCTATCTTGTGGCGATTTTGAATAATGGGAGCTGACTTATAATCTAAAATGTAAGGTTTCACTTCCACATGAAATATGAGAATATTTTCTGGGTAAATATTAATGATGATAATGTACAGGTGTATAATCCAATCCTCTCAGAATTTTTGTTAATTTCTGTTCATGGTGTAATGGTGAATCCTAGGTGTTTTTGAAACTGTATGCAATTTTTTTTTTAAATTATGCTTTGAATGTAACACTCCTTATTGCCCAGTTGTTTGTGTACTAAAGCCATGTATGAAATGGATTATCAGTGTGAGCAGTGAACACATTGCCAGCCAGATGTTGTGGCTCACAAAAGATGGTATTTCCCCTGATCTGCAGCTGGAGCCCAGGTGGTGCAACCAGGTAAATAAAACTGGTTATGAGGCAAGAACAAATCTGATCCTTATTTCTAGATCCTTTTATGATGATAGAAGAATTTTGAATTACTCTTTTATCATATGTCCTCTTTCATCTTCTGGGTAAACAAGTTTCAGTGTCTTCGGATTTCCATCTCACTACAGGCTAGCTGTGCTCTTGATCTTTGTTGGGCTTGAAGTTTGCTATTTCTGTTAGAGGCACAAAAAAGGAAACTGCTGTGTCTGAGAGCCAGCCAGGGTTATTTCCAATGAACCAGCTGCTTTATGAGACAATGCTGTCTCTCTTTTCTGACTTTACCTCATGTGATCATTCTTACTGTTCACCTCGGTATTATGTTTGTTCCTGAAATCTTCTTTCTGAGATGGAGACATCTCTCTCTGTTGCTGAGTGTATTCCTTAGTAGAACTGGCAGTTTTGATAACTCTTTTTTTCCTATTGGCAGTTGCAGGGAAAGCAGGTAGACAGCCACTTTATAGATTCAAATAATGCTTCAAATGTTCTCATCTGCTCTGCAAGGGTAAGTTTGTAAGTTGAGGTATCTTTTTACTGAATCTTGGATTGTACAAAAACGTCACATCTGAAGGCTGGGTTATAATTGCATCAGTGATGGTCTTCAATTTAAAAAGCTTGTTTTTATCTCAGTTGCAATGTGCAGTTGTCTCTGGGACTGCATTCTGTGGCAAAAGTGGTCTAGCTTTAAGAAAACTGTAGAGTAGATTATTTTTAACTGATATTTTCTGTTACCTGGTTTACAAAACATCTTGTAAAACTAAGAGGGTGTTATAGGGTGGGCTGTAAGCAGGAACTTCATAAATTGTCTTTGCTACAAGAGTGAATGGATTATTATAAAAGCTCAGAGCAATATCTGTGAGCCAAATGGTCCTTTGAAGTGTAAGAAGGGAAACATTTTAATTAGTTAGGATGTATCTCTCTTTCTTTCATTATTCAGGTATCAAATGAAAGCCATATCTCATTCTACCTGGAAATTTTGATGTCTTAATGTCCCATATAGCATAGATTTCCATCATTCAACACTCATTTTGAGAGAATAGCAGGCATATTCTATAGAAAGTTCTTTATGTTCCCCACTATGTAAATTATGAATCACTCATATTTTCCTGTAGTTATATCTGCCAAGACTGGGTGACTGCCACCTTGGCAGTGCCTTAGTTGTGAGTGGCAAGAGTCAGTCAATGTATTTTTTTACCAATGGCATCAGCAATTATTTCTTCACTAAAGAGCCTTGATCTGAAATCAAAACTACTAGTTTTTTTTCCTCTCTTTGCTGATAGTTTCCTACATCAATGAATGCCCCTTGAGACGCTGTTATTTTAATTGTAGACTCTTTCATGCACAATTTTGAGAAGGTTTTCTGTTTGCCTTCATAATAACTAAGTTTAAGATTTAGCTTCATTTATTATCTCTTCTTTTTCCTTGGTGAATACACACCTGAAGTATGGAATGCCATGCAGAGAGACCTTGACAGACTGGAGAAGTGGGTGCATGGGAATCTCATGTGGTTTAATTGAGTGAGGGCAAAGTGCTACACCTGGGTTGGGCCATTGCCAGCATGTGAGGGAGGGATTGGTCCCCTCTTCCCTGCTTTAGTGGGACCCCACCTGTGGTTCTGCATAAGCTCTGGGGTCCCAGCACAGGAAGGACATGGAGCTGTTGGAACAAGTCCAGAAGAGGACACTCAGTTGGATCAGAGGGATGAAGAACTTCTCCTATGAGGAGAGGCTGAGAGAATTGGGATTATTCAGCCTGGAAAAGAGAAGGCTTCAGGCTGACCTAACTGCCACCTTCCACTATCTGAAGGGAATTTACAGAAAAGATGTGGCAATAGCATGTAGTGACAGGACAAGGGGGAATGGGTTCAAATTGAAAGAGAGTGGGTTTGGATTAGACATTAGGAAGAAATTCTTTACTGTGTGGGTGTTGGGGCACTGACACAGGTTGCTCAGGGAAGTTGTGGATGCCCCATTCCTGGAGGTGTTCAGTGCCAGGCTAGATGGGGCTTTGAGTAACCTTATCTAGTTGAAGGTGTCCCTGCCCATGGCAGTGGGGTTAGAACAAGATGATGTTTAAGGTCCCTTCCAACCCAAACTCTTCCATGATTCTAAGGGTCTGTGATTATGTGCTAGAAGCCTTTGACACTAAAGGTTAAGAAGAAGAAGTCTTAAAGAAGTCTTTGATGCTTAAGACTATCTCTGTTACTATTTTTTGTAAAATATCTGCAAATACTATCCATACTTGGGTTAACAGTGCAATCAGATTCAGTTACCTTGCATGATGTGTGTGGTAATTTGGCAAAAAAAAATGAGACTGATTTAAAAATACTAAAGTTTTGGCATTAGAGATTACATGTAAAAGGTTATTCCATATAAATGGATGTACTTGCACTGTATGACTACTGTATTATTCACAATGAATTTCTCAATTTAGTTCTTGTGCCTGGAAGGTGGTTAAATGGATTTAAGTGTTTAGCTGCTGTTTTGGATAGGATGAAAAGCTTTTTCATTGCAGAAGTACTGAACGTCTTGGAAGCTGACGATGTGATGACACAACCTTTTGAGACTTGGGAATACTGGATACTGTTTATGATTAACACAGTGATGTTAAATGTGACTCACTGGCTTTGTAAAAAAGGTTTGATTGTGAAACTCTTGAAGAGTAGAGAATTAGTGTTATATTTGATGTTTCAACCTAGTCTCTGAATAAATATGCATTTAACAATTTCATGCTTTTCAAGGATAAAAGAATAAATTATAGTATTTTTGGAGTATGGGGTGTTTTTGTTTGTTTTTCTTTTACTGTTTGACAACAAGAAACTGTTCAACATGGGATTAGAAAAATATGCTGTATGTTCAGTTACAGGTAAATATCAAGGACTGTGTCTGGATTGCCTTGACTGTGAACTGAGTAATACTTTCTCTATAGCAATTGAGAGATAGTCAGGAGTACCAGGACACTGCAAAGGAGCAGGAAACACGGACACATGGACACCAGGAAAAATCTGAGGTTATCAAAGGCTAATTTTCTATGAACCTGTGAAATATTTTGATCTTTTAAGTATTTGATTCACTATTTTAAAAACAATAAAAAAGTATGAAATGATTACCAAGTCATATATTCCTTCCAATCCTTGGATGTTAAGAGTTATTGTACTTGGCATGATTTAAGATCAAGGTGAGTACCGTTTTGTCAAAAAAAAAAAAAAAAAGGAAAGAATCTGCTTTTATTTATTTACTCTGTTGTAACAAGTGATTGGCAGCACAAATACAAGCTTTAGCTCTCTTGCTCTCCTTTTTCCTTACTCACTTCATAAGAGTTTTGAACTGGGAGCAAACATTGATGTTACTAAAAATAACCCAACCTTATGTCTGTCATGGGAAGCTACGTTTTATAATATTAGCCTTCCCCAACCATATCTTTATAGTTCACTGTGGCAAACTTAATTACATAATAAGTAAGTTGAAGAGCCCATGGGCCACTGGAATGGCTGAACTTTGTCTCTTTGGGATAGAAGCCAGTTGTCATTATGTGGGTGAAATGGTAATCCTGAACTCCTGTTCCTCAATTTAAATTACAGTTAGAATTCCCTAAAACTGTTGTGCTAAAACATTTTGGCATGCATGTAAATAGCATCAAGCACAAAAGGGGTCCCTTCCTTTCCCTGGTGGCAGGGGAAGGACTACTGCCATAAATCTTAATTTTTCTATATTAAAGCTATTTTCTGTACAGATTGGAGAAGACTCCCAAGAGAGATGAAACCAAAGAAGGCAAAAAAAAGGTATGTTATATATTTTAAGAAGCAAATACTACATAGTAGTTGAGAGACAGAAGCTGAAATGGAGATTGTTAGAGGAAAAAATGATAGAAATGTTAATTAGTCTAAATCATTAAGGCTTTTGGCAGATTTTTTCCCTAAATATTTTATTAGTCTGCCTTTTGTGATTTTTGCTTTGCTTCTGTAGAATGTTTTAACTTACTGGAACAGATTTACCTTCCTTTTTTATGCCTTTTGTGTTGATGCACCATATTAACATATAAGATATGTAACAGTGAAAAATTAAAAAAATACACAAATCTTTTTTGTTTTGAAAACTTGTATCTTTAGTCAGCACTCATCCTTCTATTCAATAGTAGCTGGCTGTTCAGATTTCCTTTATATTTTGGTTTCTCAATTATCTTGTTAATGATTTGGTTGATTTTTGAATTTTTAAGCCTTTTACATGTGATTTAATGTGGGTCATTTTCTATTTTCCCTGATTTTACTTTATTTTCAGCTTTTGTCTGCAGAATTGTGAATCAGATCCCTGAAAAGCAGTTGGAACTGGTAGTGGTAGTTCTTAGAGAAAAACACATTTTTATTACACAGCATCATTTGTTTTTTAAAGTGTTTTCTAGTGCACATGACTTAATTTTAAGTTCTCTGTAGAAATCTCTGGCCTCCTGTGAGAAGAAACACTTGGCCTCCTGTGTTTAGCTGTCTGTTTAAATATAATTGTTTACTTTCTTCCAAGTCTTTCAAGTTTCACTTTTCAGTTCACAGATAAAACAGAAAAAGGAATGGGAATGTACGTAGTCACAGAGACTGGCTCAGCTGGAATCTTCATTCCTTTTGAGACCATCATTGAGAAGCATGGTACTGAAGGAAGACTGTAAGATTCAACTGAAAATGAAATATTTATTTGCAAAATCTCCAAAGGTGGGACCAGAATATACCTGGGGTTTTAGTCTGAAAGAAGAAACCATGGGCTTTTATAAGCCTATGCACAATAGTTTCTGCCCCGAGATCATAAAAAGAGAATGACTGCTCACTGGGGGAATTTTTCTTTCTTTAAATCCAGTTTCTCTACTGGTTCTTAAAAGCACATTTCCTCTACATGTTATAATGGCAGACATGAGCTGACCATCAGAATTTGATTCGGTTAAAAAACAGGTTCCCCTAAAAGCAAAAATGATGTGCGGCTAGGGTTTTTTTGTGGACTCCTGATGATACATTTAGGGGTTTTTTGGGTTTTTTTTTGTGGCATCCTGATGATACGGAGTTACATATGAGTCAGGAAGTTTGAACATAGCTGATCAATGACCCATTAGAGCTCCTAGTACGTGTCTTTGTTGTATTTTGAGGACACATAACTTAGGTGATATTTTAACCATGGTGGAACAAAGGTGAACAAGTCAACAGAATTTGCACAGAAATTCAAACCAAGTTCCTACCATTCTCTCTTCTTAGCATGCAGGAGTGGTTTTGGGATCAATACAGTTCCATGCAGAGGGGCAGCTTTATTTTTACACACCTCCCCTCTCTCTTCCTGGTTTCCTTGGATGTTTTAACTGAAGACCTGACTACCTGCCTTCTCAGTGACAAAACTTCAGGTAGAGTTCCACATCTCTCCCACACCAACCCTGGGCTGTGAAATGCAATATCCTAGATACCAGCAGTGCCTCCCGAAAAGAAAAAATACATAAATAGCATAAATAAAAATGTCATCTGAATGCAGTTGAGATTGTAGGCCAGCCATATGCATAGGTATATAGCACTCTAATGTATGCATTTTAGCCCAAGTACTGCAAGACCAGGTATTTGGAAATGAGATTAAACTGTATTCCATTGCACCTCTACAGTATATAACACAGGGAGCTATTTTGCTTGAAGTTCTAACAATGGGTTAGTGTCTCTAATTTTATAAGGGCCAAAGATGACCAGCTTTTAGAGACAAATCTCACGTCTGTTTGTTCTATATGCATTATCTGTAAAAGCCTGCAGGAGGTTGTGCAGGTATGATAATTATGAATTGCACTTTCTGCTTGTTTTCCTAAAAAGCCTACTACGTTCAGGATGTGTTTGCTTTGATGCTGTTCATGTTTTTGCAGAGCTGCTTGACTCTCCTGTGCAGTGCTTTAGTCATGTAATCCTTTCCTAGGCAAAACACTGGAATAAACTCAACGTTATTTATGACAAATGCTTTTGATAAAATATAGGTGTTTTCTCAGCAGTTCCCAGTGTTCTCCTTCCTTGAGTATTTGGGGAACTTTGGTTTAGGGTGCTGCCATTCAAGTAACTCTTATCTGGGTATATAGATTGCTACTTTTGATCTTTGCTCCACCATACAGTTAATCAGGAGTAACTTAATAAAGATTATGGTTCATGAATCAGGGGACTATGCAGAAATACACAAACTAGATTCATTAGATGAGAGCCAACTGTAGCCCAAAAGCCATGTAGCTATAGTAATCATGCATTCTGTTAGAGCTAATGAACTTCTGCCTTTTTCTAGATCTACCTGTCTGAAGCATCCATCATTAATGTTTTGTATAAATTAGTAAAAATGAGTTTTTATCTTTTCAAGATGATTAAACATAACAAGTGAGATTCTGTTCTAGTTTCTTAGCATATTTTAAGTATATAGGTGACTAGTATTTTGTGAAGCTGAATGTTGTACTTTAGCCCAGCCTTTGGTCAACTACTTGTTCAAACTGAATTTCAGACTGGCCTTCTAGGCATCTCTTACATAAATCACACATTTACATCTCTGTGAATCATGTAGCTCAAAGTCTCAGGTAATTTTAATACAGACAGTATGGGATTTCTGTGGCATACTCAGGATGTATTTACTCTTAAGAACAAGTAAAACAAGAGAATTTGTCTTTTTCACATTAAAAAAACCAAAAAACAGTTATGTATTTTATTTCACCAGGTGCAAAAACAAAAAAGGCAAAAAACTCTGAGCCTAAAAGTAATCTGAATGTGATTAAAATAATTTAGGTAAGATGTGCATACTATTTCTAAATTTTACAATAGAAATTGAAGGAAAATGAAACCTAATATGCTTATTAGTACCAATGGAATAACCAGCACAGGCTTTTTCTGGTCTTGTCTCTCTACTCTGTCAGACAACTGTTCTGCAGCGTGGTGGCACAGGGGTTAGGGCAAGGACAGAGTCTGCCTGTGGAGAAATTACTTTCTTTGTCTTTGTTTGTACCTGAACGCAACAACCAACTGCTCTTCACTGGGTAGCAATACAGCCTAATGTGAACAGCAGAGCTACTACTGGGACTTACAGAAGGAGGAACTGGTGCCAGTATTGTTAAATCTGTTGCTGTTTCATCAACCTACTGATGTTGGAACTTAAAACAATTTAGTAACTTGAGAAGGAAGAAACATATAGAAACTTAGGACATGACCTCTGTTTTGTTGGCAATTACTTGCCATGTGGCAGTGGGAACCTTTAAGGTGAAACAGCTTTGTATTTTTTCTCCTGGTGATCCACCAGTTATTTGAAGCAGTTATATTATTACATACAGTATGTGGAATTGTTTTATCAAGTATGACATGGTCTTCTGTCAACTGTTCTAACAGTGGATGGTAAAGGGAAATCATCATCATCAGTTTATTACACAGGACATGGTTTTTATGGCTGATGCTTGACCAAGTAAATCCTTATTAAGTTCTTGCACTTCGCTTCACATCATATTCTTTTAAATATTGACACGCAACATTTGCAAAGGATTGTTATGCTGTCTTGCTGTTAACTGCATCTTAACTCTTTGGTAGCATAAAAGATATGCTGTGCTGTAACATGAGATTACTATGTTAAGAGATTGCCTTATGACAGGAGCTAGAAAAGAAGGATGAGGAAAAGAAAAACCTGAAGATGAGAAAGACAAAAAACAATGGTGAAAATGATGAAGAAGCAGAAGAACCAGAGGAATATGATGAAGAGCATGAAGAGGTATAAAGTTAGTTTTCCTATTTATACAGAGTCAGATCCCAGTCACTGATAGTGCATTGGCTGGCAAAGAAATATCCCTAGTTATCCCTATCTGCTCCCAGTAAGGCAGAGTTGTCTTGGGAGAAATTATTGCATTCATTATCTTAGTTGCACTACATTATATTGTGAATTGAAGTGAATGTTCTAGACTTGACACACACAAAGAGCTCTGATAAAAAGATCTTGTACAAGAATGTGTTCTGATACAATCAATACACAAAATTACTCCTTTTTATCACAAAAACAATGATGCCTGTTGTTTCATATATATCTGGACTTCATTACAGCATTTTCCTTTTTCTTTCCCAACAATCTATTAATGTTTTAAAGTGTGGGTGCTCAAGTGCAGTTTAAATCATGTTTCTTCTATAAACTGTCTTCTCTACACATATAGTGATTTTTTTCTCCATTTACATGTAGTTCTCCAAACTACATTTCTTCCTAATTTGAAGATGGCGATGGTGTTGTCAGTGATGACAATATGGTTGAAGCAACATAGTAGCTGTTGTTTCTAAATGTTAAACTGCTCAAGCCTTATACTACTTGAAGCAGAATCCTGGAGATAGGCTGAGTACAAATAGACTTAATGCTTTAGCTCTGTTGGTTTTAAGCAGACTCTCCAAAAACACATTGGAGTTTAATTGTACTATTCTGTAAAACAGGCTAGGGAATCCTTTGTTTTGCTCTTCTGCTAAGTGTTTTGCAGATATGCCTTTTTAAGGTCCTGT
This sequence comes from Urocynchramus pylzowi, assembly GCA_013397555.1. NCBI lineage: Eukaryota > Metazoa > Chordata > Aves > Passeriformes > Fringillidae > Urocynchramus > Urocynchramus pylzowi. The sequence continues at coordinate 149,638 of VZRH01001503.1, read as the reverse complement.
GGAATGCCTACGAATAGAGTAAACTTTATGCCATTGTGTTTCCTTTGCACAGAAAAAAATGTATGCATTTTACTTGGAATTGTTTCTAAGCATTTGCACTCATCAATTCTATGCCTCAACAGTAAAATGTTGAAACGAGTAACAAAATTCTTGATGACCACTGTAAAAAAAAAAAGACATAGCCTTTATGGACATAAGCTGCTTGTTGGCAGCTGACTCCTTTGAAGAACTTTATGTAACTTCTGAGTTCGGGTAACTGAAAATAACTGACAACTATGCACTTTAATATAAACTGACTTGGAAGGACCTTAGTAATATAGACAAACAACATGACAGTAATCTGAACAACAGTTCATCTAGTTAGAAGAACACATTGCCTTTAGTATTTTGGTTAAAAGGAACACATTAAAATATGTTATGTTACCTTAATGAATCTGCATTAATAATGATTAAGGATAATTTGGCTTAGAAAGAATATATGGTAGAATTTAAGAAATTGTGGAGTCCTGGTTTACACCTGTGCACTCACTAGTGATGAAAATTTGAGCCCTTTGCCGCAGTTTCTCCCCCTATTAGGGCAATACTTTCTTACCTCAGAGCTGTTAAGTGAGCTGGAAGATGATAGCTATCTAAGTAATTGCTCATGTACTTACTTACTTTCCTACAGAATGAACTAGACAGACAACAAATCATTAAGAAATAAACCCCAAAATATAGAAGTGTGGTGAAGTATTTTAATGCATGATGTTTTAATTAGAAAAGTAAGAGAATGCCAATGTTATAGGTGGATAATGAGATGATTGGCTCTCGCAATTAAGAGATTAATATTGTGTGACTATTAAGAGAAACTTTATTGATATATAGTTACGTTATTGTAGTTTAGATGTCCTCTGTTCTCCCCATAGTTCCCTTTTCCCCCCTCCCTCTGTACTGTTGCCAACAGACAGTCTGGGTTGTCTAGGACAGGTAGAAAGAAGGCATGCCCAAGTGCCCCTTACCTGGAGCAGTTGGGAATGGAAAAGCTTGTTGCTAAGGGGGCGTGGCACGACAGCTGACCCTCCAATCAAGTTACAAGGAAGCAGTCTCCACAAGCGAACGGCAAGGAAGAGCTGACTGACAGACTCCAGGAGGGGCCAGGGTTGGCTGATGCAGCCCCCAGTATAAAATACTGAGAATCCATCTTAAAGACGAACTGGCCCCAGTGGTAGGCAGCTACGAAGGCAGTTCCCAGTGCTGCAACTTTTTCTTTGTTTAGTCCTTTTGTTGTATTTTTGTTAAGGTTTAATAAACTTTTTAGAATTTTTAAAGTGAGCAGTTGTCTCTCACACCAAGAAAAAGCAAAAACTGAAGCAAGAATTTGGTCCTTAAGGTGTAATTTTCAAGTGTTCTGATAAAATACGTATCATATATAAAGGAAATAAAACTGAAATGCTATGCAGGTCACACCTCAGAGGTATACCACTTTTATTTTGAAGCATTGTTGACTACAGTATGTAACAAACATTCATCTGCATTGCACAGGAAATGTATTCTGCCAGTTAATTTCTTTTTTAACATCACACACATCAGCAGTTTTTTCTTGAATGGGTGTGCCCATTTCTTGTGTGTGATATACAAAACACAGAGAAAAGATATGAGTGAGGCAAGTATACTGAAAATTAAATTTGCTTGCCGTGATTATAACTGCTTTTGCTAGCTGTTCTCCCCATGGAAGGTGAATGGTGAGACTCCTTAACCCCTACAAAAGGAATGCAAATAATGGAACTATAAATTAACACTAGAAAAGAGTTACTGCATGAGTAACAATTTGTTGACAAGTTGTGGCTTGCCTGAACAAGTACAGTATCTTATTCTGTAGCAGACATTAATTCCTGAGGACTAATTACTTTCGCCATCATTCTTCTAATGGGCAACTGCCTTCCTACTGCACTGTTGAAAAATATTACTCTGGTAAAAATCAGGTCTTTTTGAGTCCTTTAAGAGGCAAACTGCAGTCACGTCTATCCTCCAGAGAGAATTGCAAAGTCTTAGGCTGGACCCTCCAGGATTAGCTTAGCTATAGTAAATAAGGCCATCAATTAAGAACAAGTTCTGCAAGAACACAGATCAATGCCAAGGCACTTCTGAAAAGCAGTGAGATTGTGCTGTTCCAGAGGTATAATACTTGCACCTCTTTTTAGAAGCTGGCTTTCTAATTGCTTAGAATTTATTGCAAGACCATAATGCCAATAAAACTTCCAACTGTTTAGTTTTCAGCAAACTTCAAATTTGGACAGGCATATATTCAAACCCTAATTTATAGCACAGAAGAATACTGCTTTCAGTGTCATCTCACCATCTAAGAATTTCACTGATCCCTCCCTTAAGCTGTTCATACCTATTTCTAAGAACTAACAAGTTCTCCAAAATTTATGCAGAAAAGTTCAAAGTTTACAAGGCATGACCAGAATAAACCATAAAGGCTACAATTATGGTATGCTAGATATGAATGCTGTATGCAGGTACTGCCCACAAAGTACTTGCAAAGTATTTTTATAGTTGATCATACATAAAAATTGGCCTAAACAAATACAAGTAGTACCCTGCTGTAATAAAACATGTGAAGTACATAGAACTAAAAATATATTAGATGCACTGTTTTCGCTGCAGTCTAAAATAAAACCTTTATTTTACATATATTACTTATGTTTTTCTAAAAGTAGAGGAGCAGAAGTATTTAAAATAAGACTTACATCCTCACTCAGAAGTATTTCATAAAGTTGTATTTTCAGCCCTTATACAAGTTACAAAGACTATTTGTGAGAACTTATTCCGAAGTATACTAGACTTAAAACATTTAGATTTTATATAATTCAGCAGTGCAATATGCATTTAAGCTTAAAACCCATTTCCTGAACGTGTTGCAATTATTCCAAAAGGTGATTTACAACTCAATTATTCCATATTTCTAGGGGTTTTAGCTCTCTTTTTGTTTGCTTTTGGGGTTTCTTTTATTTGTCTTTGGTTTTTTGTTTTGTTTGTTTGTTTATGAAGTCAGTTTCTTCAAGACTACATTCACAGATTTTATCTTGAATCAGATTTAAGTTCCTCACAGAGCAGTTATCCTGTTTATTCCAGGCTGACATGTGATGATGAATTACCAGTTGTGTTGTACTTTGGAAAAAAGCTGTAAAGATCCCCACATTCTGCAGCAAGCTAAGCCAGCTGATGGTTGTAGATTACCAGGATCAGGAGTCCTAAAGTCTTGAAAAGAGTTCTGCTGTATCTTCTGATAAAGTTAACCCTAATTAAAGATGTACTGTATGAAATATGCTACATAATACATATGTAAAAACGTGCCAGGCTCTTGGTTAGAATGGAATAAGGTCCCAAAAAACAGCTATTCCTTTGTGTTTTTCCAAAGATTGCTTATCCTAAGGTAAATCAAGGCACATCACCCTTAACTCAATGCCAGTAAGCTGCAGGTCTTTGACAGTGTAAAAGCCTTAAGTCTGGGACACACTAGAGGACTCTTCAGCTGTACCACCAGCTATGTACAGACCTCTGTATCCATACATAAACAGGTCAGAGACCTTCCAGACTTAGTCAAATCACAACCACAGTTACATTTCACTTCTGTAGCAATAGCAATTTAGTAACCATCATTTCAGTTATGTGCTGTGTATCAGGCTTATGCTGCATCATCACAATAGCTAATTTAATGTTCTTTGATGAATCCATAAGAAATTGAAGGATAAAGTATTAGAACTGGTGAGTTTCAGCAACAGGATGAGAGAAGAAGCAAAACAATAAAAAGGCTTGCAGCAAAAAAATTATGCATTATATACCAAGTTTCATCCTATATAGAAAACATGTTTTTATGTGCCAAAGCTTTCTTGTCTGAGTGAGTCACCTTTTAAAGTTTTACCCATGAGAGTTGTATCACTCTAGCCACCATAAATTATTTCATGAAGCATTTTTTCATGTAACATTAGAACTGCTACCTCAGTGTTTATGTTTGTCTTACGGGCATATTCTCTTAAAGAAAATACTGTTTGAAAAGATGTTTGAAAACAAGTGTTATGCAAACCATCAAGTTCATGCTGTTTCTAATCCCTTTTCTAGTGTGGAGACTAAGATTAGGCTCATTATCTCCACAGATGCTCCTTTAATCAAAAAGTTCAACAGTCAAAGATCATAGTTCAGGTACCTAACTTTACACCATTCTCCTTCAAGCTTTGGCCTGCCTCAATTTCAATGTAATACAAGTTACCCAATTCTTGTTCATACACTTGGCATGCCAGTGAAGACTATCTGCCCCACTTCTTGGGGCAACAGGTGCCCCAAGAATAAATGGGGACTAAGTCTTCACTCTCAGAATCTCACAAAGCATTTTGAAATACCTCAATAGTTAGAACACATTACCTCTCTGTAATGCAAATACATAGTCAAGGCACTCATTGAAAAGGTTACAATAGTAGTTTAAGGGATGCTGACTGTTTTTCCACTTCTCTCTTTTTAAGTCCTAATAAATTTTGTTATCTTGGGTTTTAGCAATAAATACTGTTTTGAACAGGGCAATGGAATTCTTGCTTCACAAGACAAATATAACCAAAATAATTATAGGCACCATCTCAGTTTTTATTTAAAAGTATTCTGAGTACACAAGTACCTTCTTTCTGTAGGAAGAACCCAGAGATGTGGGGTTTTTATTTATGTTTTTATGGGATTTTTTGTTTGTTTTTTATCTTGAAGCATTTTTAGATGGGGAAGAAAAAGAGGGGAAAACCAAGGTTGATCATGAAACTCCAAGAGAAACATTCAAGAGGGGACTGGTTAATGAATATATTAATATGTAAAGTACAAGTCTGAAGATGCAAGTTGTCTATTCTGCTCAAATTTGCTAGCAGGCATTAAATATCCTTTGAAGTTTTCTAAGACATTTCAGAAAAAAGTTAAGAGCTTGATGTTCATGGGCACAAGACCAGTATTAGTGTGCTCAGTACCCACATGACTGCTGTCTGAAGAATCAGTTGGTCCTGAAACTGAGATTAAATGGAGGCGGAAAAAGATAAATCTATTAGTAGAAAATAAGGACTACTGGGGCAGTTACAACAAGCCACACTTCTGCAGGTCTTTCATTCTACACACAGGTAACCAGATGGGAATGCAGTCCACTCAGTTTTCAGCAGGATACCAAGGAAGAATGTAAAGTTTCAGGAGGACTCCTAAGTGGACTGTGTTGAGACAGAGTCACACAGAGATAATAAATTACCCTAGTTAGTGCCTATACTGAAAAGTACTAAAGAATGGGTTGACCATAGGCACAAGATTTCAAGATTCCAGTTTAAGTGTTTGCTACTTCCTCTGTAAAAAAGAACTTCATAGTGGCTATTAATTATGGAATGACTAAGTTTTAAAAAAAATCTTACTCTATAAGAAAGATTAAATTTTGAGAACATCACTTTACCTTACAACTGTAAACCTGATATTAAAATGTCAAGTGTACTATGAATTCTGTAAATCCTTTCAGATGTTTAAAAGTTAGCTATCCCCATATGCCCACTTCTGGGCTGTAAAACACACAGACTCTTTATGTGTTAGTTTGAACTACATTTTTTCACCTCATCATTAATTAAGAAACATGACTATCAAAACAGAAAAAAGTGCAAAGCTTCAGAGATTACTTCAAACATTAATTTACACCCCAATCTTGCAAATTGCCTGTCTCAGGCATATTCAGAGATTATGTGATCCCCAGAAATATCCTTGTGGTGGAACACCCCCCATAAGGCAAGTCACACATCAGTACACTTCTTCTCTGCGTTTCAAGTGCATTTTGCATTATGTGGATTCCCCTTTACCTTCCCCTACAAACAACAGTTGTCTAGGGTCTTCCACTATTAATGCTGAAGGTCTCCTTGATTATCAACTTTCATAATATTTGTTGGATTTATTCCATTTTCTGTTTCTTTCTGATGCGATACTGCTGTGACAAACAAATGGGAAGATTCCATTGGAAAATGGTGACTGACATCTGCTTTCACAAGAACTTCATAATACAGGAGATAAAAAACTGGAGTTACTATGCCAATAATCAACATAATCACTACGGCTGTCCACCATCCTATACCCCAGTCTGCTCCATAGTAAGGATCCTTGCATTTTCTAGTTTTACCATCAGTTTCAAAACAAATCTGTTGAGCTGCTAAAGCAGAAACAACTTCATTCAGATTCTCTCTCTTGGTATCATTACACTTCACTATTTCTTCTATATCTCGATCGACTTCTTTTAAGAAGTTGCCAGCAGTCTCATTAGCAGAGAATTTATCACAAAGAGATGTTTCCTGTACTTCTGGGGAACACAGAGCAGGCTGAAGAGCTGGTCTTCCTTTTGGAGATATATGGGTTTCAGTCAATACACTGAACTTTTTCACTGGAATTTTGATAGACCTCAGGGCAAAAAAATCTTGATCGTTGATAAGATTGTTAACTCTCTTGATATCTGCAACCTAAAAATGAAAACAACAGCTAAAACATCGTATTCTTTTGAACCAAAACTCTCTGAATACTACTACACCTTTAAGAAATACAAGTCTTCTGTACGGAAAGAAAGACAAGGCCTTTCTTTTTGCCCTACCCAAGTTAGCTCTCCTTTTCCATATTCTTGCTCAAAATACCATTTTGCTCAAATTAATTTCGGATTTTAAGTTGAAGTCTAAGGCAAGGCCTTTGGTTTTTATTACCATTAAATTAGTTTTTTTTTTTTAATTGATACCCATTCATACAGTATGAAGTTAGAAGGGGTCAAAGACCAAATCTGAACAACTTTACAGCAAGGAGGAAATTAATTATTATGCAAAAACCCTCTCACTTCAGATAACAAGACTGAAAGTCACTTCACATAGATACATTTACTTATATTTATGTTCAGCTATCAGTTGGCAACTATTTCTCTGAAATTAATGAGAATTCACCTCACTTTAAGTTTTCAAATTATGTAAATTACTGTTAATTTCTAATTCAGTGAAAAAATTCTGAGTTAGGAGTTATTCCAAAGTATGAGTTTGCAATTCATCTAGCCACAGGTGTGTTTATTTGCTGCTTCTGGGGGCTAAGGCAGAAAACAAGTGTAACTTTTAAACTACTGTCATCTACCTTACCCAAGTCAGCTCTCCCCTTTTCCTATTCTTGTTTAAAATTAATCTCATTTTGCTTGCAGTAAGTTCAGATTTTAAGTCTAATGTGACACATTCTGCAGGGATTTAAGTGCACTAGGATAATCACTGGCTTCATTTTCAGATGGTAACTCCCTCACTACAGAAGGCACAGCCACACACTTCACCATAATGAAATACTTCCAAATCAGTGCTTTCCTGCAACACCTGCAAAGCACACAGGAATTATGCCCATTTGAAGATGCACAGTATGCACAGTATCCAAGTTCACACAAACCTTTTTAATGTGAAGAAGTCCTTCAGTTACTATAGCAGTGTATTTGTTTAGTGTATGATGCTGAATAAATTGGATAAAAGACTGCCAAATGCAGCAATTTGATTTCACCACAACGCAACTTATACTTTGTGCTTCACGTCCCAGGACCACTCTTCCACATTTTCTTGAATTTGCAATAAAGAGCACAATTTAGTTATCCTTCCTTTCTTAGTGAGGCCTAACCTCATAAAGCAATTAAAAATACCCAGCTGCAGTAGGTTCTGAAGCCAAGACTTGGTTAATGAGGCTAAGGTCTGTCATGATTAGGAAATAGTTATATCAAGACTTTAATAACTAAAATCACAACAGGAGGCCCACAATTCTGTTTCTGCCTGAAGAATTAGATGACAGGATATTCTGAATATACAGATTTTGAACTTGACCTCATGGCACCTGTGCACTTAGTAGTCAGTCCAATCAACACACACAGCTGATTTCCTGCTAAAACTGGAAACATCAACCAAGACCAATGCCATTGCCTTACTACTGCCAGTACTACTTACTGGCAGCCAAAATTACTGGGTAGGCAGGACATTTACCAGACCAATGTAAGAACTGAGCTAGAAGTAGTGAGCACAAAGAAGGGTGCACAGGGATGGAAAGTTCCCAAAAGTACACCACGCTCATACTTAAAATACTAGGGCAATTTATCAGAATTCAGAATAAAAATATGGAAGATTTTTTTTCCCCTACTTCGATGGAATTAGGGCTCCACACAATCCTTAAGATAGTTCACCAACACCCTTGTCACCCAGCCCAAGAGCGAGGACGGCACTAGATGTGCCGACCTGTAACTGGAGAACAGCTTTGAAGGTAACATACTCTGAGAGAGCGCCACAACCAAAACTATGCACTTGTTTCTCATACTTATATTAGTTTTAAGGGGAAAATCCCACGGAACCGGAACCCTGCGCTGTAACACGAACACTCTGACGTAATTTTCCACTTCTGAGACACACGGCGTTTGCCACACGCTGCCCCCGCGAGCAGCCGCCCCGGGACCGGCCTGGCGGGGCCCGCACCGCCCGGGCACTTACGGAGCAGCAGAACTGCAGCGCGATCGCGTTCAGCGTGTCCCCTTCCCGGATGTCCCTCGTCAGCAGGACGATATCATCCAGCCTGTCCCTCGACGCGCTTCGCCGGACCTTCTCCCTGCCCCGCGGCCGCAGTTCCGACAGCTCGCTCTCCTCCTCGGGCCCCTCGCTCTCCACGCTCACGAAGGGGTACAAGTGACCGCCGGCGAGCGGCTGCGCCACGGCGGACGGCTGCGGGCCGCTGCCAGCCAGTCTACCGGACATGCTCCGCGGGTGGCCCTGTGGAGCGGACTGCAGGCGTGCCGCCCTCCGCGGGGAGCCCCACGTCGGCCCCTCCTCCTCGCCCCCACCCAGCTCCCTCCAGGCTCAGCAACAGATCGGGAG
>VZRH01001503.1:0-140732 GCA_013397555.1 Urocynchramus pylzowi | reverse complement strand
GCCGGCCACGCGCAGCCTCGGGGGCGGGGTGGCGGGAGGAGGCCCCGGGGCTTGGCCGTGCGGAGCCGACCCCGCGGGGGCGCCCGTTCCGGCGGCGTCCGGCGCTGGGCTGTCGCTGTCGCTGTCTCTGTCTCTGTCGCTGTCTCTCTGTCTCTGTTTCTGTCGCTCCGCGCCGCTCCACCCGCGCAACTCCGGCGCGGCCTAGAGAGCGCTCCTGTTGTTTGAGCCGATGGCTGTTGGGGGCCGGTGCGCGAGGCCGGCGCTGCTGGGCGAGGAAGCGCTTCACCCCCGCCTTTCCGTCGAGGCCCCCGCGAGCTCTTTCCTCCTTCCAGAGAAGCGCCGTCTGCTCAGATACACGAAGTTGCCATGTATTTGAGTCATTAAGAGGGTTCTTTTGAGTTCGTTTTTGCCTGGCGTTCGCAGTTCCTTTCCACGTTCTGTATCTCTTAGTCCCGCCTGGCTCTTACGGCCTTGCTGCACCCTCAGAAGCTGCCGGGCAGTTTCTTTGTATCACTTCACACCTGTCCCCTCCGCACTAGTACTGCAAAGGTACAGAAATCTAGCCCTCGCTGATAGATCTTTCTCACAGTAGAAGTACCACAAATTAAGCCCTGTCGATACTTCAACTTTCCTTCCCTAGCAGAATAATTTTTTCTCTAAAGGACTGTCAGAAGCTTTTGGGGTGCCGAGGCAATAGGTGGATTGCCTAGTCTTACTGATAGATTTAATTTAGTGTGTCTTTTTGCTGACACAGCCTTAGCTGGAAGTTTTGGATTACAGCAGGAGCAAGAGCAGTATTCCTTAAAAAACCTGACAGCTCTAAGGCTAAATATGTTGTAAAAAAATTGTTGAAGACTAATGAGTTTGCAGGTCTGGTTCTTGAAAATAGATTATATTTGATCTTGAGGTAATTTTAAATTAGGGGTGTTTTTTTGTTGTTGTTGTTGCTGTTTTTTGGGGTTTTTTTCCCTTTTGTTTTTGAGCCTTGCTAAACAAAGTAGTTAGAAAGATGTTTGATATTTAAAAATACACTTTTTTTTTACTTTTGGAAACCAGATGACTTGAGTCTGAAGACATAAAAATAAGAACTAACAATTGTGTAGCTTTATGAAGTGTCACATTCACACCCACAGAAGCTTAACTGAAGCCACATTTCCAGATACTGTAAAACAAGCTGTGAAGGTACATTGTGTTCTTGTATGTCAGCCTATTTTTTGTGTATATATATTATACACATACATATATTTATCTGTATCTACCTTAAAATAGTATTCTGTTGTATATAAGGGATAGATCAGTTAAAATAAAGGTATTCCCAAGACTGTCTAGGTACTCCTTAGCCAAACAGCATCAACAAGAGCAGTACATTTGTCTCAAGAACATTGAGGTTTGCCTGAAAGAGTAGAAATATTCTCAGGTTCAGAAGTCAGCACAAAATAACAAGCTGGCCATTTCATGCAGGTCTGATCAATGCCCTTTGTGAAGAAGCATGGAATAGTACAAGCATTTAAATGTGATATCGTTCCTGCTGGAAGTTGGGCCTCCTTTGTTGAAGCTAATTTTATGGCTTTCTTATTCTGCACTTGTGAAAAGAGCCCAGTGGATACCTGGTGTAGTTAGGATTTCCTCAAACCAAACTTTCCTGTAAGTCCAGACACTTTCTACACCATTTAGTAGCCTAGTTGAGGGTATTTTCTTGATGCTTGGGCCCACATAACATTTTCCTTGCTGAAGGTTTCAGGTGTAATTAACTGTGAACAGTGCGGTTTCTCCTAGACAGGTGCAATGTCTTCTTTCATAGCATCTTCCCAATCAAAGCCTGCTCAGAAATAAGCTTTCTATTTTTATCATGGGTCAGAAGCACAGCTGATTAACACAGCTGCCCTGAAGGCTTAGATACAGCCTCACATAGGAGCTACTACCCCACAAAGCTTGGATTGTCCGATTACATGACAAATGTGTGGACATATTTGTAGGAGTCCCAGAATCATTTTATGTCATTTTGGGGATGCTAATTGTGGGTAGAATGAACCTTCCACAACTGTATTTCTGGAAAAAACAATGTTGAAGATGACAAAATTGAATTATTTCCCATAAACCCAAAGTTTTCTTGTGGGATCTCGAAGAAAATTAATTTTAACTTAGTGATTTAGGATTTCATCTACTAAGAATTACCATAACTGGCAAGGAATATTTGCAGCACCAGGCAGTTCTGTTTTGTTTTCTAAAGGAAGCTTTCAGTAGTAGAAGTGCAGTTATCTGTAGTGTAGCTGGGATACTGATGACTCAGACCCTGTTCATGCTTTCGAAAGACTGTTTTATGAGACTCATCAGAGCTGTGGGTGGATCTGTAGAGGAGTTTGAAGTCAGACTTTGTACACAAGGAGGGCTGCAGTGATGTCTAATGATTGACCCATCACACACCACTGATGGAATATCCTTTTGGAGGTTTTTTTTTAATCTTTGGGTGGTGAGGCTACAACAAAGATCAGAAACAGTGAATTTCACCATTTCTTTTATCTACAGAGGTATACCACCAGGTCAAAAAAGAACTGCTGAAGCAGCACTCTGCCTTAGAAGGGAAAAGAAAGTATTGGAGTTTGCTTTGACCCTGCTACACCCCTATGCGTAACCATTTGTAACTGGTGACATTTTCCCATCAATAACAAAAGGGTATATTCCAAACTTGATGAACAAGACTGGAGCTGCATAGCTCCCATGAATGCTAATAGGTATACAGCCTTTCTCTATTCCCATGTGAGTTACTTTGCATATCCTAATAGTGCATTCTCAATGAGCTACAGGGTCAGTGTTAATCACACCATGGCATTCCAACAGCATCTGGATGGATCTGTACCACATTCCTCTTGGTTATGTTATTTCTTGTGTGGCCTGATCAGAGCTAGGAAGTATACACATAGAAATATTAGGAAGAGCTTAAGAAATTATTAGAAAGGAGTTGTAAGGAAGATGTGGAGGGGCTGATATAACTTGCTAGTAATTTTTTATTAAAATCCCAAACATATTCTTTTCCTCTGGAAGCTGTCCCATGTCATGTGCCACCACTGTTTTTGTAAGTCACTCTATGATTTGGTACCACCAGTCTAGATTTACATTTAGATAACTAGTGTCAAAGTGTCTGAATGTATGTTTTAATTCCTTGAATGACATGATAAATTTTTACTCATTAAGAGACTCACACAGAAATGCATATACAGCCTTTGTCCATCTCTGCTTCCCTGCTTGGTAATTGGGAATGGTAGTACAATTGTAGGAAATAATAATGTCAAGGTAGCTCTGCAACTCCAGTAAAGACCAAAGGAAGTTATTAAGACATGACTGTAAGATGCAGTAAGAGGGATCTCTTAAGATCTTTATAAAAGTATGCAAGAAGAAATAATGCTAAATCTGCAGACACTGCATAGTCTGTTCTCCAGTAGAAATATTTGCATATATACTTTTAGATATAATCATAGACCCTTAATATCACTAAGTCCAACCATTGATCCTCAAAACTACCATAAATCTTTTTTATTTAGCAAGGGTACAACAACAAAAATGGGTTAAAAATGACTGCGGAATTTAATTGTTTAATTTATTATTGTTATGCTTTAAATGACAGTAAATGAAAAAATATAATTGGATTGAGACTTTATTTTCCCTGTGTAATATTTTACATATTTGCTGTTCCCCTTTGGTTACTTGACAGGAATCAGTAACTTTTAAAATTAACTGTATTAATTTAATGTGTATCCATAACAGAAATATGCTGTGGGCCTTCCACAATGCAGCCAGTAAGGTGCATTGGTTGTTTGATGTTTTATTTTCAAAAAACTGTAAATAACTGCATGTTTGCTTCTGATTTACTGCTTAAGTATCCTCTGAATAAGAAAATCTATCAGGGAGCCCATTCAGTTATGGTAAAAAGTATGGAAAAATGCAGTATAGTTTCTTGAAAATTTCTTTCTAATTGTTCACAGATGGATTTTGTTATTAGATTTGGAATTCCTATTGTTGATGAATAACTGTTTTGGTAATGTAATAGATGAATTTATTTTTGGAGTGGGTTTTGGTTTTGGTTTTTTTTTTTTTTGATTGTTTGGGGGTTTCCTTGAGGTTTTTTGGTTGGTTTGTTTTTGGCTTTTGTTCGTTTGCTTTAAAGATTATCATAGATTCTTTCCAGTTTTTACTGGATGACTGTAATAAATCCAGTCAATAGCTATTACTGTTTCATATGTTTTCCCTGGGTAAAGTAAGGAAACCTTTCAGTATTTATCTTCTTTTTCTTCTGGGGGAATATTTGCGCTGCCCTCAAGTCTTTCTCTCATTTGTTCTTAATTAATTAAGCATTCAGAATTTCTTTACTTCTGTTTTCTGCTTTCTCTAGGTCTCAGTTGTGGGGAATTCGATTTATTTAGATCCTCTGTGGGTTTCAGCATTGTTTTTAAAACGCAGATTACAGTATTTATGCAATTTCAAATATCTACCCCTTTAGTGCCATGTACAAATGTAATTCCACCACCTCAGCTACTTGTCACTAATCTGCAGTTGATGTGTCTGAAGATGACATGTACTTGTTTTTTCTTTCCCAGTCACAGAATCACATTGAACACTTACGATGAACTGCTTCTCTGCTTGAGTTTCTTTAGATGAAAATGATTTCAGAAGACCTTTATTTTAGCTTTTAAGGTTTTCAGCAGTGTTAATGTGGCTTGTTTTAATGGAAACATTAATACAGGTGAGCTGTATTACTGTAATACTCTCATTCCTGTTCCACTAATATTGGTAACACAAACATTCAATTGTGAGTTTTGTATTTACAGGGAGAGAGTGTGGAGGAGATCTATTTTTAACCCTTGTTGAACTACATAATACAAATATTTTTGTGTCTTCATAATTAAATATTGTGACTGTGACAAAAGTTACTAGGGTCTCCACATCTTCTCCTCTTACAGTTGTTTTTGATAGTCAGTGTGATTTGTCCTAAGAGCCACACCAGGTAGGAATTACAGGAGAAATAGGAGAGCTCTGATAATTGCAATTGCCTTTGGTACACATACAAAAGGGTATAAAATGCTGCTGGACCCTGGGCCAGTGGTGCAAACCTGAGGTTGCAGGCAGCTTATGTGTAGATCCCCCATCGGCAGGGATGCCTGCAGGATACATCCAGCCTGAAGAAAGGGAATACTTCTGTGTGGTTGAGTAAAAGCAGTAAGATCTGGTCACATATGGAGATAAAATGCTAAAGTAGCTCCATAGGTGCTTTGATGCTTTGCAACTGTGCATTCTCTAAGGCCAAAATCTGTAAACCTGTATGTTTCTGAGATTGCTGATATTATAACCCTTTAAACCTGCTTACATTAAATACAATATTCACAAAGGTTGTATACAGGGTTAATTGATACAGGCTTTCCTCATGTACAGGTTTCTACAGTGGATATATTATGTATTAATACATTGTTACCTACAGCTACAGAAAAACTTTCTCTGGCAAACTGACTTTTAATGTCATTTCACTGGGAAGTGGAAAAGTGCCCTCATACTGGCATCAGTACCCCTGCAATCTTGTCAGCTCTGCAGCTGCCTCTTCCATGCCTCTTCTGTTCTTAGCATGTGACCAGAGGCCTATAGGCAAAGAAGGGAATTCTCTGAAATACCCTAGCATTACTTTCATCCTTTGTTTTAAGCTGCTTCTGGCTGGGAGAGTGGTATATGCTGAGCAGCTTTTTATCAAAGGGAGAGGGAATAGTAGAAGGGAGTGGGAGCAGGACCAGGGAGGCTATTTCATGGAAAGAATCTGATTCAGAGTCATAAAAATCTTCAATATAGAAACAGGTGTAACATCCACAGCCTGCTGAATTCTGTCTTTAATGAGCCTTCAGTTTTCACCTCTAAGGGCATGTGGGTCTAAATGAAACTGTTGGATTAATACTCTCTGCTCCTGATATTAGTAATAAGTAATATTATTGTAGTTGTAAACATCTTACTACGCTTGCTTTTAAATTTTCCATATAATAATTGATTGCAACAAAAAAAATATATTGATATTTGTAATCTCAAATACTTACCAGTATATAGTTTAAGAAATGGTTGTTTTTCATACAAAACATATTTGTTTCAATTTTGCATCTGTCATTTTTGGATAAATATGGCATATTTTAATAAATATGAAAGTACTTGTAAAATAAATAATCTCATTCAACTTTTGAAAGCACTTAACATATGATTACAAATATTCAGTTTATGACATAAATACAAGACTGATCTAGTAGAAACAGACTCTTTGAAGCGAGCATGTTCATGAATTTTAAAATAGATTCCTCCACCCTTATTTTCTTAGAATTTTTGTCTTTCTGTTTGATTCAGCTTCTATATGGGACAGCAGAGCATGTGAGAAACCTCTAAGTTCTTTTAGAGTATCAGGCATGTGAATGCAAATGCGTTACTAGTAATCTTCATCAGGAGAGACAATAACATAGCCCACATGGCATCAGTAAAGTGTTTACAAGGTATTAATATGCCTACTGTGACAAGTTGTATTTGATGGGAAGCAACAAGGAGTTTATTAGCTTTCCTTCTCCCTCAAGTAATAAATCTTAAAAGCGTCAATATTGATTCAATGAAATGAATGGCTGAATCGTTCTGGAGAGACTCTGGCAAATGGACAAATGCTTCCATGGTTACGTTGAGCTATGCAGTATGGTTACTGAGCTTTGCTGGTTTCCTCCCTTTGCCATTGAAGTAAAATAACAAGCCACAGGGAAGCACCACACATGGTGAGCGTAAACTGGAAACAACTTTAAAAGGTCAAGTTAGCTGATCTTGTACATATTTTAAACAAAATAGAGTTTATTGTTTTATACTCTGTGCACGAAACAGGCATTTCAGTAGTTTCTCCTTTGTATATCACTTTCTCATGGAATGTTTTTATTTCTTGCCTGAACAACCTCTCTTTTGATTTGGAATGCCACAAATTAAAAGACCATGTGAAAGTGTGTTTCACAGTACTGTTACATGAGTTATATTTTTGTAGAAATATTTATGTATTAAATGGTGTGCCTGCATCAATATGGGCCTCAGCAATACCTAGATAGCAAATAACAGGTCATGTGTAGAACTTTTATATGCAGTTGCTTTAGGATCCTTTGCAGTATAAACATAATTAAGTGGTTTTATTTTCAATCTGCTTGCATTTGAGGTACTCAAATTTCAGGTGTCACAGGGAATAAATTATTATAAATGCATTATATTTTAGGAAAACTAAGATGTACTTAGAATTTCTCATTTTTCAGTTGCTTAAGTCCTGGATGTTTCTAAAAAATAGAAGACCAAACTCTGATTTTACCTACATGTGTCTGCACATGAACTAGTCTGGGATAAACTGATCATCAGAAACGTAATACTCAAATTTTGTCATACAGTCTTCTCAATTTATTAGCATTGTTTACATTTGTCTATTTTTTTCTATTTCTTGCATGTGTTTGTTTATTTATTAGGAACCTATGCAGTAAAATCGAGATTATTAAATTAAAGCACTCCCAGCCAAACAAAAGGATGTGGTAAAGTTCAGGAAAAAGAGCAGTGCAAGTATCTGGCATCAGATCTCACTTGGCAGTGGCTGTGCATTTCTCTGGCATTGGGTGGCTGGATAGGAGTCTCCAGAGAGTGCAGGCAGAACAACCAAAAACTCATCAGAAACCTCGTTTCACATTTTGAAGAAGAGACAACCCAACCGTGATCCTAAGCTGCTATGGGCTAGAAGGTCAGAAGCCTGCCAGTACAGACTAGTCAGGCTGTGAGATGAGTACACCTCTTTGGTGTAAGTCTTGGTTGGTTCTGCCCTCTTCTGAAGCCTGACTTCTCATAGTTGCCTGAAGACTATGCTACTAAAGCCATGTTCTATAGTTCTGGCTGCTGTTTCTTTCCATACTGCCAGTTGAATGTGGTCTCCAGTGTGAATCACACTAAATAATAAGAGAGAAATGGGAATGCAACCTAGATGTCAGCAAAACAAACAAATCAGAATCAAAAACTGAGCTACACCTGCACACGCTGCGCATGCACAGGGAAGGATATTAGTGCTTGTGGCCATCTCTAGCATGGTCTGTCTTGCAAAAACACTCAGCACCATGGGCCATCATTCAAAGAAAATCCACTTAAAAAAAATTAGCAACAACTAACAGCTGACTACCAAGACCAAGTGAATTTCTTGTAGGAAAATATTCCATATCCTGTGATTACTCTGTGAAGAAGCAGGATCAGCTTCAGTATCTGCCTGTATCTGGTGGATATTATGTATTTTTGAAGTGCATCATATTGGAGAGCTTGACTTATAAATAAGAGGTAAAAATAACTTGTCTGTTACATCATAATTAAGCACTGATCTATGAAAGAGCTATGCACATGCTTTTTGCTCCTCGTTCTGAATAGTTGAACCTGTTCAGGACAAAAATTTCAAAATTTTTTAAATCTGTTTGGTACTTGCATTCAAACTTGCTTCAGAATTCTGAAGCTTGGATATTGCAGGTGAAAACACAGGTGAATTTTAGTGGCATTTATGAATAAAAAAAATTATTATAGCATTTATTTTTGGTTTCTGATATTTGTAGATTAAAATTTGAGTACCTCTTACTGAAAACCAAATGGCACTGATATAACACAAAAATCTTACTTAATAGAAACAAAAATGTAAAGAAGAGAAGATACACGTCTGAAAAGCCTTTGTTAGATGTTTTTTTCTTCTTACTCCTTTAAGTCTTGTGTTCTTTCTTAGTGATTTGTTTCTAATTCCCTCTTCTGTGGTCTTTTCTTTCAGATGATGCCAATGAAGGGAAAAGGCAAGGTTTCAAAACAAACAAACAAACTGTTTCTGGTGCTTTCAGTATTGGTTTACTTGCAGCAGAGCCATTTTTTGCTTACAGAGTTTTAATGACTTCAGAACAAAGGGTATCCACACAAACAAAGAAGTGAGGTGTGTACTTAATACACCTTATTTGCTGCTTTTATTGAAAAGAGAAGCTAAGGCTGACCTGGAAGCATAATTCTGTGCAATGCCACATCTATTGTAGGTTCCAATACCAGTCCTGATTGTTTGACATTTGTAAGGGTTGGGAGTGCAGTGTGGGCTGCATGCTGAGTTGTTAAAAGTGTGTGTGGAGTGTCTGATGTCAATCCCCATCATCCTTCCAGCTGCTTGAGGACTATCACTGACAAAATTCTATTTTTTTATGAGTAGCTCACTCTCATCCTTATGTGTAACAAAAGGAAGCACAGATCCCTGGAGTGGTATGATGAAAATGAAAAAAAGTAATTAAGAAATCCTCAGGGTTTGAGAGAAAACATGGAGTAGCATGTGTTGAGTCAGAGGACACAGCAAAATGTACAGTCATTTTGGGTCTGAATGCAGTTTTGTGGAAAGAGCCCATGAGAATAACCATGTGAATTACTGAGCCCAAGTCTGAGTTCTCATTCATCCTTAGTTTTTTAGCCTTCTGTAATTGAGAACTAATAACTGCTAAGGCAGCCCCTCTGATAGCTGGTGGGAGGCGAGCTTTGTGCAGAAACTGGATGACAAGAGGGAAACATAAGGTAAGTTATATAAGCTGAAACAACATTGTAGAATAAAAGACAAATAATCTTTTACCTCTAGTGTCCTTTCGGCCAGTTGATCTAGAGAGGAAAAACAATATTATATCTAAATTTTAAAGCTGAAATATAATAACAGTATGATATTGAAAAACATGCTATTTATCTCTCATGTTCATGCATTAAGTTCTGCCTGGTGGAAAATTCTGCACTAATAGTATTGGCTTTTGAAGGAATGCTTCTTGCATCTTTTTTCTTTTTGCAAGATAAACTGGTGCTGGTACATGAGGTACATGAGGAATATGCATAGTAAAGTATTGATCAAAAAATATGGTCAGATACAAACCAAGGTGAACTAGTGCAAGAAGCGATTAAACATATAAAACAGATTATCAAAGAGAGCAACCTGAATTCTTTTTACATGCACAGCATAGTTGTTTAGAAGAAAAAAATACACTTGAGTTTTTTTTAAAAAGAGAATTTTTACAATTTTTGGTGAATCATCCTAGTATTTCCTCAACTCTTAGGAACTGGAGTTTGTTCTGATTATTGATGTCTACTTTTCCATAGGCAGATTAGATTGTCCATGCCTTTATCAGTTATACTGTAAATTTTTGTTTATCAACACTGATTTTCTCTGTAGCTGTATACAGAGTAAATAGCGATATTCTTCTTACCTAACAAAGCTAGGTAGTAGTCTGAGGTAACTATATGGACTCCCTATTTTGTCAGAGGAGGGAAATAACCACCTCTTAAAAGCAGTTCATGCTATCCTGCTATGAGTCTACACTAGGCTGGATGGCTTGTTAGGTGAAATGCTTCTACTTTAGAACATATTTTTTATAAGCAAAATGGTTTTAGTAAAATGCCTTTTACTGAGCATTTTTTCTAACCTTTCATCATTCTCTAGCATCTTCTTTGCCTTTCCATGTTTGTTTACATTATTCCCAAATTATCATAACTCAATGCAGATTGATGTAGTGACTAGGCTAATGACATCAGGAGACACAGAGTATACTATGGAACACAAGCCCTGTGAAGAATGGGGAGCTGGGGGTGTTTAGCCTGGAGAAAAGGAGACTCAGAAGTGACCTTATCACTCTCTACAACTTCCTGAAAGGAGGTTGCAGTCAGGTGGGGGTTTGGTCTCTATCTCCAGGCAGCAACTGACAGAACCAGAGGATACAGTCTCAAGCTGCATCAAGGGAAATATAGGTTAGATATTGGGAAAAATTTTTTTACACAAAGGGTGATCAAGAACTGGAATGGTCTGCCCGGGGAGGTAGTGGGGTCACCATCCCTGGATGTGTTTAAAAAAAGACTGGATGTGGCATTCAGTGCTGTGGTTTAGTTGAGGTGTTAGGGAATGGGTTGGACTTGATGACCTTGAAGATCTCTTCCAATCTTGAAATTCTGTGATTCTGTGATTCTGTGATTCTATGATACTAGATTCTGTCTTGATTTTGCCCGAATACTTCTGTGCTCTATTCCTTCTCTCCTTTACTGGATAGGAAGAAATTTTGATACTTATTTGCTATTAAGTGGGAGAATTTGTGAGTTTGGGAGCCAACACTGACAAGATCTGAGTGTTGCCTTTGTTTCTGTCTTGTGACTCAGGATTTGCTTCGGGGTTGTGGTGACCATTAAATAAGAATTTGATATTAGCTATAGTGAGTCTGGTGTGCTTCATCTAGGATTGGAAAGTGTTTCTCTAACAGAGGATTGTTTCTCCACCCTGAGCACTGAATAGCTGTGAATTAAGATGAGCTGCATATTCGGGTGCCTCGGAGAACTTGAATCCAAAATCTGCCATAGTCCAATAATAAAACATGTCAGTTTTGCTGTGCGGAGTATTACAACAGTGCAGCCCAAACTGAGTGGAAGACCTGCCAAGGCGCTGGCGGGAGAGGCTGGCTCTATCTCAACTACGACAGTGCAGCAGCAATTGCTGGACTTTGAAAAAAATTTTGTCATCTTCCATCCCACCCCCTTTTATCTCCACAACAGTGGGAAGGCAGCAGCAGTCAGGAGAGGGAGGAGAGTGCTGGGCGCTGCGCAGAACAGAGGGAGGAGTAGGAGACGGGAATGCATAATGCGTGAGTGACAGGGGATGTGCAGGCGGCTGGCGGAGTCCAGAAGACGCGAATGTTCCTGTCCCAGGGTCCAGGTACGTTTATGGTCCCTCTCTCTGAGGCAGTAGTTGCTTTGGAAGCATCCTGTATCAGCTGCAGAGATGTTCCCTGTGCAGCCCGATGTTCTGCAGGCTGCATCTGTTGCGGCGGGACGGAGTTTAGCAGCGACAGACGCTGAGCCTGTCGCTCATCCGTGAGGGGCTGCTGGAGGGTGACAGTCTGCTAAGGTTTCTGCTGTTCCAGCAGCTTCTCTTTCTGCTCTGCAAAGCCGGGCAGGTGGAGACAATAGTCTTTCCAATGGAAAATTCTGTTCTCAGGGGATGCTATCAGAATGCAGCCCAGTCTGGAGCCAACAATTTTTGACTCGCAAAAAAGAATAAAACATTGGCAGTTTAAATTAGGTGGAAATAGAAGAGGGGGAGCTGCCTATGCACTGTGTATTTTAAAAGAGAATGAGTTGAAAGTAGGAATGAATTTTTCAAATAATTGTCTAATAAGGAATGAGTTTTAAACATTAATAATTACAATATGACATGGAAGTGATTACAATTAGAAATACCGCTTTTGCTTCTTGCTTTTGATGTGTTGATTCTGTGTAAGACATTGCATAATTCACTCTTGCTAATCCAGATAAAGTTAAGATCAAATGTATATGGAACTGCTTGAAAAAAATTAGTCATTTTTTTTAATGAGTCTGTAATTGCTTTATAGTGCAGATGTGAAATAACATGTGATTTAAAAAAAATCCTATTTATTTATATAGAAGCCAAAAGTGTTTTCGTTTTTTTTTTTCTTGATAGTTCTTTATACATGTTTTCTAGAATAGATCTTTCAGTTAAGTATTAACTATTTTGGGACTCTGCCATGAGGACATGAAGAACTGAAGACAGAAGGTGATGCATTTAGTTTATCTGCCCTGTAAGCCTAGAACAAGCTTCTCCTACTAAACAGATTTCAGGGTTTCTGTGTTGAAAGACTGAAAAGAACCAGATTCCTGAGGAAATCAAATAATTTGTGGCATAATAGGCTTAGAATTAAAATTGGCAAATATTTGATCATGTATGAGCTACCACATTTCAAGGGTATACAATTTCTAATTTGTGGTTGTTACTGGTATTTATGTTTTTTATATATTTCTAAAGCACAGTTTTGTGCTTTAGCAGTTTTCTAATACGCTTTTGTGTTTTAATAGCTTTTGATGAAGAAATCAATGATGTTTACTAAATTTACATCTGAGAAAATTAATTTACTGATTAATTAATTTACTGATTAATTAATTAAAATTGATAATGGGAGCACATACTTATTAAATTATTAGTGTGGTCTGTGTCTGGGACACATAAAAATTGATGGGAAAAAAATATTATCTGTTTTTGTGAAGACTACTGCTGGGCAGTTTATTTGTGCTGTCAGTATTTTTAAGGTTGAAAAACAGTGCTGGATGAGTTTCAAATTGTTGGTGCTAGTGAATGAGATTGATCCTCATGCATTCAAATCTACTGTGCAGTTCTTCCCTGAGAAATTCTTGTAAGCTTTATTTGAAAGAAATTTTCAGAATTGGGTCTAAATCGTACCCTCTATAAAAATCTCTACTACCACGTAATTTTGTTATTTAAGCTTATTATCTTCAATATGTTTTTATTTGCTTTGGAATTCCATTAAAAAAATAGAGTGCTTAAATCTACAAATGATTACATGAATATTTTAATCAGAATGTAAATATGCTGACTGAAATTAAAGTATTGGAAAAGCTATGAAAGCATATTCCTTTAGTTGTGTAACTAAAAAGAAGAGTACCACTGCAGAGGTCTGTGAGGCTCTCATTCACTGGGCAGCAATGATTTATAGCAATTTGTGAGAAAAATATTGATGGTCTATAAATCACCTTTGACATTGTTACACAGCTAGCATCGCAGTTCAGAATTGTGACATGCTGGCAATGAGGGGAAATTTAATAAGCA
Organism: Urocynchramus pylzowi; assembly: GCA_013397555.1. Taxonomy (NCBI): domain Eukaryota; kingdom Metazoa; phylum Chordata; class Aves; order Passeriformes; family Fringillidae; genus Urocynchramus; species Urocynchramus pylzowi. The sequence continues at coordinate 127,054 of VZRH01001503.1, read as the reverse complement.
TGGTTTTAAAAGTGGTCTATAAGCTTAACAGAACTTTAATTTTAGAGTGTTTCATTGAAAACTTGGAAAAAAATGTTCTTGCCTCACACTTTGAAGGAAGGGAAATTTAAAATTTGTCTCAGATACATTGGAAGTGTTTTAGTTCCAGGTGTTTTGGAAAGCATTGGAACAGTAAAATTTATGTATGACTCTTGCTATTATTTGAGATAGGGTATCTGATGCAATTTGACTAAATTTTATTTCTGAATAATACCAATGTCTTCCAGGGTGTTCCTTGGTATCAGGTCAATTTAGTTGTTCACTAAGAAAGACAAAAACGTAGGTCGGCAATAGTAAATAAAATAAAATGCTGAAATTATTTGCTCATGGACTATTACACCTCAACCTTCTAAAAATATGATCACATATATAATTATTTTTACATGTGTAATTCTCTTGATCAGCTGTACTGATTTGTAGAAGTTGTTCATGCATTTCACCTGTACAAGAATGGCCAATTACAGTATAGCCAATATATATATATATATATAACTGTATATAACATATATATATAACTGTCATATACACATGAATATAACAGTTCTTTAACTCTCTAGAAATAAGCATATATAGTGTCTAAATGCTTCACAATATGTATTAAGAGTCAGGTGCTGCACAGTATCTCCGTCATAAAATTTAATTTTACAAAGACACTGCCATCAGTTGTAGGCATTGTCATAGTCATAGAATTATGTCTGTCTAATAGAAGTTACATTACTATTTCTTAAGGAAGAAAAAAAAAGATTGATGGGGGAAAACAATATTACCTGCCATTTGTCTTACTCCAGGTGGACCATTGTAATATATTTTATTCAGGAAAAAAATACTAAATCACAAATGTTTTTGCAAATTTCTGCAAACTCTCATTTGCTTAAGTCATTTTCTCAGTGGATAATATCACTGGGAAATACTTTGTGTAAATAAACACTTCCAAGATCTAGCTTACTCATACTATGTATGAGAATTTGAGGCAGTTTTCAGATAGAATTTTCAAACTATAAACTCTGAAATATGAAAAAAATGAAAAATATGAAAAAATGCTTAATAGATTGGCTTATGAGTATTTTCTATAAAACTAAAATTGTTATAGTTTCTTGTACTGAAATAATTTGTAAATCCAAACCAAGGTTGCAGTTAAGGTAAGTATGCCAGTACTTACTGAAACAGGCATATTTGACAGACTAAGTTTATCTGGCGAAATTAAACAACAGAGAAGATACTTTGCATGTTTATCAGAGCTTTTGTGTTTGTGGATTTTTTTAATCAGGACAGAATTTTCTCTAGAATGTAACAGCAATATATATTTGTCCTGTACCATGATATTTTTGTTTATCTAATCTTGTATAAACTCATTAATTAGAAAGCAGTTATGACTCTCATTTTCTGATGGCAAAAGAAACATCTCAGTCACTTATCCTGGACTGGTTCAATATGTCACTGCTCTGAATTATTTCAAGCTTTACTTCATTAGGGATTTAACATGGCCTTAATTCAGCCATCTGTTATGGGTTTGGCAGGCCAACAGATCTGAGGTGTTGGTAAGGGTTTTATAAATTTCCCACATTTTTAAAGGTTAGGAAAAGAGCTACCTTTATGAATAGGTTTTGAAGAATTCTCAGCAAGACAATGGTGCAGAAGTGGGGTAAAAAAATGCTTGTCATTCTCTGAAGCTCAGGGTCCCCTGTCTGCCTTCAGCTTTGCTGAAAGGCAATTAGCATTTCAACCAGCCATTTTGGTTACATGCAATGAAGTATGTGGGTTTGTAATTTGCTGCTTTTGGCTTGGTGCTGTTGAGAACTAGCTTTGTGTAATCCTTTCAAAGCATCTTTCTTTCCAGCATAGTTATTGTTGCTGGTCTTAAATAGCTAATCAACAAAGAGGTTTCCTTGTCTTGGACTGCAGGATGCCTCAGAAGAATGAAAAGAAATACCCAGTTAATAAGGGAATTATTCTAATTATTAAATAGTGATTAATAAATTGTGACATGGGTTAAAAGGTTTAGAAAGCCAGGCAAAGCAGAATACATGATAAAGGTAGTGTAAGAAGGCTTTGGATCCTTCAAAAAAACCCCATATTTTGCTTAAGGAGTTCTCTTCTCTGAGAAATAAATACTTTATTATGTGTTTTATCTAAAAACAGATTGCCCAGATTTAGGAGATTAATCCACAGTATAGGTTAGACTGAGGGCCCCACGCTAATCATCTTTACAAATTACACAAATGTGTTTTTACTTCTACAGAAAGAAGTCTTTGGGGGACTTGGTAACACACAGATTGTTTAATTAAGTCAACATAATTTGTTCCAATCTAATGAAAAATTAATACATTTGACATTATTTTACATTACAAAATTAATACATTTTTCTAGAAAAGAAGCTTGGTTTATATATTTCTTAAATTCTTGTATGAAATAATATGTGTTTTTGAACTCTTGAAAAATCTTGCTGATTATTATAATAATTAGGGAACACATTAAAAATTCTGTTTGGCTCATATGTATGTATTAAATTGTAAGAACCCATTGTGGATAGCAACAATTCTGTCAATGTACCTGAAACAATGCCATCTGATCCTCACCATGAGGTTTAGTTTTGCTGTTCTGTACCCTAAAGTTTTGGTGGTATAAAGCACTGCTTCTATTTTTAGTTTTAAATATTAAGAAAATAACCACTGTACTGCAGAAACCCATGATTTCTTTTTCTGATGTTTGCTACTCATTCAGGCCATGGAACTTCATTCACAGCAGATAGTAGGTATTTAAAACTGTGATAGTTTTGTCCTCAGCTGCCAACATATGTTCTCAACATTTGTTATGTCGAAGTGTGGAGGACATGCAAGAAACCTCCAAAATTGAGATACAAATAGAAATTATTATGAAGTTTAAGATCTCTACTGAAGTATAATAAATGGCTGATTTGCAGTGAAGCCAGCAGATCTTAATCAGCTGGATTTCTGGTTTGATATGTTAAGAGTCTGATCCTGTGGCATGCTCATACAAATATGAGCTGGGAGTGCTCGACATCTTAGGGGGGGGCTTGCTTGGTTTTGATTTAATTTGGTTGTTGGTTGGTTTTTGGTTTGTTGGGGTTTTTAAATCCCCTTGCTTTTTGGTACAAAAATCAGTTTGAGAGAGGGTGTAAGTGCTTACAGTGTCTGAAGTTACAGTTACTTGGTGCAAAATACCTAGGTAAAAGGCTAGCCTGGATTTACTGGAGTACCTGGTAAATTAATTTCTGTCTGTGAAAGATGTCACTCTGTTCATTAGAACTATATGGGTGGAAGATGTTTTCCAGTGTGAAGCTCAAAACTTCAATATTTGCCTTTTACTTATACTGTACATAGGAATGTTCAAAAACAATGTCTTGCTTTTCACAGTATGTAGTTAGACCTATGTATGAATAGATTCTTGTCAATTGTGTGAGATAAATTGAAAGTTATGCAGATGAAGTCAGTGTGCTTTAACACTAAGAAAATTCAGATCTCTACTGGTGTATTTCTTAACATTGTTAATTGGCAGATTTCAGCCAAAGTTTATTTGCATCAGACTCTGATCTCTGTTCTAAATTTAAACTAACCTTAATAGCTCCAAGTTGATGCACTGGAGGTAGTGTGGGTAAAAATAATCCAGATCTTACAGCTAGTGAAAATTATTTCCTGGTTCTCTGTTTGACATGCAAATTATAAGGTAGCTGCAAATTTTTGTAGATTTTTTTTCCTCTGCTTGCTGCTAGAAGTATTGGATTCTACACTGCATGAGAGTTTTGTCCTTTATTCCCTGCTCAGAATTAGAGCAAGTGGTTACCTCAGAAAATCTCTAGCATTACTAGGTATGAGGGGTAGCATTTGGTTCTTCAGTGATGATTGTATGTTTTAATTTTCATAAAAATTAAGAACACAGTTTAGAGTCACTCAAGTTCTTCGGAGAAAATGAAAAGAAATTGCCAGAAAACTTGCAAGGGGTACTCTGGACTTCTTACACTTCTTAACTCTGAGTGACCTCTGATAACAGGGTGAGATGATTTAGATTTCTCCTTATGCCTCTGTCTCGGCCTCACCTTTTCTGCTTTATGTATTGGTTCCTGGCTGTGATGATAGATGTACCTTCCTGACTAGTAAATATAAATATAGTGGCAGTCAAGTTAAGCATACTTTCTTCCTTAGGATAAGATGTCTATTTTGAAGGGTGCATGCCTTTTCTAAGAGAGGGTGATTGAATGAGCAAGAATTATCATATGAAGATGTTCAGGTTACATTAAATTTGCCATTCTCAGTAATACCTATGGTAGTAGATAACAAGATTAAAAAAAAAATACTGCAACTGTTAGAAAGAAAGTTGTCAGGGGAATAATTGACTGATGTCAGTGAGATTAATTTCAAATGCAGATAAATCTTTTTAGCACCTGATGTGCTGTGATATCAAAGCAGCAGTAGTGACTGAGTACCAAGTAGGCAACTGAGACCAAAAACTTCAGGATAGTGAAAGTTGATCAAAGGATTTTTAGCCCTTAGTAGTCTGGATTTGTGCATTGGTTAGCACTTTCCTTTGTTAGTAGTAAGAAGGGGAATGTCAGGTATCTGACATGCCTTTGTAGTAAAGAGAAAGATAGGAAAACATGTAGAAGAATGGAACACTGAAGAATGTTCATGGAAACTGGTGAGACAGACTCTGCAACTATTAGCATGGTCCAGGGATGCACAGAAAGTCACTATATTTCTAATTTTTTATTCACCTTGAAGCAGTTTGAGGGCAAAAAGGGGATATAGGTGGATATTGATTTCAAATAGCACCTTTGGAAAACTCTCTTTTCCAATATGTGTTAGAGTGAGAGACTTACTTATTCCACATCTAAACAAAAAGCCCAAACCAAAGAAGGAAGAACAACCACCAGAGTAGGCTTGGGTAATGTCTGCTGTCTGTATTATGGGTTTTGTTGTGTCCTGTTTTTTCATATCTGTGAACTGTGGGAACTTTGAGGAAAGGAAAAGACAAGTCTGAAATAAAATATTTCTCCTTATATTTGGAGCCTTGACAACAAAAAAAGGAGAAGTTTAGTAAATCAGAGTTTTTATAATCCCTGTTGCTTTCCCAGGTTCTTCTCCAATACTTGTAAATGTCAAGAAGTTCTGAGAATGCCTAAAATAAAAAAATGCTGTGAATATGCAGGGTTTCAATATGTTTCTACAACAGGTGCAGCAGTGGCAATGACCTTGTGAAACTTCTTGCTCTATGCTGTTCCTGTGTACTACAGAGAATTGCCACTTAATGTATGAAAGACCACATGTATCTGGCTTCCATTGTATTCATCCAAAGATGCTGCTGGGTGCTGACATCTCTGCTGTGAATGGACTTCTCTCTTGCAACCACTGATAGCTGTAATGCTGTACTTAATGCAAAGTACTAGGCATGCCAGTTTTTTAATGTTCAGCTTGTCTAGGTATTTGTAATCATGTGGAGTAGACAAGGACAAGCAGTGAAAAGTGGACTTACTCTTGCTCCTCTGTGTCTGTGGGCTTTAGAAATATACAGTGAGTTGTTTAATGATGGGCAAGGGGTAAATCAGGTTGTAGCTGCTGGGTGGGAATGGTGCTTCTTCAGCTCATTGCTTTTCCTATGAACAGCAATGACAAACTCTCAGATAAAGAATACCTAATCCCTTGTTCCGTCTGCTACTTTGTTTGTGAACTCTTTTTCTTCTGCCACTTCCCATTTCCTATCCAGCAGTTCATGCTTATTTCATTTCAGATTTTTAATCTGGAGCAGCCCTTTCATTTCCCTTCTTGATCTCTCCATGTTTCATTGGGCTATAGATCCCCTCATACTTCAAAGAAAACAGCCAGGACCTCTTTTCATTCTTAAGGGTTTAATTTATTAAGCACAGAAGCTGGTGTAAAAATCTGCTGAAAAGACCATTCATTCTTTATAAACCTTAAAGTCGTCATCTGAAATTTGTTCCAGAAACTGACTGGGAACAGCAAGCTAATCCTGGTGATTCACCAGTTTCATAAGCCTACCTTGGCTCCAACTGGACAAGAGATTGAAATGGTATTCCTTATATAGATTGTGACAGTATTGTTGTAATTACTGTGTGGAATCAGTATATGATTTGTTTGATTCTACACTAATATTCCATATTTTAGTGAAAAACACAAATTTGCTTCAAAAAGTGCTATAAAAATAATACTAAAAGAAAGTGTCAATTAAGGATCATGACTCAGAATTCTGAGTTAGATTTCTTTACTTTTTTAAAACTATATGTTTGAAGAATGGGATTTTTTTACTTCTAAATACCTTTAATAGCATTAAAATGTCTAGATTACTATTTGAAAGGTATGGTTTGGTTTTGATGCCAGAAATTTTTATTATAAATCACTTAGAAACATCATCTAGGCCTCAGTACATAGCATTGTTTTAAACTACCACTAATACTACAAATGATTATTTGAAATGGCTTAAGTCAGAACATGACAACAAAATAATTAATCCATTGTACATACTCTAAAGATGTGTGATGCTCTATTGCTGGTAGTTGTTATAAAAAACATTATGATGACTTTGGCTCATTAAACTAATTTAACTAGAATATGTGAATATCCTGAGTGGAGAGAAATGGACTCAATAATATTTAGCTGAAACAGAGGGGAGTACTTGACCACCAAATGCATGGTTTACCAAAATTTAGCAGTGAACAAGGACTAGAGTTTCAGCTTAATTTAAAACGCAAGTTACGAATTAGAGTCACTGGTGGTTTAATGAGGTGAGGGAAGTAAGAAAGGGTCCTCTTGTAATCCATGATTTTGCAAAGGCTTCTGCTGAACTTTATGCAATATAGTTAATAAAGAACAAATTGTATTCCCATATAAATTAACACAGGAATTTAGTGTACAAAGTGAGTTCAGTTTTAATTAAGTAAAATACTGGGACCTATAATATGTCTTCAGCTATTTGAATAAATTTGTTCTGCATTCTCTTAGTATTTTTATTATATTACATCATACCAATTTAAAAAGAAATCACGATTTTAAAAGTGTAGTTTATATAAATAGAGTAAAAACTACTTCTGGCAGGCTGTGCAAAGTAAATCTTAGTACAAATAACATAACAAGGAAGGATACACACCAGCTGAATAATTGATGGTGAAACTTCTCTTGTTCCATAGGAGTAATCCTATAGTTTTAGAATGCTCTCTAGTAGAAGTAATAGAATTCAAGTAATTCTAAACTTCTTAATCTTGCCCTCAAGGATCATGTTTTCAGTATTATTTACTAGAAGCATGTACCGTGGGAAGGTATTGGCGAAGTCTATGACAAGGTAACAGCTGAAGCTAAAAGGTCAACAAATTCCTCAGCTTAGTATGGATGACGCCTGCTTCTGCAGAGTGTAATTGTCTGAGAGTTTACAAAAGTTAGACAACTCTTTTCTTTCCTGCTTGAAGGGTTTTTTGTTTGGTTTTTGTTTTTTTTTTTAGAACAGTTCCACATATAACTAGGGAAAAAACCCTTGGAAGTGCTGGTAATTTTAAATTACAGGGGGCTTATGTATATATATTTTATCTTTGCTTTGCACCATAAGTTTTTGCTGTGCTAGAATTACTGAATGGATAGATACATGAGAATCAAGCATTGTTTCTGTCAGTCTGTTACACACTGAATTCCCACTAAGAGCCACGGATATCTTGAAGGACTGTGTTCCTGGTAATAAAAGTTTAGAGCAGTGTGAAGCTATGCAGCAAAATCATTACTGTGTGACATTTTTTTCAGAAATAATCAGACATTGTTTGGGTGGTGGGTGTGAAAAGTGGGTGGTGAAAATAACTGTTTTCATAGAGAAAATAATTAGTCCTGATTTTTTGCACTTACTTTTTTTTTTTGTTTGGCTGTTCCCTCTGTAATGTTCAACAGATCTAGATGCATTATTACAGGTAATTAAAATCAACTAACTTTGTCAATCCACCAGTCTTTGCTTGTAGGTACTCTGGAAAACATTGATAGTTTTCTTGAATGTACTTCCAATTTGCACATAGTCAATAAGGCTCATCTGTGGATCTTTTTGTTCTTTAGCTTGCCTGAAAACACTTTATTTCAAGTCCTCACAACATAAAATTTATCCTTTCTCAGACAGAATTTGTTGAAAGATGAATCAAAGACTTGAAGTCTTTCTGAAGCTGCATTACTTAAAGTGGTCTGGAGTCTATCTTGTTCTCTGTTCAGTCCAGGATTAAAACTATCTGACTACAAACATAAATCATTCAGAGTATGTGCTAGACCTCAGTTCTGATTCAAATTTGACACACATTTTACAAAAATGTATTTTAATGTACTCATGACATTTGCTGTTTTAGTGATGATTTATGATTAAATATTCATAACTGCCACTCTTAAATAATGAGAGCAAGCTGCTTTGCAAACACGTCTGATCTTAAATTTTATTAATATGCAAATATTAATGTAATATGTTATGCACAGTTTATACAACTGCAATTGACCAGATTTGTCTGGTAATTGTAACACTTGGAAGGATAATTCTAAGCAAATTGACATTTTATTTAAATATTTAATTACACAAATACTCCTTGTACCTTTTGTACAGAAATTTTAAGAAGTAATAGGGTAAAATAGTGTTTACAGATTAAAAGAAGTTTGGTGAGGGAGCTAATTCAATTAAAGTTTGATGTTGTAATGCATTTTGGTGTTTAGAGCACAACTTTGTTCTCTTGTTTTTTTCCAAAACCTCTAAGATCCTCATGTCATCAATATGCCCTATCCATCATCTACGTTTTCAGTTCTGGTCAGCACTGTGCAATGTAAGCCTCTGCAGAACAATGCAACCATTTGAAATTTGTTGTGTCAGACTCTTTAAAAGTTTTTCTTTCACAGTATCAACACCTGATGACTTCACTGGGACTTAAAATTGTATTTTACATTACAAAACTGCACTCTGATGTAAGAGAAATAGAGAATGTAAAAGAAAACCTTGGTTTTAAGTTTGCATATCCTAACAGATATGCAAAATACTAGAAAATACTAGATGTTGTATAGAAATAAATAAAAATCCAAGTCTGCCTGTATAAAGATTGCAATGGCCAAGTAGCAGAGATGTTCTCCGGGACAGGAACACATGAAAGGATCCTGGGATAAGACTCAAGAACATATTAAAATGTGTAAGGATATTTCATGGTGAATAAGATGTCAGAAAATGACCTGTGACATGACTGCAAGTATCCAACCCTTCAACCTTCCTGTAATTTTTTGTGTGTTTTTAAAGACAATCTACAGAGCAAAGAAAGTGGAAATTGAACTGTCAGCCTTGAAGCTAATTATTGTTGATTGAAAATAAAAACAGTTGTGGTAATGTAAAAAAAAAAATTGTTTCTGAAAAGAAGCTCCTTATTGCTCCACTGGAAGAAGTTGATTACTACTGTCTAGAAAATCACTAAATGAAAATTATAAATGAAAATTATAAAGGTAGAATTAGATACACATGATATTTACATTATATTACTTGGTTATAGTGGAGACCTCTGCATGTTTTTATCTCATTCTGACACTCACAATATGATCATGGTATGTGAAGAGTTGAGAGGGGTCAACTGGATTGGTAAGGTCAACCACAAATGCTTTGTGTATTTTAGATTTACAATTTATTTTTAATATCTTTTTTTTTCTATAGGGATGCCCTCTGCTTCTTTATTAGTTTATTTGCTTTTAGCATTACTCATTCATTTCACATATGGAGAAACAGAAGTGAAGTTCAGTGGACAAACAGAATTTGTAGTCAATGAAACCAGTACAACTGTTATACGTCTTGTAATTGAAAGGACAGGGAAGCCTGCTAACATCACAGCAATTGTGTCGGTAAGAAACCATGGCAGTTATATTCTCAGTAACCATGGATAACTTTTTAAAGAGCTTTTTGGGACTCAGAAACATGGAGGGTTGCAAGTGTGACTGATAAGAGAGATAAATGAGAGCCACAAAACCCCCTTTGTTTTCTTCTCTGAACTTCTTATTTCACTCTTCTGAGAGGAAGAATAGTCTTTTTTGCAATGGTTCTTTCAAGCCTTTAGCTTCTAAGAAGGATGATTCATGTGTGGCAGCTATGATGGTTCAATGGCTTCTCTCCATTTTGTCTCAGTGCCCAACTGTAAACTTAGTCTAGACCCTTTGCTATTTTTACATGACTGCCTTTGTAATCTCTTCTCTAATCACCTCACTTACAGTAGAACTAGGAGAATTTTCTTATGTTGAGTGAGATGCAAGGAGGGAAGATCTTTTTAGAAGACTTAATCTTGCCAGCTTTCATGGTCAAATTGTTAATCTAGGTTGAATGCCTAGGCTCCTTCCAGTACTTAGAATGGAAGGCAGAGGGCAGTTACATCCTAAGGGCAAGTTTAATTCATGTAGAGTATTATGAGATGTACAGATCTGTGCTTCCTGTACAGGCATAGCTTTTCCCAGAAAAAAACATTTTCATATGGTACATTATGCAAAAGATACCAAGTTGCAGGGAAGGAGGTCATAAATAGTTCTGAAGAAAGTGTTCTGTTTATTTTATTGTTTCTTTTTTCACCTATTTACTCAGCATGAATAAAATGGGTTATTTTCTATATACCTTCTGTCCAGAAATTAACTGAATGACAGCAGGGGAAAGAATTATGTGCAGTGGGAAGACTTATGTGCAGCAAAGAGGGTATGAAGTCTGTTCTAATGAGTCTAGAATGGTACTATAGAACATATTGAAGGAAGAAGGAGGTGGCATTTGGTTGTGTGTTTATTGCAGATTGATGGAGAAAACACAGGAGACTTTTTTGACACATATGCAGCTGCATTTATACCTGATACAGAAACAAACCGAACAGTGTATATATCTGTCTGTGATGATGATCTTCCAGAGGCTGATGAGACATTCACATTTCACTTGACACTACTGGTAAGTCTCAATTTTTCAATGTATCTATTCCACAGAAAACAGTGGATAACCTAATATAGCTGAATGGTATTTTATAGATGACAGTGTAGTCTTACTACTTGTGAACAGTAATAGGTAAGAGCTAAAATCTGGAATCCAAGCAGGATGATGCTTATTGCCCTTCAGAAAGTTTGCATTTCTGTGGATGTCTCTGTGTCACGTTGCTGCACCTGACACTTGAGCAGGCATTGCATTCAGCTGTGGACATTTGAAGGTGTACTAGAGCCCAGAAGAATTAGATTGTGGAGATTCAGCCTTTCCTGTTTTCCTGTCTAGAATGTGCATGGAGGAGAGGATGGAAGTAGCAGAAAAAGAGGATGACTTCCAGTCCTCTAGAAGAAGAGGTTAAATGTGACTTACCTAAACCCAAACAATTTTATAAATATTTACCAATAAATTTCTTCATATTGTTCTGTCTCACAGGAGTTATGCTGCAAGAGAGGGGTTCACATTCATATATTTTTAGCTTACAGTTCATGACTAAGTAAGATGTAAATTCAGTAAAAATCAGTTTTCTATTTCATTGCCAATATTACACATCTATGGGGATGTTTGCAGTGAACATAAAAATGCATATTTTCCCTTCCTTCTTACTTTGATTTGTAAATGTGGCTCAATTTTACAATGCTATAAAGTGTTGTTTCTTATAGTTGCTATCCCAGTAAATCCTTTAGCTGGTATCCCACTATAATAGCTTCCAAATTTCAGTTTTATACACATGTTAGGGGAAAAAAGAACAACTTTGCAATTCCTGGCAGTGTTAGATGCTTCATGCATGGTTTCCTATTGATATGCTGTTCCTAAATGTTTAACTACTGTTAATCATTTGCAAAGTTTGTTTCAAACACTTTATTGTTGACTGTTTATAGTGTATTTCCACAGTAATTAGGAATGACCTTAGTGCATTCTGTTGCTTTTCATTGTGATATATAATAAAAAGACATACATTTTGTGTAAGCTAATATTAACTCTTAAGAGACAGAAAAATCAAAATGCTTTTTTTTTCTGTTGCCATACTTAATATTTTATTTTGGTTTTAATTTTAGAAACCATCTGCAGGGATAAAGCTTGGTGCTCCCAAATCTGTCACTGTAACAATCTTATCAAATGACAACGCCTTTGGAATAATTTCTTTTAACATGGTATGACTTTTTATGTGGTATATTTTAGAACATTTTAGTAAGCATAAAGGTGAAATTATCAAAGATGCTGGTTAGTTATTCCAAATCCCTTGAAAACAGATTCTGAGTTACATCTCTAAAAACATCTCTAGAGATAATTCATACATATGTATATAATTCATACATATATACAGCTTTAATATTTCTGTATGCTTTTAGCTGTTGAAATGTTGCCCAAGAACCTCAAACTTGGATGAACATATATGTTGCTCATCTAAATAAAAGCTTTTAGAAATTGTTCAGTCCCACTGCCCCTCAATATACTATGGAAGAAATGAGGAGTAATACCATAGGAAAGTTAAAGAGGTGGCTTGGAAATTTTAAGAATATATACCTTTTTCCCATCTTAAGCAATTTTATATTTAACTCTGAAGCTGTAAGAGCAGCATGATCCCTGCATAATATAATACTACATGACCTATGCATAATATAATACCTTCTAGGGATAAGAGTGGTGTGATTTTAGTGATATGGAGGATATTTGCAATAATACAAAGTTTGTGTTAGCAGAAAGAGAAACTCTGCTTTATTGCTGGCATTGTGGCAATAAACTTTTTAGAAGACTTTCCTGAAAAAAATCCAATATGAAAAAGTTTTAGCACCATAGTATTAAACCATGCTGCTCCCTGAAATGTTGTAAGTCTTTGAAATATCTCAGCTATAAGTTTGATAGAGTCCATTGTCTAGTTATGTAACAAATGAGATTTTAATGGAGAAAACCTATTTTTAATAGGGTTAGGAACTCCTGTAAATATGACCAGTGTTGTTCATATGCCAGTGCTTAGTGTGTCATAACTATGCTCATTTACAAAAAAACCCAAAACCAACAAAAACCAAGAAAACCCACTCTACATACGTTATGATAATTTTTTTATCTCAAACCTTTCAAGCTTTCTATTAGCTGAACTAATTGGTTGCTAGGAAATGTGTGCCATCAGCAGACTGGTTTGCAGATTGGATTAACTTGTCTGTGGGAGTTTGGTATTTCTATGGTAACAATTTCTTCTGTCTGCTGTGATATTTGATCTGTGCCTGATTGCCTGTCCCTTTTCTTCCTCATTAGTCTGCCTTAATCACAGTGAATGAGCCTAGGGGCAGAAATGAATTTGTGCCTCTCACTCTAATCAGGGAGAGAGGAACCTATGGGACGGTCATTGTAAATTTTGAGGTGAGTTTATCAAAAAAGCTTCATACCTTTGACTATTAGATGAAGCTCTGAGGCCGTAATCATAACTTAACAAAGTATTTATTAAAGTGAAAGGACTAAATAGCTATGTCTACATTTGTTAATTCTGTTTCATAAAATGGGAAGATACTACGTTTCAAATGGAAAATATTGCAATTATCTAACTGCTTAATTTAGGTAAAATGAAAATATATTAAAAATGAGTATTCTCTGTCTTTTAGGAAGATATTTGAAGCAGCATTTGTTGGTATTATTAGCAAACACTGTCTATTGAGTGTGCAAGAAATGTCTTGTATATTTTTTCAAAGGTTATAAACACCTTTGAAAAAATTCATAATTGTTTTGAAGGTGCTTTTGCCACCTTCAAACATGTAAATGTGAAGCTCAATATTTAGTGAATTTCTGTATCTATTACATTGCAGTTTGAATTCCCAGACCTTTCAACCTTTCAAAATCATTACTTGAATATTTGGGCCATTACTCAATACTTCCTGTGAATAGGATATACTTATTGCCTTTATTGTGACAGGGGGATTTTCTTTTCCTTGTCTGGTTCTGATTCTATTAAATTTTTTAAAATTACAGGTTAATTCTTTTTCGTGTCAAAACTCCTGTATCGGTTGTCATCAGAGATTTAATCTAGATGTGCCAAAATCTCAAAAGATTTGTAGTGGATGTTCTTGCATGCTAAACACAGAATGTATAGATAATGTTTAGAGATTCTTTATATTATTTATTGCAGATATGTTTGTTTTAAATCCAATAAATTTTGCTATCTGCACGATTTATAACTACATTAAAATGTAGTTCATATACATATGTTGAAAAAAGTTTACAAGATTTTCTAAAACATAACCCTAATATATTGCCTCTATGGGTCTTACTATTTTTTTAGGTTTTAGTATTAAGTGTAATTTCCTTAGTATCACAAGTCAAGACAGAAAAGTCACAAAACGAGTAATTGCTATTATCTTGTCTTGGAACTGAATAGGAAATGCTAGTTAAATTAAAGGAGAAAGACTATCCTTTTTATTATTTAAAAGAGTCAGTTATGCGTGAGTAGATACCAAAGAGTTCTCAAAAGGCCTGTATGGAAGTAGTTTTCTTCCTTTTTCTGTGACAATACATAATTTCTTCAGAGTGCCTACTCTGATTTACTCCATCTTCCAAAAAAGAGTAGATTTTCACAACTGAATGTGTGTGCATATGATCAGGAGTGAATAAATAGCAATTTCTTATTCATTTCACGCACTGTATATTCACTATTGTACTGGATTTTTATGCATGCTCTGTATATTTCTTATCATAAAGAATAATTATTTGCAGATAGAAGATGGACCAAACTCAGCTGAAGAAGACTTAAGTCCAGCCAGAGGAAATATTACGTTTACCCCTGGGAGATCAGTGTTGATTTATAATTTAACAGTGCTTGATGATCAGGTAAAAACAAGCTGACATTTTTGGTTTGGATGTGTAGATTGACTGCTGTTCCAGAGGGACTTTGTATATTATGTTATAAAAATGCTTGGTTTAATCAGGGCTACAAGTCCTTCTGCTTTGTAAAGTGTTGTTCAGTTTTGTCTTTGTAGGCTATCATTTTATCTTTTTAATGTTGCCTCTGTATTTCTCATTAATTAATATTCTTAGTTTCTGAACATGCCCTGACTGCTCTGACTAGATCTGTTAGGTGCTGTCCAGTAAAAGTATAAATAATCAAGAAATCTTTATATTTTTATTCAGGTGGAATAGCGAGGTTCTTGTATTGTCAAGTATGATGTTCTTTAACTACATAAAGGTTCATCTGTTTGACGTTTCTCTATTTAACTTTTCTGTGTGAATGTGATACTGAGCAGCTTGATAAGGAAATTCACTAAAAAATTACATAGGGAAAAAAAAAGTGTCTATGTCAAAAATGGGAAGATTTTAAGCAATTTTTTGTGCATTTCTGTTAACTATGGAAAATAGTCTCCCAAGTCTATACTGATACTAGTATTTAAGAGACTGTGCCAAACTGCTGTTTAGAAATATCTCTTTCAGATTAGTTGTATTATTTTTGTATCTTATATATGAAAACAATTCCATTTCTGGGGAGGTGTGATTTATTTTCCTCTGAGAGGTACTTCTAGTGCTCTTTCACTCAAAGTTTGATCTGTGGTGGACTTGGTGGACTTGCTGGATGTATTCCATGACTGTACACAAAAGGTTAATTTTGTGTGAAAATCCTTTACTGATAATGATGATGGAATGCACAAGCATTCAGCGTTACTCTCAGAACTTAATTTGAGCTGTTAAGATCTGAAGTTAAGAAAAAGCTCTGTAACAGGAATTGTTCTGAATTGCAAAGCCTTTTTTCTACAAAAATTAGATGTCTGCAGCTCTGATCTCTACAGTAGTATATTTATAGTAATTTTATTGTGTACATTTCCTTTTTTAGTGAGGAATAATGGAAACTTTTTAACAGAAAATGAAAGAGGCAAATCAACACTGAAAATCTTTTATATTGTTGTCTTTGAAGTCTAACTGTGCTTTTCATTGGTCAGTAATGATGCGTTAAGAATTCCAAAGTGTCTTGTATCATCTCTATATGAGATGTTAAGATGTAAACTACAGCTAAAGTTGTGGATATATTTTGACTCTCTTAAATGTATATTTTTAAATTATGCCAGATGGAATATTAGTTAGTCAACTAAATGAAACGTAAGTGACCATTTTTTAAAATAAGGTAGATCAGCTGTGTTGTACGTCAGTGTAGGAAGCTGGTGGCTGAGATCTTCCAATCTCCCACTGACAACAAACCCGGGTATCTATGGCATTATGCATGTTTCAGTGCCACAACCCAACGGAACTGAATTGCCATAAGCTATCATGCCCACTCTTCTAGCCCTAGAAAAGGATTTGAGGGTGGCCAATAAATAAATGAATGTGAAAGAGAAAGAAATACTGAACAGCAGGGTTTTCAGAAGTTGTACTTTTGTCCTGGAGTTCCTCTCAGAAGCAAATACTATTGGTTTCCAGTAGTTCACAGAAAGGATGGAATGCAAAGATCACAAATAATTTTTAAGGATTTGCTTTTTATCTACATGTATTAATAATATTTTTTCAGTTCCATGGGTGTAGCTAATCAATATTTGGGGAATAAAATATAGAATCATATAAAATGCTGAATTGAAAGGAACCCATTAGGATCATCAAGTCCAGCTCCTGGCTCTGCACAGGATACCCAGAAATCACATCACATCATTTTTGTCCATATATATATATATATATATATAAAGTAGAAATCTCATCCTTAATTCTGTAATTTGTGGTTTATAAGCTATTCTTTATTGTTTTCTGCATCAGATATTGGAGAAGAAATAGCTAGAACCAAAATGTAGTTTTAAACACTTGTTTTGTAGAAATACCAAAATCTGAATTATTGGTTAGAACAAGAAAACACTCAGATCTGTGATGGATATTTTGTCTGGGTTTGTGGTGCTTCCAGTTGTATAGGGATGGATGGGCCAAGGTAGGTTCCATACCAACAGAAGTTGCTGTTGTATTGTCTCAGGCACATTTAGGGATAGAGAATCAACATCAGGAAAAAGAAAATTTAAATCTAAGTAATGAAGAAGAACACTTGTTTCCAATCAGAGGTGGCTTTCAAAATGGTAATTGGTCTCCTCATACTGTAAAGATTAAGATTTTTCTGATTCTTGAGTAATTTTTCTTTGTATTTTGTTTGACTTTCTACTCTCTTTCAAATGTATGTTTAGGTAAAATAGAGACGTTAAATTTTGAAAAGGGATTTTTAGCAAAAGTTAAAAGCAAGACTATTCTCCTGTTTGTTTTAATATGAAATGAGCTTTCAAGTTGGTACAATTTCACTCTTCTGAAAATGCATAAACCAAAATGCATAAACTATTTCTCAGTATAAGTGTTCTGCATATATTTGAAATGGGACTTACACACAGTATTTTTCCAGGTGCCTGAAAATGATGAAATCTTTGTTGTTTGTCTGAAGAGCGTGGAGGGAGGGGCTGAAATCAACACCACAAAAAATTCTGTTTGGATTAATATTAGGAAAAATGACAGTCCTGTGCGTTTTGCTCAGAATGCTTATATGGTGCCTGAGGAAGATGAAGTGATAACAATCCCAGTGGTTCGTGGTAAGGATGTCACTGGAAAATTAATTGGACCTGATGAAGACGAAGTCTCTGTCAGTTACGCCATTATAACTGGGGATTCAACTGCACATGCACAGCTTAATGTAGACTTCCTAGATCTACAGCCAAATACATCTCTTGTTTTCTCACCTCTAGTTCATGAAACATATTTGAAATTTAAGATCCTTGATGATGCCATACCAGAAATTGCTGAGACATTTCAGATTATGCTTCTTAAAGACACTTTGCAGGGAGATGCTGTTTTGATTTATCCATCTGTTGTCCATGTCACTATCCAGCCGAATGATAAACCCTATGGAGTGCTGTCAATCCACAGTGTTCTGTTCGCTCACACTGTTATCATTGATGAAGACCAAATTTCAAGGTACTACAGACCTTAAAATCTAGTATCTAGTCAGTTTAAGAGATTTTTTTGTAATTGTTAAGGCTCCTCAGGATATCATTAAAGTAATTATAAAATCACTACAAAAATATAATGTAGGAATCACTTAGTTTTTTACTATCTATAAAGCCAGTCTCTTATTAAAAAAAAAAAAAAAAATGTTCAGTGCCTCCCATGAAATAGTTACCTTAAACTCAAAAACATATAAAATATTTGTAATTATACATATAGATTAAAATTAAAGCTCTGTGCAAATTTTATAATATTAATACAATATTGATAATCTCAATAAAAATATCCACCACTAATTACTGGTAGTTCATCCCCAAAGAAACAAATAATGCCTCAAACTATCATACTATGAGAAATTTTGGAAGAATATTTTATAGTATGTAGGGCCCAGCACTTGAGTATTCATCTTTCTTTTTTTTTTATACACAGTAAAGAAATAAATCCTGCTTTCTAAATGTTTGTAAGTCTTTATTTCCAGGTTTTTTTTTTTGTAGTCATGCACTTGTCAGATGCAGGCAACATGAGATTTCCAGTATCATAAATATCAGTAACTGAATATATTTTTAGTACAGAGGCAAACGGTTCATTCAAGATCATAATTTCAATGCTCATGCCTCATAACTGTTCATGATGTAGAATAGACAAAACGTTTTCTTAAATTTGATTTGTATTTCTCAAAAATGTAAAACATGCCAAGACTCTACTCAGTTCTGAGTATCTTTCTTGCTGTAAACAAAGTGAGATCTAACACATGTCTTCTGAGATTTTACAGAGAGTTTGTGAGTAAATGCTCAAGTCTTACGTATGTGTTACGATTTCACAAAGGGTAGGCCTTGAGTCAAATGTCAGTTGCAAGCAGCTAACATTTATACCACGTAGGTCAGTGTAAAGAAATTAGGGGATTGGTGACCATGCATGCCAACAATAATTATGGTTTGTGGGTTTTTGTTTTTGTTCGAAACTGTAGGTTTGAAGGGATCACAATTGTAAGAAATGGTGGGACACATGGAAATGTTTCTGTTTCCTGGGTTATAATCCGAAATAGCAGTGACCCTTCACCCGTGACTGCAGACCTACTTCCAGAGGCAGGAGAGATAAGTTTTGATCAAGGAGAGATGCTGGTGACACTTCATCTGGACATTATTGATGATGATATACCCGAAGAGGCAGAGCCTTATCTTCTGAAACTCCTAGCTCATACAATACAGGGAGGTGCAGAAGTCAGTGAGCCATCTGAGGTAAGTTTACTTTAGAATTCTTTTGGAGAAGGTATTTTTGGAGAAGGTATTTGAAGTAATAAAGACTTTACCAGTTTTAATACCATTGATTGATTGACGGATTATCTGAACAGGTTAAAGGATTTGGTCTTGGGTAAAAATCAGGCAGACTAATCCTTAATATAATCTTAGTGTACAGAGAAATATCTAAAGTATTTGGCTGAATATAGTGTACAGTGCCAGACCCTTTTACTGTGGTAGAATTCAGTTCAGATTATTCCCAGTGTGCAACAATAGCATTGAATAAATGCTGTCTCAAGTGACTGCTTTCTAACAGAAGACAGGAAAGTTATTTTCACTTGTTCATTTGCTGTTTAAATGATTAGTGAAATGTTTTACAGAGTAACAACTTCAAGGGGAAGGTTTGGTGATTAAGAATGTAACCTCTCAACAATTAAATAAAGGGTGGCTAGAACTGCTGGCAGTTCTGTGATTCAAGTCCCTGCTTTGTCTTTCTTGAAAATGTTTGGAATGAGCTTGGTGAATAAAATGAGATCCTTTACAATCTAAAACATTTTTAAATTGTTTACTTCAGCTGCTGAACCAAAAAACCAGTTATTCAGAACTCATTCTGGCACGTGTGATGATGCATAGTGGCACAGTTGCCACTGTCAGTGTGATGCTTCCTGTTAATAAAGAATACTTTGAGGCTGTCAGTCCGATTTCTTTCCTGATGCCAGTTCACTAAGGACAAAAAATATGTGGTGATAGTCAGGAGATGATTTTGTGAAAGCATGAAACTATGGTATAGAGTAATGCAGCATGCTGTTTTCTGCTTTGCAGCTTCTGTTTTATATTCAGGACAGTGATGATGTTTATGGCCTAATAAAATTCCATCCTTTGGAGAATCAGAAGATTGAAAGTAATCCAATGGGACGCCTTTTGTCCTTGAATTTTGCTAGGGAAGGAGGAACAGTTGGAGATGTGCAGTTGGTTTATACTGCACTGTATATTCCAGCTGGAGCTCTGGATCCTGAGAGAGCGAAAGGTGGCATTCTAAATATGTCTAGAAGAAGTACTGTCATCTTTCCAGAGGGAAAAGCACAAGCTACTATAAATATACCAATACGAAATGATGCATTTCTTCAAAATGGAGCTCATTTTGTCATACAGGTATTGCTGCTGGTTTTGGGGTGGTTTTTTGGCCAAAGTAGTATAAAGGATATAAAATAGTAGTGACTCCTTCCCTTTTAATTTAAAATTATTCTGCCTGATTAAAAAAAAGAAAAACAATTAGTTCTGTAGTTGAGAAAACTCTTTTATTTAGATAATGCTTCCACAGATACGCTATAAAGAGCTTTATTCCTAATAATTATTTACTAATTACACCATTTAAAAAAATACACTGCTGTAATAGGATTCAGTTACTAATCATGAACTTTAACAAAATTATACCCATGTTGCAGAAGTTAGTTACCTTTTCAGGTACATTATTCTATCTACCCTTTGCCTTTTGATTTAATCAAATTAAGGCTCCTAAAGTACAGAAGTATGAAAGGTTTTAGAAATTAAAAGAAAGGAAATATAAATTAAAATAGTCAAACATATGTTTAATTTATGTGCAACTTTGTCCAGGGAATTGAAAGGTTCTTCTGGTTCTCCCTGTGTGTGGCCTTTTGGTTTTTTTCATTCTCTGTTTTTGTTTTAATTTGTGGTTTGGTTTTTTTCTTATTTGGTTGGTTGGGGTTTTTTCTCTCTATCTGAATTTGTAAGAAGGGAGATTGTGTCATTGCTTATTAGACTGGCTTGAAAAATACACTAAAATTATGTTTTTGAAAGAAAACGGGTTTTCCACAAAACTGTTTAAAGAAAAATTTATTTTCCAATGATTTTTTTTCTTGATTTTTCACTGGAGAAAACCAGATTTGCATACATGTTAGCAATTTATTATTCAGATATGCTGCTGTGGGAGATTCTGGGCATTGCAATCAGTAATTTTTATACTTATTTTCTCATCTGCAGTTGAGACTACTGCATAATCTCTACTTCCTCTGATTAACTGTTGCCACTGTCTGATATCATGAGCCCGGGGAGCAATCCTGATACACAGACAAAGGGGTTACTTGGCTCAACCAAAGCACAAATCTCAAAGTCATTTCTTAGTTCTTTTCAGTCTTTTCCTTTTAAGTCAGGTGTCTTCAAAATTTTCAAATAGAGATGTTGATGTGAAATCATAAATGTAAAATTTGGTCTTTTTTTCTTTAATTTCTAGTCTACCAAAGATATTTTAATTACTTGAAAAGATTTCTTCCCTCTACCTGCTTCCCCCTACATTCTATTAAAAAAAAAACCAAAACAGAGAGAGAGGGAAAAAAAAATTGCCAGAATCATATTATCATTTTAGTTTCACATGCTTTTTCTATGTTCACAGCTAGGCAGGGAATATGTTTCTGAAATATTAGAGTAGGTTAGTGTGTTTTACCATCTTCATGTGTTCTGAAAGATGACAGAAGAATTGAAATATCAATTCCAAGCTCCTTTCAGGTGATAGATTACAAATAACATCACAGTGTGGACCATTGACAAGATGTGTAACAAGTACTTCAATATGTAGACATTTGGCCTGGCTTTTCAAACTGCAGATTCCAGGGAGACGGGGTGTATGTTCTGTGCTTTCTCCATGAACTATAAAAAGCTTTTAATTTGAGTACACAAAATCAGATGCAACTTCTAACACAAATAATTCCTCTAAAAAAGGAAGAAAAATACCCCTGTTTATCACTATGACAATCCTTCTAAACTGTGAATAAATTATTGTCTCAGCAAACATGTTTAGAATGAGATTACAAAGTTTGTGCTAGGCCCAGTAAAGGATCAACTCAGGAGTCAGGGAAGGAGGGGTGGAGGAAGAAATTAAGCATAAACACAACAAGGTGACAGATAGAGGAACTGAAAATGAGAGATTAACCTTCAGTGACATCTTCAGTTAAATAACCTTTATTTAACATTCAGTTAAATAAAGTGCAGACTACTTTTGGTATGGACAGGAAGATTATCTAATTTAGTAAACTGCTTGGCATTATACAGTTCACAGTGCATTCTTTTTTTCCTCATGGACTGATTTTCTTTAAGAGGAAACACTGAATTAAAAAAACCAAAAACAAATATTTCATTAATTATTACTTTAATCTCATAGTTATTATCCAGATAGTAACAAAGGGAATTCTTTCAGCTCTACAATATTTCAGAACTTCTACTGAGCTAACAACCACAACAGTGGTCCACCTGCATGGTGTTAATTAGAGAATTAGCACCTACTCTGAAAGAAATCTTAGAAAACAAGGAAGCAAATAGAACCACTCTCTGTTCCTCAGAATCCCAATAAGTAGCTTGAATGGTTGAGAATCAGTTTCTAATTACAGTATTTATAAAACAAATCTCATCTATCATCAAACAAATGTGCATGAATATTTTTGAGTGTTTCTTGAGTAACAGTAGAACAAAATATGATACAGTCCAAGTATTTTATATAAATTGGTTTTAAGAATCAAATTAATTTAAAGCTCATCAAAGGATGATTCATAATAACTCATAATGATTTAAATAAGGTCATTTTGCCCTTTCCACTTGCTCATCCAGACTGGACGTTTGCCTTGTTGACTCATCTTTCAACACACAGGGACAGTCTGTTCCTGTGCCCTCAAGATCTCTGCTTTGAAGCACACCCATCTCTCCTGAACTCCTTTGTCTGCAAGGGCTGTTTCCCAAGGAACAATCTGAATAAGTCTCTTAAATAGGCCAAAGTCTGCCCTCCAGAAGGCCAACGTAGAGATCTTATTGATATTCCTCCTTATTTCACCAGTTGTCAAGAATTCTGTAATTTCATGATCACTGTGCCCCAAGTGGCCTCCAACCTCCACATCGCCCACCAGTCCATCTCTGTGAACAACAGGTCTAACATGGTCCCTCCTCTGGTGGGCTCGCCCACCAGTTGTGACAAAAAGTTATCTTCCATACACTCTAAAAACTTTATCTAGACTGCCCTTTCTCTGCTGTATTAAGTTCCCAGCAGATATCTGGTATGTTGAAGTCGCCTACAAGAACAAGGGCTGATGATCCTAAAACATTGTTCAGTTACTTATAGAATAAGTTGTCCCCCTCTTCCTCCTGGTTGGGTGGACAATAGCAGACTCCCAGTAGGATGTCTTGTTGGCCTTCCCTTTAGATCTTACCCATAAACATTCCACTTCATCCTCATTAGTTTCAATACCTACGACATCCAAAACCTCCCTACTATAAAGGGCCACCCCTCCACCTCTTCTCCCTTTTCTGTCTCTTCTGAAGAGCCTGTAGCCATCCAGTGCAGTGCTCCAGCTATTTGACTCATCCCACCATGTTTCTGTGATGGCAATTACATCACAGCTTTGTTGTAATACCATAGTCTCCAGCTCTTCTTGTTTGTTACCCATGCTGCATGCATTAGTATACATGCACCTCAGATGGGCCACTGATTTCCCCCCTTACTCTGGCTTGCCACCCTTGGGCCTGCTTCCAGACAGCCCAGATGCATCCCCTTCCCCCTTTAGACCTAGTTTAAAGCCCTTTCAACAAGGTCTGCCAGTTCATGAGCTAAAATTCTTTTGCCCTTAACAGAGAGATGTATTCCATCTGGTTCCAGCAGGCCAGATGCCATAAAAATTGCCCCATGATCAAAGAACCTGAATTTCTGCCAAAGACACCAACCCTTGAGCCACTTGTTAATGTTCTGAGTTCTCCTATTTCTCTCATTATTTTGTCATTAGCAGAACACTACTTGTGCCCCTGTCCTATCAACCACTTGACCCAGTGCCCTAAAGTCCCTATTAATCACCTTGACACTCCTTTTTTCAATCTCATCACTGCCAGCCTGGAGTATCAGCAGTAGGTAATAATCAGAGGGCTGAATCAGCCCAGGAAGTCTCTCAGTGATATTTTGTACCCGGGCCCCAGGGAGGCAGCAGACCTCCCTGTGGGATGGGTCTGGTCGACATATGGCATATCTCAGTTCCCTTCAGAAGGGAATCACCCACTAGGATTATCCTTCTTTTCTTCTTGATGTTAGAGGTGGTGATCCGTCTTACAGATGAGTCATATTTGGGAGACTCACTGGACAGATCATTTTCTTCTACATCATCTGGCTGACTCTCTAGATCCAGTGCCTCATACCTATTCTGAAGTGGCACCTGGCTAAGGGATGGGGGTTGGGAGGAGTTATTGTTGTTATTATTATTATTATTATTATTATTATTGTTGTTGTTGTTGTTGTTGTTGTTGTTGTATTTTTACTTGTATTTTATTACTTGTGTTTTATAATTACTGGTTTTTTACTTTTATTTGATTGTTTTAATTGTATTGTATTATTATGTTATTATTTATTATTATGTTATTGTAAATAGAGTAGTCTACATTTTTTTGAGAGAAGAAAGAAGATTGAATCACTCTTTGGCTTCATGAGAGTGTCTAAATTACTATGTTTCCAGTGACTTGAGGAGATTTTTATCAGTGCATGGCAAAAAACTAAAGTTAGAACAACAATCTGTGGTGCTTGTCAGATCAATTCATAAATCCAGTAATTAATTGCCCAGTTTAGAAAGTTAATTCTCCCTCTAAATACATTTAGTTGCGTACATGATTTGTTTGAGAGGTAAACCGTTCTGCTATGGAGCTTAATACCATTCACTTAATTTCTTACACAGCTACTTACACGTTTTTGTAGTAGAAATGCTGCTGGTAGGAGAAATTTATCCTGGAGGTGTTCTGCTCCTTGCATATGACATTTATTTCAAGATGTCAGAAAAGTTCTTGCTTGGTACTCAGGCTTCTTATTTTTCAAGTTTTTCTTACTTTTTCTCACAGTTGGAAAAAGTTGAACTGCTGAATAGAATTCCTCTTGTCCCACCTGTGAGTCCTAGATTAGGTGAGATTCGAAATATTTCTTTGAGGATCACTCCAGATATTGCTAATGGAGAAATAGGCTTTACTAGCAATCTTCCAATTATTCTTTCTGAACCAGAAGAATTGCCTGCTACAGTGGTAAGTAAACATTTTTATATTGTCCCTTAGTATGGAAAACTTATTTGGAGAAAGCAGAGTTTTCTATATCTACTGTAACATTTGAAAATTAATGTGAAAAAAAAATCCATCCTCCAAGTTTGATCTTCTGTCAAATATTCTCCTGCTTTAAAAAGCCAAAAAGGCAAAAAATTGCTAGCAAGATTAATGTGTTTGTCATCTGAAAAGTGTAATGAACTTTGCTTTCTGTGTAAGAATCTAGAATTGGTTAGGTCTTTGTGCTCACATAGAGCAAAAGATGCTGCAGACAGTTTAATTTCTTTCACCAGCTGCAAAGACACTCTGTAGAGTAGGACTGATTGTTCTCTCAAATGTCATGAAAGTGTCTGTGTATTTTATATTTGACTTACATGTGAATATGTAGTTTGGCCTGTTGGGTCTGTTTTCTAATAAATATGCTTTTTTGTGTTTCTCAGTACCCAAAGCGTTTCCAAAAGCATTGTCATCCATCTGAATACTGTAACCCCAGCTGAGAAACCCTCTATAAAAATATTTTTTCTTATATTTTCCCTTTTCCCCCCTAGTTGTCTTAACTGAGATCTTCCTTCAAATCCTGAATCAGAGAGCTGCGTTTCATTCTCAGAATAAAACTGCTGATTTAAAACCTAGGTTGTCTTGATGAGGTTAATTGGTTAAATCCATCATAGAACGGGTTTTGTGTTTATGAGTGTTAAGTGATTTGTCATGTTAATGGTCTGCCACCTCCACTAGGTATATGTCAAATATATGTCCAAGTATGTAATGGATAGATGATTAAAAAGATAAGATTCAGTATATATCTTCATCGATATACCATCTTTGATTTCAGATCTTATACATAGGTATGAGTAAAAAGCCCAAGGTGAATATTTTGAGGCTCATATTTAAACAGTAATTTGCAAAGGGTTAATTGTTTTTGCATCTAGTTTTGCAAGTCACAGCAGACTCACATGCTTTACAGGTTTCCATTCCATTGCATCGAGATGGGACTGATGGTCAAGCAACTGTGTTTTGGAGTTTGAGACCCTCTGGTCCTAATCCCAAGGCAGTAACAGAGGATGATATAAGTCCTTTTAATGGCTCTGTTGTTTTCTTATCTGGACAAAGTGATACTGCAATCAACATTACTATTAAAGCTGATGATATACCTGAAATGAATGAAACTGTGTTATTGACTTTGGACAGGTATTGTACCCTAATCTTTATTTGTATGTACCACTTGCTATACTCAATCTATACATAAAAAATTGGCACTAATTATGAGGTGTTGCCTCCATTGTGTTGATAAATGCCTGGAGGGATATTGGGGCCTTAATTCAGACTGTGTATGAAATTTTCTTTGACTCATGATCAATGTAAGAAACCATATTGTGCTTATTATTAATGACTTAGTTTTGTTTGTATTTTGATTAAAATAATGTATGCTACTAAAAAAGTTCATTTAGCTTTGATCTTTAGTTATATCTCTTGATTATAACACTCAGAAAAATAATGTTTAGTGAGATAATGAGGAAAGCTATAATGAATGGTAACGAAAGCAATACATAATGGTGTTTTTCTCAGAAGAGGTTTATAGCCAGGGTGTTGTTGTAGAATTAGATACTTCCATCACATCTGCTGGCTTCCAAAATAGGGCAGTTTGACTACTACCATATACCTCAGCTACAAAGGGAGCAATGGTGTTTCTGAAGGATGTGGTCTCCTTTCTGGGTGACATCAGGATTGCAGGATGATTAAGGCTGTAAGAGGCCTCAGAAGATATTATCTGCATGTGAACACTGCTCAGAATACTTGAATTATTTCATATCCAGGAGCCTTTTGTTTTATTAGCCTGAGAGTCTCGGCTGCTTCTTCAGTCCTGCTTCCAAAATTTCAGGTCTATCTATAGTTTAGAAATATGGTCACTTCTGCTAATAACTCCTATTAATCTAAGGTATTTTTTCCCTTTTATTTTTCTGGAAACATGCTAAGAGAGGTCTGTCAGCTGCAGTGTCTGCATTGAACATCTACTACATATACAGTCCTTACTTTTTGCAGAAGTATCCTTGCTGTACATAGGGAGGGCAAACTAGCTCATGGGAAATTTTAACACCATATAATCATGTGGATTACATACTACCAAACCAGAAAGTAAATCCTTAAGCTGCTGCTGATCCTGGTTTTTGAGCATTGTTCTATCACACAGAAAAGATGCTTTTTCAGTGCAGGATTGGTCTGCTTCTGTAGAAGCTGGCTGGTGGATGCATCTAGTGCACAATGAATTATTTCATTCTAATCTTGGATACTCACTGTATTGAAAAGATGGTCCAGAAAAGACAAAAACAAATGGAGACTATTGCAAGCAGTTCTCTGTTTTTCTTCCTGTGGATGGAACCGGTTTGCCTGAAAGTTCATTAGAGTCTGTGGCACTAACAAAGAAACAAAGATTAGAAATAATGATTGGAGTTGTGAAGAAGTTGTGTAAAGTGGCAAAAGTGCTGAAATGGAAGGATAGGAGACAAATAAGTACACAGAAGAAGTGGGCAGCATGAAAGATTAACTTTTTTGTATTGGACAGCTCTGCAGTACGTGTAACTACAGCTTTCTACCACTTTGACTAGTAATCCCATGCCTTGAAAATTATGTCTAAAAGGGGTTTGAGTTGGCAGCAGAACAAACTCAACCACTGTTCTGCTTTTGCTATGTGTGGTGGGAATAGCAGGATCTATTGATCATGAAGTGGCTGGTAAAAATTTTGCCAGCAGTAAGCAGCTTTCCCACACTTGGCAAGGTCAGAGAGTGAAATAAGGAATAGGCAGTCTGGCCAGGAAAAAGTAAATAAGTAGCAGAAAAAATCTGAACTTTTCTCTACACCTGGACAGTGTCCCTCAAGGCTATGAGTGAAATTTGGGAGTACAAGCCAAGAATGCAATATCTGCAAAGATCATCCTTTCAATACTGGAGATGACTTTTCAAAGCAGGGGTGAATGATACTGGCACGGTGATGTGTGTAAGCTTTTGGTATTGCCTCCTACATAGTTTGTGTTTTCTAGATGAACAGAAGATTTCAGTTTCCAAGACTGGCAGGTAGCACGTCACAGCAGTAGTGAATTACCATGAAAACAAAGATGCACTCTGCTACAGATGTGCTTGCACTGCTTGATAAACTATAGCATAAGTAGAAAAATAGTGCATGTATGGACTTCAATGGAACTATAGACATAGAAATATGTCTGTAAGCATTCTATTTATTGCAATTAGTAATAGCATGGACAAAATAATACAATAATTAGTTCTAACAAGGATGTATTATTTACAGCTCAGTGATGTTATTAAGGCAGTTTATGTTTTAAAGGAGCTTTGATTGTACCCGAAATAACAAAAGAAACCTTCCAAGCCATTAAAAATAGTATTTTACTTCCTTGCTCTGTGGCTACTGTCTGTTGGCCCTAGTTATTAAAAATAATTATGAATGCTGTCCAGAAAATGGAGGCCAATGTATACCATGAAGAATATGCTTACCCAGAAGACAGATGAGCTGCAAAGAAGCAAGTTAATACTGTACCTTCTTCATATTTTCTTTCTTTAAGACCAGCTTCAGTTTAGATGCCTGCCCATATCTTAATAGGCCTGAATTGAAACTAAACATAAATAAAGCCAGGGGTCTGTATCAATACAGACCTAAATCTGATTTATTTTTAAACTTTTGCGCAAGAAATTCGGCTCTTGGTAGTTGTCGTACCCCCAGTGCAGATACACAGCTATAAATTTGGCAACTGCCACAACTGAAGGGCCAGGACCCTCATGGCACATGGATTGTATTTGTTCTTTTAAATGTGTGGAGCTGAGAGTGCAAACCTCTGAACTTTAGGTCCTGGGAAAAACAATACACAAATTAATTAATTTTTATTTTGGGAAAATTAAAATCTAGGAACAGCTGAGTGTTTAAGTAGTTTATGCTCAGATTCTTTTGGTCATGACTCCCATAAATGAAGATGCCAGAACAGATCCATGCATTTGAATGTATGTATCTAATGTATTTATATGACATATGTTCAATGAAGCAAAACTGATGTTATGTGAAAAATTTCATAGTTCTAGTGATTTCTGTGACATGATACAAGCTGAGGTACTTAATGCCTTCTTTGCCTCAGTCTTCACTCTCAGTAAGACCAATTATCCTTAGGGCAACTGGTCCCCTGAACTGGTAGAAAAGGTCAAAGAGCAGAACAGACCTCCTAAAATCCAGAAGCAGAGCTATTTAGGTGATCATAAGTCTATAGGACTGGATAGGGTCCATCCTAGGGTAATGAGGGAGCTGTTGTAAGAGCTCTCTAAGCTGCTCTCTATCATTTATCATCATTCATGTCTAACTGAGAAGGTCACAGACAATTAGAGGTTGTCCTGTGTGATGCTTGTTCACAAAGAGGGCTGGAAGGACTATCTGGGGAACTACAGGCCAGTCAGCCTGACCTTGGTGCCTGGCCAGGTTACGGAACTGATCATCTTGAATGGGATCATACAACACCTACAGGATGGCTGGGGCATCAGACCCAGCCAGCATGGGCTTAGGAGGGGCAGGTCCTGCCTGATCAATCTCCTTTTATGATCAGCTGACATGCCTGTGGGGTTGGGGCAAGGCTGTGGATGTTGTCTGTCTGGACTTCAGCAAAGTTATTGTGTCCCACAGCATTTGCCTTGAAAAGCCCATGGCTAGGACAGGTGCTTGCTTCTGTGGGTTAAGAACTGGCTGGATGGCCAGGCCCAGAGAGTGGTGGTGAACGGTGCTGCATCCAGCTGGCAGCTAGACACTGGTGGGGTACCCCAGGGATCAGTGTTGGGCCCAGATCTTTATTGATGATTTGGATGAGGAGATTTACCCTTAGTAAATTTGTGAGTGACACCAAGTTATGTGGGATTGTTGATCTGCTGGAAGGTAGGAGGGCTCTGCAGAGGGACCTGGACAGGCTGGGTTGATTGGCCGATACCAATGGATTGAGATTCAACAAGACCAAGTCTCAGATTCTCCACATGGGTCTCAACAACCTCATGCAGAGCTACAGGCTGCAGAAGAGTGGCTGAAAAGTAGCCCAGTGGAAGAGGACACTTTTTCAGATATTGGATAGAAGGGAAAGTTTTTTAGAGAAGTATGTTTTTAAGAGTAACAATAATACAAATTCATGGTTGCCAAATTGCAGGGCCCAAAACTGAATCCAGCACTTGAATCAAACCTATGTTTTGCATTTACTTTTAAAAAAAAAATATTCTCCAAATTTAATCAAGGCATTTTTGTGTTCAAGAGACTACTTAATGATAAAATGTTTGCAAATCATGGAAGGCCCATTTAAAGCACTGCATACTGTCTATGTGCCTTAATTCAGGGCATAAGAAAAGTTGTTTAATGGAGTTTGCAGTATTTTTCTAATTTGAGGATTTCCTGTGCTTAGTGCCTATTTCAAAACTATATTTTTCTTAAGTAATTTTTCTGTGAAGAAATATATGTGATGCTATAAGAATTAAGTCTTTTATTGTAAAATGTTGGCTTTTACTTCAAGGCTTTATTTTGATAGGTAAAAAGTTATTTTAAACTGGTAGCAGAATGTTTATATGAGTGTTACTGGACACCTACAGCTAGCTTTCATTATTGTTCAAAGTAGTAACATATATCTTCTGCTGTGAACAGCATAAGTTAAAATGGCCTCCAAAATCAAATAAATTGTGGATTAAACCTGGAGAGAAGGTGTTCTCTCTAATAAACACTGTAGAATTTACAATGTGGTGACTCCTCCTTGAATACTATTCTTTAAAGCTAGGTTACTAATTAAGTCAGTAGATAATTCTGAAAAAATTAAGTAGTGAAGACGAATTGAGGATGCAAATTGAATAACATTCCACAGGCAGTTTGAATGCACATTTTCTGAGATACCTGAAAGAAGAGAAAGATTTTAGAGAAGTGTGTTTTTCAGAGTAACACTAATACAAATTCACAGTTGCAATTCTGTTTCTCATGGGCTTTTCAAAACATTCGCTTTCTTAAGAATTATAGTTCTTGGTTCAAAGTTACTAAACTCCAACACATCTCTTAATTATTATTTTATTTTCAGTATTATTTATTTAATACTTGTTATTTTAAACTCAGTCACAAATCTTCTTTCTGTTATTTTATAGTACTATGCATTTTAAAACAGTGAGGAAACATTTTGAAGCTTCTCTTAGTTGTCCTAATTTATCTGTAGTTCTTGCTAAGTAATAATTAAGGTATTTTTAAAGAAAAAACTTCTGTGATGGTCAGTCTTTTCAGATGAGATTTTTCATATGGGAAGTAGGGGCAGCCTTCAGTCCAGAGCATAAGGTAAGGTCGTGGTGGTAGGGCAGGTTAAGTCAGGGACAAATGTCAAGTTTGGATGATGGTCACTGGCATCAGGCACAGCTCGGGGATTTCCAAGCAGGTCCACAGCAAGAAGAAAAATCCAAGGCTGAACCAGGAATTTGATGGATCCCGGTCCAGGGTTGATATGAAAATTTATATACGAGTACCCCAGAATGTAGACATGAGGGATCCTGTTGTGTTCATTGCACATGTAGTGGTAGATCCAAGTTGGAGGCCTGTGTCTTGTGGCTTCTATTCTGTTTTGCATAGGCTGTTTAATCATGGAATCACAGAATAAGAAAAATTGGAAGGAACCCATCAGGATCATCAAATCCAACTCCTGGGCCTGCATAGGATGCCCCAAGAATCACACAGTGGGCCTGAGGGCATTGTCCAAAAATTTATTGAACTATGTCAGGCTTGGTGTTGTGACTGCTACTCTGGGGAGCCTGTTCCAGTGCCTATCCACCATCTGCTGTTTTTGAATATTAACCAACATTTAATATATTAGAGCACTGGTAGCAATCTGGCCAGTTATGCAGGGAAAACATGGTCAGATCCATCAATCAGTCAGTCAAGTGACCCTAGTTTTGAAAACTTGGCTGGAGAAAAATCCAAGATAATGGTGTTTTTAGCAGTGGATGGGCTGAATCTAATTAGTTGCTTTCTAACTTTCATGTTCTCAAGATTCTGGTCTGATTTACACTGTGACTGTTAAAAAGTAGTAAGTATTGCCAGTCTTCAAAGTACTTTTAAAGTATACCTGGAGATTCTCAAAGTACCTCCTCATGGTACCTTGGGACTGTATAATTTCAGCTACCCCTTGGATTTCATTTGAGCTGCCATCATGCACTACAACATGATACTAGGTTCTAGCACTACTCCTCAGTTAACACGCCGTTTTTCGTCTGAGCTGTGTTTGGATTCATGCAGTCTGACTTCATGAAGATGAAAGAGATGCTGCATCTGGCATGCCCTTTCATTTCTTGATGATTGTGTCTTAACCACTTTAGCTTGTACATACATATCAAAAATCCACTTGATATAATGGTTCATTTGTATTCTCTGCTGTGAAATATATTACCAACAGCTTAGTGATGTAATTAAATTTTAGCATTAAGAGCAATACAATGAAAATTTTACAATGAAATTTAGCTCTGGAATTTTCACCTTGACATTTTAAATGGTGTTAATGCTTGATGATTTTGGAAAACTTGCATACATTTCTGAAGTAAAGGAGAATGTCTTCATATATAGTATTTAAAATGTAGCCTCATTTGAAATAGCCAAGAAATTTCTATTAAATCAGATCTCCTATTTGAAAGAATAGAGCTTCAAATGTATTTGCTTTATTACTTCAAACTTTCGAGTCAACTCTTATGTCTATTGTATTCTGAAGCTGAATTAAGTTGAATTCAAAACTTCACTTTATAAATGCTTTGTTTATCTGTTTATACAATTTTAATGGTAGATCCAGGTTTAATATTAACTATATATTTATTTTAGGTTAAGAAAATAATCTATACATACTTTCATGAAATGACATACTTGTTATTGCAGAATAATGTCCTTTCATCTGAATTGATGTGATAGTTTTGTCATATGTGCTTATTTTCCTATTTCTATTTTTTCCTTGTTTCTTTTTTTTGGTGGTTTTCTTCTTTTTTTGTTGGTATTTTACGCTGATAATCTGATTAATCTAACAAATAGTCAAAAATAAAGTTTGATGTGATGTTTTGCTANGGGGGGGGTGGTGGTTTTCTTCTTTTTTTGTTGGTATTTTACGCTGATAATCTGATTAATCTAACAAATAGTCAAAAATAAAGTTTGATGTGATGTTTTGCTAGAATAGTCTTTGATATGTATGTGTTACAACTCCCAGAGTACTTACCGTTTTTATCATTACTATGTCAGATTGATGAAATAACCCATAATGGAGGCATGTTGATTGTATTTTTTTTTTTTTTTTTGCGTGAAGTTATAAATGTGGGATGCTGGTGCAGTTGTGAGCAGGCACAGAGGTTGGCAGTGAAAGAACTTCTGGAGGAGGGCTGGGTAGGGCATACCATGAATGGGCCTTGACATGCTGAATTGGTCGTGGGGTCATTTCTCACCAGTGAGGATTGTCCACTTGCTAGCATTTGTCAACAAGGAAATGTCAAGGAAGGAGGTTCCCATAAAAGGAACATGATGTATTTGGAAAGGGAAAAGAAAACTTTGTGGTGCTCTTGTTTTTATTATTGTCTAAGACTGGCACTATTTAAATTCCAGGAACTAGCACTTTCATTCATTTCCCCACCCCTTTTCTTTCCCTCTATTCTTCTTTCCTTCTTTCTTTCTCTGTTAACAGGGTAGAGACAGAAAGGTTTGTCGTGTACTTTGGGTAAGTGCAGTGAACTGTGATTTGTCTTCAATGAATCAATGCTTTGTTTTATGAGTGATTAGTTTGAACAGAATCTGTCAATAACTTCTTTTCTTCTTAGGAATCATGTCTTCTGCATGTCTTTAGACAATGCTTGGTTGCCCTTTGGTTTTTAATTTGATGGCATGGGTTTCTGGCTTGAAGCTTTATTTAGGATTTGTGAATGATGAAGGTTATTAATGCATGACTCAGTGTTTGATACCTGCACTTGATTGCAATATGGATCCATTGTCTTAAACTTCCAGAATTCCAATTTGTCCCACCTAAATGCCTGATTTGACTAGAACTGTAGAGAAGTTTTCTGTTGAGCAGTTATCTTTTTTTTTGAATGACATGTTTAGTTTATGCTAACAGAAGTTTTTGTGTCTGCTGGCATATTTTTTTAAAGATGCAATAAACATGACATATTACCATTTAAAACAGATATTTTCTGTTTGTTCATTGAAATTTTCTTCCAGGAAACATGGAAGATGAATTTGAATTCACAAACCAGCATTTAATAAGCTATATCCAAATCATCAGTCTGAAAGTGCATTCTTTATGCATCTTTCAGCAGTAGTTTTTCTTGCATTTTTAATGGGATGTACTCAAAATAATGTAATTGAAAGTTTATATCTGAAGAAATGAATGTAAGAAATACAAGCTGTCTTTGTTTAAGTGATTTTTGATCACTCCTTTTGTTTTGATCTAAATAAAAAGTAATACTAAATGTGATTTAAAAAATTTAGTATGGAATTCTATTTCTTTTTCTTTGTGTTGTGTGTGTGTGTGACTAAAAAGCCCCAGAACTATAAGCTGTAAAAAATAATCAGAAAGCAAAGGTATCTCAGGAGAAAAGGCTGGGTTTTCTGCAAGTGTATGGAACATTCTAATGTGTCTTTCCTAATTTATTATATTCTTTTTAGGTAATTTTTTTCATAATTTATTCATAAAATTAATCAGGAGTATGATATGTATTTACTTACTAAAAGGACCATCACTCAAAAAACTATCACTTTTTTACTTTCCCAGGGTCAGTGTGGAAAATCAAATACTGAAATATGGGTTTACTACTTGTGAGATCACTATTTTGGAAAACGATGATCCTGGAGGAGTGTTTGAATTTTCTCCCTCTTCCAGAGGTCCCTACAGTATTAAGGTAGCTATCTGAAAAATTTTTCTTAATTGTTATGGAAAAGTAAATCTTATCAGAGTGCAAGTAAAATGCTGGATTTTCTTTTTTTCAGGAGGGGGATTCTGTCGAACTGCAGATAGTCCGCAGCAGAGGGAGCCTTGTCAGGCAGTTTTTGCGATACACTGTAGAACCAAGGGACAATAATGAGTTTTATGGAAGCACAGGAATTCTGGAATTTAAGCCTGGCGAAAGAGAGATCATAATTACTCTTTTGACAAGGATGGATGGGATTCCAGAGGTAGAAATGAAAATTTTCTTTTCTCCAAATTGTGTTCACAGCATAAAGTTTGTCACTTAATAAAATATAGGAAAATATAGGGCAGCAGAACGAGTATGCAATGCTTTTCTATGGAATGTATTCCCAGTCTCCAAACCAGGGATGCCTGGATTACTAGAAGGTATCTTTGGCTTTAATAGGCCTCAGTGGATTTTTATTTTTTGTAAATTGAAACTTAACTTCTCATCCATCTGAGCTTTTGGCATCCATGACATTCTGTACTATAGAATACCACTGTTTAATTGAGGGCTGTACAATCAATTGCTTTCTTTTTGTTCTTTTTTTGGTAAATACCTGCTAACTGAACTCAGTGCTCCCCAGTCTGCACTAATATTTGCTGTATAGATGCAAAGATGCAATACTTGTTTTAGTGTTCCATGGTGCATCTCCTGTGAGTGTTTTTTCAAGAAATATTTGAAGTACAAAGTTGCATTATATTAATAATGCAAGCTGACAAATTCTTTTTAAATTAATTTAATGTCAGTGGTTTTAAAATCTTTACTTCCACTGTTGAGATGACAAAGATGTACAAAACCATTGTGCATGTAGAAAATGTGTGTAATTTTCTTTTGCTGAAATTGTCCTCTCTTTCTGCTGAATAAATCTTTTAATTCTGACTGAGTTTCCATCTTCCAGCTGGATGAGGCATATGCTGTTGTGCTCAGTGGCTACAGTGAAATGTCAGGCAAAATGGGGAATGCCACAAGGGTAAATATAACCATTTTGAAGAATGATGATCCACATGGTGTCATTCAGTTTCTACCTGATGAACTATCAGTAACAATAAAGGAAAGTAAAGGAGAAATCATCTATGCTGGTAATTCTTTTTATTAGAGTTACTGCTTTCTCTACTGTCTGCTCCTGCAAGGCTACTTTTCCCTACTTTACCTTCGAAGGACAGTGCCTGACTCAGGAGTTTCCAGGGGGGTACAGTATGATGAGCAGTGGAGATTAGTGTGGAGGAGGATGGGCCTTGAAAGCCAGTAGGGATCAATCCAGTTAAAATATAGCTAGAGAATATACCAGAAAGGAGGGACAGAGAATTTATTTACTTGCAAGGTACAGCCTGGTGGTAGTAGTTCTGCTTGGTGAGCACGAGGTGCTATGTGAGAGAAGAATGAGCTAAATTTTCATATGTGTGACTTCAATTTATCTATCTCTATTGTATCAGTGGAGTTAATACAAGTCTTAACTGCTGTAATGGTCTATTATTATGTGGCTTTTTGTGTAGGGCACTCCCATATTAGTTTTGCAAGAAGTGGATTTACTTACTGTTTCCTTTTTCTTTGTTTCAGCTTTGCTGATCTTTTTCATTTTGAGTTGTGTTTTTCTGGAGATGCACACTGACTGTACATGTTTATATTTTGTAGCCTCTTACAGACTTGTAAGAAACCAAGGAAACTATGGCAATGTTAGTGTGTCCTGGATTGTTGACCCAGCATGTACCAATGACATCTATCCAGAAGAAGGGACTGTAGTCTTTGATAATCTGGAGTTTTCCAAAAATATCACGATTTACTCTCTACCAGATGAGGTAATAATATTTACAATGTTTTTGTGTAAATATGTGGAACAAAGAGGAAGTGCTAAAATACTGAAATTTAAGAAGCTCTGTTTTTTAATAAATTGATAATTTTTTTTTTAGAAAAATCAAAATACTTGGATAAAAGTGAGTTTACTTAAGCAAATCATAAGAGAATTTGAGATATTGTGCATATCTGCAAACAAAAAAGTTAGACTCTGTCAGTAGTCATGTGGTTAGATAATAGTAATAAGTAAACCACTTGTTTTGTTAGCAAGGATCCTAATCTTATATTTTTAATGCTGATCTATTTGAAGTACGATAAGAAAGAATGAGAATAATTAGTAATAAAGGAATAAATAAATAAATATAGCTGTAAAAATAAGATACATCAGCATCAGGAAACTGCAGGATAACTTTTGTATCATCTGTATAATAGTAAAGATGAGGGGATTTATTTACAAAGGTTTTAGACTGATGATTGTTTTTGTGTGAGTTTATGAACTGTCATTTTTCTTCCTTCTTAACACACTTACGAATCAAGAAATAAACAACAATATGCAGGAACCCTGTTTTAGTAACCTTCTCAGCTGTTCATTTTATAATTTCTTCATTTTTTTAATATGCAACAAATTAATTTCTTAATACTTTGTCATTCAGGTACCTGAAGAGATGGAGGTATTCATAATCAGATTATTCAATGCCACTGGTGGAGCAAGACTGGGCAATGTAACCAGTGCATTTTTACAAATTACAAGGAATGATGATCCCATTTATTTTGCAGGTTAGATATTACTGCTTTTAAGTTTTGAATTCCTATTGTACCTCATATAGATTTTATTGAAAGAGCAGGTTATTGAAAAATCTTAATCCTAATGGGGTTAGTGTTGTAAGACATACTTTCTGTTGTATTGTGTTTGCTTTTTTTTTTTTTTACTTAAGAATTTTCTCTCATTTTATGTCATTATTCTTGTTGACGGCTCTTGGATTGGTTAGGTGGCTAAGTACAACAATATTCTGTTCTACCTGTAAGTATTCCCCTTGCTTAACTACATGTGCCTTCTCTTTTCCTGAGGTGAAGGATCCTCTTACGGGAGATTAGGTGAATAAGCCACATGCAAGAAGCCCAGGCTTAAACTTGAATTTGTTGCCTGTGTGTTTTCAGAACCTCTGACAGTGAGCATTACAGAAGGGAGTGTTGCAAACTTTACAGTCCTAAGGAATGGATCTGCTGATACTGTTGTTGCTGTTCAGTATATTACTGTTAATGGAGATGCAACAGCTGAAGAGGGAGACTTTGTTCCCAGTGAAAAGGAAAGTTTAATTCTGTTTGATGTTGGAGAAAGAGAGCAGACCTTATCTGTATATATTAATGATGATGATACCCCTGAAACTGATGAAGTATTTTATATCTTCCTTTTGAATTCAACAGGTAAAAGGAATGATTTGATGTATATTTAGTAACTATCCTTTTCTTTTTTCTCTATTATTTACCAGCTTGTTCTTATCATAAAGCAATGTATAAATGCCAGGAATTATATTAATAAGGTTTGCATCAACATTTCTATAAAATTTCTGTACAGTGGGTTTGGATTTTGATCTTGAATTGTTTCATTGGAAACAAAAATTAAATTACAAAGCTGAAACAGTCCTGCAAAAATAACTTGAGTTGGAATCTCTTTCCAAATGCTCCAAATTAGATGGGGTTTTGACTCATCAATAAGAAAATATAAGTTAAATATAGAAAATAGGTAATTTTTCTCAATTATCTGAGTATAAAGTAGTTAATGTGTTCCCCAAGGCCAGCTAGAATTCACTCTGATACCCAGATCTCTTAGAGAACACCAGCTTCGTGGAAATTACTGGGCAAAGCCATACTTCTCCCTTCTTAAATTTTCTCTTCATGCTCTCTTTCTACTTTACTTTGTTCAGGATCTGCTGGTATCTTCTTTTACCATTCTACTGGAAACACGTTATGGCTTTCCTCCTTTCACACATCCTTTCACACATTGCCAGAATGGACAAAATACAGAATATTTCTAGATGAATACCTGAAAGGAGGGAAAAAAACCCCCAATTATTAATTATTATTTTTCTTTTTATGATCTGTTGTATATATTGGCCTTGATTGTTATATCCCTTTTGAAAATTGTACCTCTGAGAAAATACAAATAGAGGTATGTGAGGTTAAAACCAAAAACAGGTTGTTCACTTTGGAATAAAAACAAGTCTACTGCTTTTGAAAAGGGTAAAAACTAGAATGGGGATGGTAACATAATGTACCTTTGTGGACATAAAGAGGTGTTGAAATGTCCCTACTCTGCTAATATACACAAAGAAATCATACTAATTTCCACATTACTTCACTGGTATCTTGTATTTTTTTCCTTTCAGATAGGCTGTGATATGGGTATGACTAATCTCTTAGAGAGGCATGTTGATTGTAATTTAGTTAAAGAGCAGTATTTCTGCTGTAGGTCTAATGGAGAGCTGGGATATCTGAACATATGTATTTTTTTTTCTGACTTGACCAACTGATCAAACATGAAGTACTGCCTCTCATACAATCCTTTCTTCTCAGGACTGCATCATTTCTGGTCATGTCACATTTTTTTCTTTAAATCTGCATTCTTGATCCTTGCCTTAGATGCTATTTTCATTTTTTACTCTGATTTGTCTGTTACTGGATATCTCAAATATTAGTTTGCACTGATTGTTTTATCACTGCTTATTTCTGTCTTTGCATGAAAGCTGTTGGTGTGAGAAGAAAACACTTTCAATTTTAGAGTTAGCTCAATTTCTGATTCCAGTTTTAATAAAATTAATCACCCTCATTTTAGGGGATACTGTTATCTTTAATGCTGGAGTGGCTACAGTTATTATTGAAGCAAATGATGATCCTAATGGAATTTTCTCCTTAGAACCTCTGGAGAAGCCAGTGGAAGAAGGAAAAAGTAATTTTTTTTTGTGAGTAACTTTTAAATAATATTATTGTCCCTTTTTTGAATACATGTATGTATATCTTGATGTGTGTTTTATTTTATGGATATTACTTTGATCTAATCCTGTTTTTTGTATTGCTAAAATTTATTGGAAAAATAGCTCCAGCAAGTTTTGGATTAAATTATTTACAAACATATTGAGGATCAGCGAAACATCAGACATCAACTCTTATATTATCAAGTATACTGTGCATATTAAAATGTGTACAGAATTCCTGTTAAAATATAAACAAGTAAGATTGCAGCACAGGGGGCTTTTTTATATCTTCACACAAATAAGACTACAGTATAGGGTTTTTTGTTATATTTTCTCAAGAGTGTAGATTCAGAAGGATCAAGATGAATGAGCAGAATATAACCTGGACAAGTAGAGAAGTAAAAAAAATCTTTTCAGAATACAGCTAAATACTACTATGTGGTTGTTAATTTCTTTTTGCAACCCCCCTTTGAAATCTTACCCTGCAAACAACCTATTTTACTGTATTCTTTCTGTTAGTTTGTTTTTCTTCTATCTGTAAATGACAGATAGGAGCCATACTCAAAGTCCAGATGTGCCTTCCTTCTAGGCTGAATATATTTTTCCCTAGTCTGACCTGTAGCTGCTGGTATGTATTCAGGAAAGGGAAGGGTTAAGAAATTAATTTTCGTGTCATCTGACCTTTTTATGTTCCTAAAGTCAGAATGTGGTTATAAATTGACAAAAATACTGGTTTTCAATGAGAAACTTTTAGAGAGGGTATAAAGAAGCATAGGTTCACAACAAATCTGACAGTGCGAATATTTAAAGAAGAGGCTTTTTCACAATTGTTTAATTATCTTTTATATATTTTGATTTGATTTGATTGTTTGTTTTAAGGCCTTGAAATAGATGCCTATGACTGTGAATTAGATCTTTATGCCTGTGTTGCACATCTAAAAAATTAAAATCTTTGTTAAAAGAGTATATTAAATATATATTCTGTGGTTGGTTTTGTTATGTTGCTCTTTGGAGATTTTTTCGTCCTTAATGTTTTTTTTTTTAAATCAATGGTGTGAAGAGTGGTGATTTGAGCTAAACACATTGGTATACAGGTGCTTTATGGAAGCACATGATTTCAAGTTCACCAACATCTTACCTTGTTTAGTCCTTATTGATAAAATATATTTACTAGGAAAGTGTCTCTTCCATACCCTGAAAAGGATTTGACTTTTGTTTAGTACATTAGAAAAGGGTCAGACTAGTTTATAATCTAACCAGTGAGAACTATGGCAGCACTGAGCTTTTAAGAGAGTAACTGGAGTTACTGCAAGAGTGCTACACTGCTGGAATAGAATGTCCTGCTTAATAACAACAAAAGGATACCTTTGGAAGCAGTAAAAACACATTGTGTTTCTGTTCCCAGACTGCTTTACTGAATTAATTTTTTCAGACTTCTCTAATAATGCTTTAAACGGTGCTTTTTTTGCTTTTCTCCACACAAACAGAAATGCTCATTTTGTATGCAAACATATTTTGTTAATAAAGGAACTTCTTTATGTTCAGTTCAGTTCTTCAGTTTTTATTTATAATACCTTTTGGAAATAGGTGCAATTATGTTACCAGATAGCTATGCAAACAAATAAAACCTTTTTTTTTAATTTATTCAATTCTTAATATGGAATAATCAGGTTTGTGAAGGACCTACTATATAACTGAAATTAAATACCAATACAAAAAAGGTTAAGGCACCTTAATGGTTAAAGGAAAAAATATCTGTAGTTAAATGCCTTCTCTTCTTCTCTAAGAGTGGCCAGTTAACACAATTTTCAATGTTAATTTGCTGAAATATACATTCATTTTTATTATTAAAAAATAGAAGTGCAAGACAAACTGATGTTCATCTAAACAGTGCTATTTTTCATGTACCTTCATTGATTACTTTCTTTCTAAAACATCTGTTGTATACCTCGATGAAGAATTATATTGTGAAATTGCAGGCCCTCCAAGAGGATTGTATTATTGCTCATGGTTCTGCTTGTTATGTGTGGTTATTTAGAACAAAGCTTATTATATTTCCCAGCAAGGATGATTAGTCCATGTTTTCCATTGTTAATGGCGAATGCTGATGCATACCTGAGGACATTGACTCTTTCTGTATCTCTGAACAGAATTTTGAGACATAGAGGACACTTTGGGAATGTCTCATTGACCTGGCAGCTGTTTCATAATAACTCTACACTGAAGCCAGGAGAAGAGTTCTGTGAAACTTATGGGACTGTGTACTTCATGGATGGTGAAGGATCAAAGCAGATAGTGCTCCATGCTGTTTCAGATAAAATTCCTGAATTCAATGAATTTTACATTTTAAAATTGGTGAATGTTTCAGGTACTGTCTTCTGTATAATCATTCCCGTCCTATCTGGTAGAAAGTAATTATATTTAATCAATCAAAAAGAAAACAATCCTTCAAAAAGCTTTGCCTTGATGCCTGCGTCATCCTGTATTTATCTGGTGACATTTTAGGTTTTGTTTTTCGTTTTTTCTTTAACTTAGATATATGAACATGTTTTTGGAATCTGGCCTTTTAAAAAGATGTCTTTTAGTGATTTCAGAGATGTAGAGCTTTGTGTAGAGCTGACAAAATGAAGGTATAAAACGTTATGCATATCTACCATAATGGAGATTGGCTGGTTGGTTTTCTTTTTTCTAGAAATTTCTCTAAAATACAAATAGTTACCACTTTGTATCACTTAAATTGCAACTGCTACAGGCCTGCTACTGAGTAGAGTTCCAAATCTGCTGGACTCCTTCCCTCTCAGTACTATTTATGGTTTTCTGTGCCAATTTACAACTGAAGATATGTTGACATTTCCATAAGTGAAATCCGTATGCATGTACAGTTTTCCTGTTTAGCGGTGCATGGAGGCTCTACAGTCACACTATGATCTTCTTACTGTAGAGAAGTAGGTGACTAATGGTAGGACTTAGGAGCAGTTTTAACACACATTTGGATACTGATTTTGCAGAATAATCTCTGCTGATTTGGAGGCAATGAATCAAATGTTGTCGTTTCATATTTGTGTAAATCTTGGAGTACAAAGAGAAATGAATTTGATCCCATGTTTTTCAAATGAAACAAAACCAACCTATCTCATTACTAATTCAGGAAATCTGAGCTAATCCTGTTTTAACTGAAAGACAGTTATATTCTGCAATTGAAAAATAACATGGCTTGTTTTCTATGAAAATGTTCTCTATAGTGTTTTAAAACCAATGCAGTTAATTTATGTTAATCTTAAATTTGGAGAAATTCTTAAGAGTTCAGAGACCCTTTAAAGACGATTTAGGCCTATTTTAAAAGGTATTTTTTTAACATTTTAAAATACTTAGTAACTTTTTTCAGACCAGTAACTTTTACTCTTAACTTCCATTAT
This sequence comes from Urocynchramus pylzowi, assembly GCA_013397555.1. Taxonomy (NCBI): domain Eukaryota; kingdom Metazoa; phylum Chordata; class Aves; order Passeriformes; family Fringillidae; genus Urocynchramus; species Urocynchramus pylzowi. The sequence continues at coordinate 83,677 of VZRH01001503.1, read as the reverse complement.
ATAGGTGGGTCTCCTGGTCCTGGTGGGCAGTTGTCTGAAGCAAGCCTTGCTGTAACTGTGATGATCCCTTTCAATGATGACCCTTTTGGAGTCTTCGTTATAGATCCAGAGAGTCAGGACAGAGAGATAGTAGAAGATGTTCTTTCTGAAGATGATCTTTCCTATATTACAGACTTCACCATCTTGAGACATCAAGGCACTTTTGGTGCTGTCCGTTTAGGTTGGGAAATACTGTCCAGTACGTTTCAAGCTGGATTACCATCAATGGTAGACTTCTTGTTGCTGGGATCATTTCCAAGTTCAGTGCAATCTCAGCCACACATGAGACGCCATCACAGTGGAACAGATGCTTTGTATTTCAGTGGAAAAGAGGGTGCATTTGGAATTATTGGTCTGGAATATCCATATGATGGAAACACTGCAGTAACTAATTTTACATTTTCAGCATGGTTAATTCCTAATGTCAGTACTGATGGTTATATAGTTGAAAAGGATGATGGCAATGGGACCTTATATTATGGTGTGAAAATCCAAACAAATGATTCTCATGTTTCTGTAGTGCTTCATTATACAGCATTAGGGTCCTATATGACATACATAGCCAAAGCAGCAGTCCTGAAATACCTGGATGAAAGTACTTGGGTTCACATTCTGATTACTCTGGAAGAAAGCATAATTGAATTTTACATGGATGGAATTCCAGTTCTAGGGGGAATTAAGAGCCTTAAAGGAGAAGCAATTGCTGATGGTGAGCCAATCGGTTGTATTATTTTTCTTATATGTGAAGTTCTGCAAAATATGGAAGAGTCTAGCTCCTTGAAAGATGTATGCAAGATTCTGAAATTATTATATCTGATTAGTTAGTTAAAAGCAATTCATAGAAAATTCTAGGGACTTTCAAAAACTATATAAATGGAAATAAGAGCTGGAAAATTTTCAAAAAGCCTCAGAACTGTAAGGGAGCTTGAATGTCAATAAATTGAAAATAATAATTAATAATTATATTTATATATGTATGCTTATAGATATATAACTATACATATAGTTATATATATTTATAATTAAGATTTTGATTAGATTTACAGTACTGTGGTTAAGCAAGAATTTTTTCTTTTGATTTCTGAAACAAAATTCAATAATGTTTTAGATTGTAGTTGTGTATTATATTACAGCTAAACTGCTACTTTGTAAACAATGGAATTTTTAGGGTTTAAACTTACTTAAGCATGTATTTACATGGTATATGAAAATTTTGCCCATATGTTTAATGATGTTCCAAATAACATTAGCATGTGTACTTCAGTTCCTCTAACTCAATATTCCCAGATGTGACTTAGTAATATGTAACCATTATGGACTTTTACACTCAACTAGCATAGCAGTGAGCATCACAATAATTCCTTTACAAAGTCAGGTATTGTATGGTGGGAATACATTTACATTTATTCTTTCTTTTGCATTTCCTCACTCTTCCATGTGCTTTTTTTTTTTCATAGCAGTAATCTCCTCCTTTTCCTTTCTTTCTCTCCCCATCAGTTTCACAGGTTTTCTTTCATAGGGATAGACAGTGTATTATTATCAAATTCTTGAGTACAGGGTCCTGTTTAATCAAAGAAGGAAAATTTAAAAACATGCAGTGATGTTAAATGCATATACATCTACATGCATATATGTGCACAAACATAAAGCTCTGTCTGGAGTATAAGCTAAGGATTTAATATCTCACCATTTCATGTTGGATACTACAGTGGGTACTGTAGCCAGGCTTTTTTCACCATCCTCTGCCTTGTGTCTTGGGACCATTAGCATATGTGGTTGCTTGTTTCTAGAAGTGACATTTAGTGGCACGTTTCCTTCCAATATCATAAAACAGCTGAAGAGATATGTTCTCCATGTTTTAGAGTGATAGGAATGAGTATGAGCTACCAGCTTAGTATATTTGTGAAAAAGGGAACGGTCATCCTCTGATTTGCTGAGTAGAATAATTTTTTGGAGAGAAAGAAATGTTAAAACAGTTGTAAAAAGTGCTTGGAACTGGGTCTACATTTCTTAAGCCTCTCTTCCAGTGCATACGGGTACAAGCATGTCCTGTGTGGCTAATACTCTGATCATCAGAATGGATTCTCTGTCCTAGCAGAGGACACATTAAATATACAAAGATACAAAATAGGTAGAGCAAGTGTTTGACAAAACAAAATTGAGACGGGCTGCAGCTGGCTCTGAAATTTTTTAATGGAAAGAGAGAAGTTTCTAATATTCATTAATATAAGGGATGATGACAATGTGCAGATAGAATTAGTAGGATGAAAAACATGAGCCATCTAGGAAGGAATTACTTGACCTGTAATGATCTATCTGTAACACTGAGATGAGGCTTTAGGAGCCTCCCAGTCTGCATTTCAAGATCAATATGATTTCTAACCCAGGGACAGTAAACAATTTACCATAGATTTTTAAATAATTACATATATTAGTTATTTTCAAAAAAACCCCAATAACATGACAAAAATTCTAATTTTCTTCTCAGGTCCAGGAATAGTGAGAATTGGAGCAGGAATCAATGGCAACAGCAGGTACACAGGTTTAATGCAGGATGTAAGGCTTTATGAGAGAAAACTGACACAAGCAGAGATCTATGAACTCCATGCAACTCCTGCAAAGAGTGACGTACACCCTGTCTCTGGGTATTTGGAGTATCGGCAAGGAGAAACCAATAAATCATTCATTGTGTCTGCAAAGGATGACAAAGAGGAAGAAGGAGAGGAGTTATTCATTCTAAAGCTTATTTCTGTGTGTGGTGGAGCTCGAATTTCAGAAGAAAACACAACAGCAAGATTAAGAATACAGAAAAGTGATAATGCTAATGGCTTATTTGGCTTCACTGGAGCATGTATTCCTGAGGTAAGATGTTCATAAGGAAGACTACAGGAGAAATTTTAGACACAATCAAACTAATGGCAAGGCTAACTAAACTTTGAAGGGCCTTGATTCATTTTTAGTTTTTGTAGTCAAGCAAAGTTTTCTAGAATTTGGAATTGTGTAAGTTCTGTTTATACAGCTTCAGTCACTCTAGCATTTCCAATGTTACTTTTTTTAAATCCCCCCAAATTATTTTTATTGGGAAAATTTTTTTTATTACATAAACTGAAGACTAAGGCTTAAAATTTCCTAGAACAGTTTTTTTCCTCTACTTCTGTAACTTCTGAGACTGTAACCTGATGTTGTCTTGGAGAGAGTTCATTTTCTTCTTAGTATCTGGTACAGTTCTGTGTTTTGAATTCAGGATGAGAATAATGTTGATATCACAAGGATGGTTTGGCTGTTGCTACGAACAGCTTCACCTGAGTCAAAGACTTTTCTGTGTCTCATGCTTAGCTAGTGAGGAGCTTCACAAAAAGATGGGAAGGAGCATGTCCAGGACAGCTGACCTGAACTGGCCACAAGAACATTCCATATTACAGAATGTCAAGTCCAGTGTATAAACTGGGGGAGTTACCTGGAAGGCAGATGGTCATTGTTTGGAAATGGGCTGGGTATTGGTCAGCACGTGGTGAGCAATTGTGCTGTGCAGCACTTGTTTCTCCTGGGTTTTGTTCCAGTCTCTCCCTCCCTTATAATTAAATCATCATCATTTTCATCATCATATTTGGTATGAATTCACTTAATACTGGCTGGAAGTTGCTGGTTTTAAACATTAAATTTTATATGGTTGTGACCACCATATATACAGTATATAAACTTGAATCTTTTTTTGAGGGGATTGAAATAAACACAATTAATTTTTAGTTTTTTAATCATGATGAGGGAGAAAGACATGATAGCCATTTCTATTATTATTAGATTATTTTGGAAGAAAAAATTCATAATGCTTTCCAATTTGGGAGCTCTTACGACCTCTTATGTGCATCCTTTCTATCTCAAGTCCTTATGATGTGTTTGAAGACAGCCATCTTACCTGACTGGTGATAGTTTTCAGTTTGGTTCAGTTTGCTTTCCAGGTGCCTACCATCTGCTACCATAATAGATTCCTTCAGTTTCCAGTGCCACTGGTAATTCTGTGATGCCACAGAACAGCAATCAACCATGAAGCAAAATTAAAAATTTATGTGGCATGTTAATTGTTTCGCCTTTATCTTACAGCATTGTTTTATCAGTAGTTTAATTTCCTTGTGTCTATATCTGTCTGTTAAACAACTGAAGGCATATTCAGTATCTGCACTGAGCTATACAGCAGCCTTGAAATTTATCTTATGCTTAAGATAGTGTTAGTCATTGTGATAAATTTCAAATAAAATTATTTTCTATTTTAGTTTGATGCTCATAATTTTTTTTAATACACTTCACCAGTATCAATATCTGATTTGTTCCAAATGTGTGAAATTGTTGCTGCTAAGGCCATATTCTTTGTGAAGACAGAATTGCAAAGAGTACTGTAGCACAAAAAGTTCTTCAGTTTTCCCTGAATCATAATAGTATATTTTAATTTAAATGTATCTATTTTTTTTATAGTGTTTTTAGTCAGGGAAAGGAGGAGTCCAAGTCTTTCTTTAAATTTAAACTAAAATAATTGACAGTAATATAAAACAGTAGTCTTTTGCTTTTGATGTACACATTTCAAACATTGATTCTGTTTTTGTGTCCAAAAGAAACAACAGGGTACAGTTACTGGCTGATCTAAGGGAGATGCTAGAAGCTATTGCAATTTCTATTAAGATTGTTCTGACTACCATCAACATCAGTTTCAGCTTCCTGTCATTCCAGAAGTGCTGAAAGTAACATGACAGCAATAAAGAATTGCTGAACATTTGAATAGCATTAGAGAACTCCACCTTTTACATTTATTCCTTTGATTTACTTTGATCATAACAAATGTGTCAATTTCTTGTTTTCTTGCAGGCTGCTGCTGAGGGTTCCACTATATCCTGTGTCGTGGAGCGAACAAGGGGCGCCCTAGACTATGTGTATATAAATTACGTTATCTCTCAGGTTGATTCCAGGGGCATTAATTACTCTGTTAGCGATTTTTCTAACAGCAGTGGCACTATCACATTCCTTCCTTGGCAGAGATCAGAGGTAAACCCTACCTTCCTATTAACTATTCATCCTGTCCTTTGCAAACCTGCTGGAAAACACCTTCTGAGGATGCTTGAATGGTTTTCATACTAAAGAGTCTTTTCTTCATGTGGCTTTTATTACATTTTGCAGGATTTTTTCATCTTTGACGTCTAACGAGTGATAGGATAGATACCTCTGTATTTGTGTGCATCTCACTTCAGGCATTGCTGTGCATGCATGAATGCTTAAATGCAAATAAGTGCACATAAGATATGTTTACATCTATGTATACATTAAATATATGTCTATCCATACATATACTTCAAGTATAAGTACTCCTGGGCTTGAATAGTGGATCCAGTGACTTCTGAAATTGGAATATGATCAGGTTTTGATCATAGACAACAGTCAATTAAATAGACATCAGTCAACTTCACTCCTGTAATCAAATGTCTTGCAACTGTCAGCCACATTCTGTCTCTTTTGATTAATCTATTTCTGTGAATTTTACCCCAACACACAGCATGGGAATTTCACATTTATTTGAAAAAAAGGTGTGGGACCACAGTACTGTAGGATGTTCATAAGTGTTTTCTATTAGTGTTTGTTAAATAGAAAGGGTGGATTGATAGTAGAAAATACTGTCTTTAATTTTGCTTCTGTCATTCTGTTGAAGTCAGTAGGGACTGAGTGAAACCTAACTGACATAATTTGAAAAGATCCCAGTGACTCAGTTGGAGATGTGGATTTGGTCCCACTTGAAAAATGTAACTGATTACAGCTTGGCAAAAACTTGTGATTTTGGAAAATAGTATGCTCCTGGCAGTTTACTCAGCTTTAATTCTCTACTGAAATGTATTACTGCATTACATACAGTCACTTAAAGTTAAATTTGCCAAGCTTTTCCAGTCTGGCAGCATGGATGTGGCCTGACTTATTTTATAAAGTGGCAGAAAAGACCTGGTGGACCCTCTTGTTCCATTGCTATGTGGTCCAATATACAGTCTACATACAGAGGACCTAATGGTCATGGCCCTAAGAAATAGACTGGGAGCAGTTGCTCATCAGGTTAAAAATCTTAAGAGGATTTCCATTGACATTTTTAAACTACTCATTCCCATGGCTCTACATCATCTACCTACAATTTTTCTCCGATATATTTGTCAAATCTTATCACAACATATAGGAAGTTGGAATCGTCTGAGATTATATACTATAGCCAATGCAGAGCAGATTATGTTGCATGAGCTGTAACCTCAAATGTCAGGTGGCATTAAAAGCTCACTTCACTTGCTCTCTAAATTAGATTATTTGCGGTAAAGTCTCTGACAGCTTGGTAAAGATGTTTTTGGAATTGGTATTCTAAACTTCTGATAATAAGGTTAAATTATGTGGAGGGCAATAATATTCTCAACATTTCTTTCTAAACTCACAGCAGATACAGCTGATTGACTAAAAACTTAATTGTTTAAAAGGGTCATAAAACTCTTAAGGGATGTATGTTGCATACTTTGATTTCTCCATGATTTGGTCCTTCTCTAGGTCTTAAATTTGCATGTTATTGATGATGACATTCCGGAGCTAAATGAATATTTCCGTGTGACATTAGTCTCTGCAGTGTCTGGAGATGGAAAACTAGGTTCAACTCCTACCAGTGGAGCAAGTATAGATCCAGAGAAGGAAACTACTGATATCAGCATTAAAGCCAGTGACCACCCATATGGTAACAATGTTGAAGATGATACAGTCTTATTGCAGATTTATGTATACTTTTAGCTTAAGAGGTAAAAAATTTGCCTAGCCTAGATAGATGAGGAAGCAATGTCAAGTATTACACTTTATCTAACTTGAGATTAATTCATAATTTTTATACAAGAATGAAAGTCAAATTACTTACTCTTGAGAATACTGCAAAAGAGGAATTAAAGCTGCCTGGACCAAACATGGGATCATCCCCATTTGCAAGAAAACCACATTGCATGTTGTTGATTTTATGGTAGTTTTTGTAAAATGAGAATTTGTAACAGAGAGCGACATTTAAGCATGCCTATTATTATACCAATAAGTACCCAATATTATGACATTTGGGTTCTTTTGGGAAGTGTTGAATTCATTTTTGTAAAATTTTTTTTTTTAAGACTAACATGAATATCAGTGACAGAGAGAGAATAGTACGTAGTACATTCCTGGAAACAGCATTATTGAATCCTAAAGGCATCTTAATATGTTTAAAATTTCATAAAAATTAAATGTAGGTATTAGAAATATTTTGGTTTATTTTTTATTATTATAATTTGAATTTTATATGTAAAGCCATGTAAATAATAATTTTTGCCTTTCAGGTCTACTGCAGTTCTCGGTGGGGCCACCTCCTCAGCCTGGTGATGAAATGATTCTGCCTGCCTCTGCAGTGCCCCATATCACTGTTAAAGAAGAAGTTGGACACATCAGATTATTGGTAGTTCGTGCACAAGGGCTTCTTGGAACAGTTCTTATGGAATACAGGACAGTGCCACTTACAGCTTTCAGTCCTAAAGATTATCAGGTATGGCCATTGCCAAGGTGTGTAATTATTTTAGAATTTGATTAAAGGTATTTGTCCTGGAAGTAGCCATCAGTTTGAATATTTCAGCTCTGCTGTGATTCTTTTTACAGAAACAAAGATTTGTTTTATTATGGTGTTGTGATAGATGCATAACACTCGCTATGAAAATATAAACCACTATGTGCAATTTGCCTCCTTTCTGTGCAGCATATTGTGTTTCCTAGGAAAAGCCTCTGTGTTTGATTTTGATATCCTTAAGAAAATTTTCAGTGCAGCAAGAATGGATATTTCCTGTTGTTTCTAAGTATATCAGATTTTATATGACCATAGAAGTGCATATGCAGGAGAAGATTATATTTGTACTTACTAGGATTTTTACATATTCAACAACATAGCTTATAAGTATTTGTTTTCTTGTCTGACTGCTGTTTGTGCAGAAAAATGTAGATAAATGAAGATGCTCATAATTCAGTGAGTTTAGATTGCTATTTCTTTTAACAAAGACTCCGCAGATTTTTTAAATTTAGAGTGAAGAAAAGTACATGTTTTGATAAAGAGAAAAAGAATTGGGGTTATATTTCTTTTTTCATTTGGATAAAAACACTAAACTTGAACAAAACTGTGAAGACCTGTCATATTTCAGGCTGTTTGGGGCTCAATGGAATTTCAGCCTGGAGAAAGATACAAGTACATTACTGTTAACATCACTGACAATTCTATTCCTGAACTAGAAAAAACTTTTAAAGTGGAGCTGTTGAACCCAGAGGGAGGAGGTAAGGTACATATATCAACTCACTGGTTGTATTTTTGTGATCTTTATTCATCCCTTAAAATATAACCTTGTGAACTATTTCCATGTTATTTCTTAAGAAACACCCTCCAGAAAGCAGCAATTCTTTTTAGGAAAAAACTGTCCTTCAGATAAAAACTGTCCTTCAGATAAAAACTGTCCTTCAGTTTTGTTAATCACTGCTGTAAACAATCAGATCTCAAAGAAAGTATATTACTACCATGCATTCAGAGGCGATTGCTGCTTTTTAAATTACATAATACCATAGTTGATAGAGGGAAATAGAGTAATGTAAAAAAAAAAAAAAAGTTTTTTTTTTTAAGCTTTCAGTATTTAAGGTTTAACAGCGAAAGGTGAGCTTTTTATCTAAGACTTGAGTGAAATTGGAGAAATGGCAATTAACTGGCTCATAACCTATTCAAATGGATTATAGCATTAGAAAATTATGGGTATTGAGATGCCTGGGGAGTTTAGCTGAGTTGGAGAACTAGCTAGAAGCTAGTGTAAATCCTGCTGTGAGACGTTAGCCTTACAGCTGTTGGCAAGCATCAGTGCTCCTGCCACGTAAAATCAATTTTGCTTTATAGAATTTATTTCCATTGCAAAAAGTTTTAAAGGGAGATTCCTCCTGATTGGAGGAAAAGAAGTAATTCAAAATATTGAGAGCCATTAAGTGCCTTTTTAACTAATATTATTTTTCTAAGCAATTCAGAATTGCAAGTGTGATGCCTTCTGGAAAGTTAGATCGTATTAACATGAATGTCTGTGCTGCAATGTGGCATGATGGTGCTATGCTAGGATTCTTTTGAGAAAAGTTTGAGTTTTCATGCATGTGGAATTTTTGCTCAAGTAGTTGTTTCAGTTAAATGAACTTTTCTCTTTCACTTTTTTTTGGTTAGAAAACTTACAGCTGACTTTGGTAATTTACTAGATGCAGACACCTCCTGAACATAATCTTTTGGAGCTTTCCAACACCACTGCAAGTACAAAACTTAGAATAAGGCTCCATCAGTTAAGCTGGCAATTTTTTTCAACTTTCTGACACAAGTTTTTGATTTCTGAGAAAATACTAGAGTAAGGGCATTTCACAGGGTCTAGCCACTTCCTCCTTCTCCTCCCTGCCCCATTTATAATTTATCCATCATGACTGAGAAAGAGGGAACACAGAAAGAAAGGAAAAAAAAAAGATAAAAGAAAATTCTGTGTGTTTTCTTTCCTTCTGTTTCCAGTGCAATAAATTAAACAAGAGGTAGCATATTCATTATTTTTTCTGGCTTTTAGCAGAAATACTGTATACTTTCATTTTGAAGATTGACACTTTCCTAGAATACACTTCTGTCTTTTTGTGTTGTCCAGAAATGTTTAAATTACTTCCTGCTTTCCCTTTATTTATGAATGTATATATGTGTATATATCTGTATGTCTGTCATCTTAAAGTTGCTGAGCTCTTTAGAAATGATGGAAGTGGTAGTGGTGATGGAAACATGGATTTCTTCTTTTCAACTGTCCCTCAACATGGTAAGCTTTTTTGATTAATCCTATATTTTATTTATAAGTGTAATAACTGTCATAAATTATTATGCTTGATACAACTTTCATTACATACAGTTAGAGATTATTAATTTAGATTTAGCATAAAGTTTTACCAAAAAAAAATTATTTTCCATTTTTATTAAGGTGTAATTTCACTAGCAGTCAGTGTTTAATGTAAAGAGTACAACAGGCTCTTATATAATCAAAACTATATTATTGTAAAACACAATATAGCAATTTAGGAATTGAAGCTTACAAAATTATCTTTGTCTGAGCATTGTCAATTTTTCCTGAGAAAAAAAAAAAAGGTACTTTTTAAATTGGAGGCAATTTTAAAACCACCTGATTGTATATTTTGATACTATATGATAAAATATTATATGTATAATTTTGCTCTTCATGGCAAAAACACTCTTAAAGAAAAGCATGTTGTGTTAAATTTTTTAATGAAACAATTTGATTTTTTTCATTTTTCTTCTTTCATTTCTTCACATTTCTATTTGTGTTATGATATGGAGAAATCAATGATATTTAATATTGATTAAAAAAAAACAAATGAAGAAATAACAGAACATATGGGAAAATCTTATGTATATAGGACTTCAGATGAAAACCTACAGATGTAAAAATGTTGTATGAGCACCCATATGCCAATAGAGTAATATTTTTTATTTTTCTTTTTTCCGTTTTTTTTTTTTTTTTTTTTTTTTTTTTTTATGTTGCTGTTTTCTTTGACATTCTGTTTCCCTTTTAGTTGTTTCCAGGAATGGTTTCATTAAGTGCCAGACTCTTTTTTCTCTCTGAGCAGCAAGTTATGTCACCCAAGATAATATCTTTCGAAGTAGGATTTACTTGACTTAGTATTTTGGTTTTTTTGGTTTGTTTTTTGTTTGTTTGTTTGGTCGTTTTTTTTTTTGTTGTTGTTGTTATTTTTTTGTTATCTTTTTCTTTCATTCCAGCTTACATCAGGATGAGATCTGCATTCAATTTGTCTTTCCTCTTATGCTGTGGTTTATGGTATAACTCCTCACTGTCCTAAATGCTGCTCCATTTTCATTCATTAAACCTGTAATTTTATTTTGCTTCCTCCCTTAAAATAATACTTTTTCTTGTTGCATAGTTCCATAGAAGGACTGAGAGGACTGCCTTACTGAAAGTCTGCTCCTTTTCCATACAGGGAGTTACCATGCATTTAAAAAAGAAAAAAACCAAAGATAAACAGCACAGATACTTCATACTCTGTTTTTGTATTTTTGTAGCATGTTTCTTCAGATGCTTTCTTTCATGTAAGAACACATGAAAGAGAAAAATAACCCTTTTTCGGAACTCTCATTTAACAGCTAGCTTGGGAATTGCATCCCACATCCTTGTGACTATTGAGGCTTCTGATGATGCTCATGGTGTGTTTGAGTTCAGTGCTGAGTCCCTGTCAGTGAATGGAACTGAGCCTGAAGATGGAGACAGCAATGTTGTGCTGCAGGTTAGAAAGCTTTGAGTCTCTTATTGCTGCATTGTGCTCTTCTGTCTGTTTTTACTGGTGTTCTCTGGTGCTTTTGTCATTAGTATGTGGGGTTTATAACAACTTTGTCATGAATATTTGTCTTTCCAGTCATTCAGTGTTTGCTAATGTATATTATTCAGCTTGAAACTAAAATAATAATAATATCCAAAACCTTAAAATCTTCTACTTATTTAGAATTAAGGGACTACTGTCTTAAAATAAGTGTTGATAATACAAGTTCTGCAGAGCTAAGATAATAAAAATAACATGTTTTTAAAACACAGACTTATCTTTAATTCATTGTGCTGTTGTCTTTGCTTAATTGCTTTTCCCACTTCTATGTTTCCTTCTCATAGAACAAAAATATGCACATCTTAATATGTTTTTCTTAGGTTGTGAGAAGTCATGGGACCTTATCTCAGGTGACATTGCATTGGATTGTAATCTGCGATCTCACCAACGACCTGATCTCTACAGATGGGAATGTAACATTTGATGTTGGCCAAGTGAGAGCAAATATTACATTACAGGTTTCTCCTGATGATGTTCCCGAATTGGATAAGATGTTTTCAGTCTTGATCATCAATGTCTCCCTTGGTCGTCTTGGATATCATACTAATGCAACGTTAACTATTTTAGCAAATGATGATCCATATGGAGTCTTCATCTTTTCTGAAGGAAACAGACCAATAAAAGTTGAGGAAGAAACAAAAAATGTTTCTCTGACAGTTGTAAGATGTGGTGGTCTCCTTGGTACAGTAATGGTGAAATACAGAACTATTGGTGATGAAGAAACGTTGCCCTTTCTTCCACGTGATGTTGTCAGAGCAGTAGAGGGAAAAGACTATATACACGTTACAGGTTATGTGATCTTTGCAACCAATGAAAGCGAGGCCACAATATCGTTGCCTATTTTGGATGATGATGATCCTGAGAGGTCAGAATCTGTTTTTGTGGAGCTAAGCAGTGTTGTTTTGATCAAGAAAGTTCAGGATCGGCCAAGTAAGTGTCATACGTAAAACCTACAATTTAACTATAAAGGTCAGTATTTATATGTAACAAGAGAAACTGCAGCAAGACAAATGAAGAACTCTTTACCTCTGCCAAACTCTGTATTGTTAAGATACCTCTTAGTTATCTGACTTGTGCCTGTTGACTTTTATTTCGTTTGGCACACTATTTTATTGGAAAAGCATGAGTATTTATTGATCCCTTTTGCATTGTCTTATGCAAAATGTTTCAGGCTAAATATGTTTTGGTATTTGTTTGTGCACTAATACCTGCTTATTTAACATTTTTTCTAGAAGTTCAGTAGTAGGAAACAGCTAAGCTAGTTTTTAAAATTAAAATACAAAAAAGTCTTATTACAAAAAGTGATGTAGAATTAGTAACATGCTACTTTCTTAGTGCTGACAATTTTTACTTAATTTCTCATTCAGATAAATTCAGGTCATTACCGCCTGATTTGCACTTCAGAAATTCTTGGCATGTCTAATTGCTGCCCTTGCTCACAGATTAAGGGCTAACTTCAAATATAATTCCACTTGGAGTTGAAATCTTACTTATATTTAATCATATCAAGAGTAAAACTAAAATTATTCTGAACTGTATTGATCTCACTATTAGTCTTATGGATAAAAAAAAAAATAAATAAAGACACAGTACTTCATCCTTTCAAAAAAAATTATGGCTTGTATGCTCCACAGCATAGTACAATAATGTTCAGATTTTCTGCTAGAATATAATTTAAACACATATATTTTGATGTGGTTTGCAGTTATGCTTTGTCCAACTGTAAAAAAAGAAAATTTTCATGAAAACTAGAGACAGGTAAACTCACATGTATGCCTACAAACTCTATAGCCATGAATAGTAAACATTTCAGGTACCGCTCACTAAGTTTTCTTTATATTTCAGTTATAAATTCTCCTCGACTTGGTTTAGTGGGTGAGACAATAGCTCATGTGATTATCAATGCCAATGATGATGCTTTTGGAACACTTCAGCTTTCAGCTTCATCTGTGCGAGTTGCTGAAAACTATGTTGGACCAATCATTAATGTGACCAGAACTGGGGGAATATTTTCAGATGTTTCTGTGAAATTTAAAGCTATGCCAATAACTGCAACAGCTGGTAAGAAGGCAGAATAGCAGAACTATGCAGCCTTTGTTAAAGCTGAAACAAACAAGTGCTTGTTTCAAATGAATGCTCTGTTATGTAACAAGTATGAAATATAAAGTTGTAAGGCATTGACTGTGCTTAGCAAATATGAATCTAAGACCTAGGGGAAAGTTTACACATTATCACTGGAGAACCTAAAAGTGAAATGGGGGAGGGAATTGAGGTGTTTGTCTACTTAGTTTGTTTACTTAGTTTGTTTACTTAGCATACCACCACGTAAAATCCCCCTCACCCCCCACACCCTAAAATACTATAGTAGTATATGTAAAAACAGTTTAGTCCCATGTAAATATTTAAACCCATTATGTATTGCTTAGTTGAGCTTATTGGAGAGGAAGTGAGAGGTGGGGACTTAGCTGTAAAACAAATATGGAAAAATCAAAACCAAGAAGATGTTTACTTCTGAAAATGGAACACAAACTTCTCCAGTTGGTCACTGCTATAGAGGAGGTACATAAAGAAGGGGAAAAAAATATGAAGTCTCTAGGATCACTTAGACAATTATAAATTGAGTGCACTGTATTTCAGCTATGTCCAAACTGATTAGGTGGGTGATAGATGCTCTGAGAACTTTTAATTTAATTTTTATGTAATAGAGTGTTATAAATAAAATGTGTAGCCAGCTTTATATCAGTGTATGCTTTCAGTTAGTTTCTGAAGCAGGGCTGTAATCTAGTGTATTGCAAAAGTTCCTCTAGACAGTTGAGACAAGTTTGCCTAAAATAAAATCGACATATAAAATGTGCCATTACTAAAATCTACTTTGACAAGGTGCTTCTGTTTTCACTTTTGTCTCTTGGAAAGCTGGACAGCAATTATAAATCAGGACAGAAACATCTTGGTTGTGTGACCTTGTAAACAGCAGACAATAATGGACCTTTTGTAACTACCTCTTGGTCTAACAGTGCCAACTCTCTTTTAGTCAAGCCAAGTTTTATTTTCATCCATACAGACATCTAAAAGGCAATAGGACATAAATTTAAAAAAATTTAAAAATAAAGACTTTTGGGGCCTAAAGATAAAGGAAAAGACAGCATATAAACACAGAGAAATGCATGTATAAGCAAAGAGAAAATTAATGATAATGTTCACCACACTGAACCATAAAGCATTGATATTATCTGTATTTTATTATATTGGGTTTTTTTCATCTACAAATCTAGGTGAGGACTACAGTGTAGCTTCTTCAGATGTTGTCTTACTAGAAGGGGAAACAAGTAAAGCTGTGCCAATTTATATAATTAATGATATCAATCCTGAACTTGAGGAGTCATTTTATATTCAGCTGCTGAACCAGACAACAGGAGGAGCCTTGCTTGGATCTTTGACGAGGGCAGTCATAACTATTGAGGCTTCTGATGACCCATTTGGATCCTTTGGTAAAGGAGTACATATTTTCTTTCTTCTGATAACTTTTTTTCTGGGGGTTTGTCAGGGAGCTGCTACTTGACAGTTGAATGAAAGCATTCAGAAGCGGAAGTGTTTGTATAGAGAGTAAAGGAAGAGATAAGATTAAGTGAATTAAAACATGTAATAAAGGAGTAATGGGCCTTTAATATAACAGAAGTATTGAGCCTCTTGGAGGCTCTAATTGGTGGCACCAAGCAGTAGAACACGAGGCAACAGGCAGAAGCTGATGCCCTGGAAATTCACCTGAACATGAGGAAGACCTTTTTTACTGTGCAGGTGATGGTGCACTGGAACAGGTTGCCCAGTGAGGTTGTCAAATCTCCTTTTGTGGAAACATGAAAGAACTGTCTGGGCATACTCCTGTGCCGTGTGCTCTGGGATGACCCTACTTGAGCAGGGAGCTTGAATCAGATGATCTGCAGTGGCCCCTTCCAACCTGACCTGTTCTGTGATTCTCTGATTTCTACTTAACATATTACATGTTAAATAGTTACAATTAATTTCTTCAATAAGTGACATGAAATCTGTAAAGAGTTTCTTTGCTGGGAATAATTATGAAATTATATTCTAAGACCTTATAAACAGTTCATTTTTAGCCTCAAACAATGGGTGTATTGGAATGTGGTCTTTTGGATAAGGGCTTAATTTTCACGCTAATTTTCTCTGCACATGAAAATATGAGTATTGAAAGTCTGCTTTTAGGTTTAAACATGATTAAAAGGGGTTTATCTGCGGAAGTAAATGCAAACAAGTAAAATAAAACTTGTTTTATTAACTTGTTTACTCTGTACTTCAGAAATGATATGTTTACTTTCAATTTTATTGTTAATGCACTACATCTCCCTGTGGTGCATGTCAGTTTTTCAGAATACTGAATTCACTGTGGAGGAGCCTGAATTTGGATCAGTAACCGTAAATCTTCCAATAATCCGCAATGCTGGGACACTAGGTAACGTTACGGTTCAGTGGTTGGCTACCATTAATGGACATCCTGCTGTTGATGACTTGCAAGTTGCCATGGGTAATATTACTTTTGCTCCTGGGGAAGCCATTCAGATGTTGCTGTTGGAAATCCTGGCTGATGATGTTCCAGAAGTAGAAGAAGTAAGTAGAGCAGTTTGCCTCTCTTGAGCAACTTGTATAAGAAATGTGTGCAGATCAAAGCAAAAAATTATATGGCACGAAGCTGCAACAAGTTCAGCTTTTATTTTGCTTGTGATTATTTTTAGAAATGGCAAAAATTATTTAGCTGCATTATTTGTTCTTCTTTTTTTTCTTTTTGAGATTGTCCGTATAGAATTAACTCAGGCCTCCAATGGTGGTGCTATTGGGTTAGATCGCATGGCAAATATTGTTATACCTGCCAATGATAATCCTTATGGCACAGTTTTCTTTCATCAATCCTCATATCGAATTCTGGAACCACTAGAAAGAAATTTACTTGCAAATATATCAGTCAGGAGAAGGTCTGTATAATATTGGTTGATTTTGAATTTTTTTTTTGTTGTTGTTGCTGTTGTTTTGTTTTGGTTTGGTTTTTGTTGGGGTTTTTTTGGCAATAATTTTAAATGTCATGTCCTTCTATAGGTATTTGCATCAATTTCTTGTTCTGCCAGTTTTTTTTTCGTATACATTGATTTTGAACTAGATGTCTGCTTGTTATAAATATACATAAAGTACAAATGTAATAAATGTGTAGTGCAAACCCAGTGTACACAGTGTATTTGAAGTTTTATTTTACCTGTTAAATTGACAAGCCATTTAAAACTGCAAACCAGCCTGTTCCTGTTATGTGAACTGGAGGACAAAATGTATCAAAAGTTGTGTGATGGAAAACATAATGAAAAGCAGAACATGTTTTGCATGTGAAATATGGTATCCTGAGGACACCTCAGAGGAATGATAACAATACTAGACAGCAAAGGCTTTTTCTTCCTTGATGGCTCTAGGAAGACTAAGTTAACTGCTAGAAACAAATGTTTGCAAACATGCATGCTTAATAGACTGCTACCCAAGCTGTAAACAATCAAACTTGCTCTCCAAAAAGCCCATCTACTCAGTTATTCTAGTACTGGCTTCAATGGAAGTCACTTTAATTAGCTATTTGTAACTTTTCAGCAATTCAGAAGGCGTTAGTTGATTTTTGTTAATTTTTATTCTTAACCCAGTAACATACAGAATATTAGACATGCTTCACCAGCTAACATAACATCTTTATTTTAATGTCTTTTAGTGGGGGAAGGTTTGGTCAGCTGCAAATATTTTACAGCACTTCTGAGACTGACATTGTAGCTCTTGCCATTGAGCAAGGTGATGATATACTACTGGCCTATTACGAGTCTCCTGTACAAGGAATTCCGGACCAGCCATCCAAGACCAGAGTGAATGTGTCAGCAGCAAGTGACCCACTGTATGCCTGTGCAACTCAGTGCCTAAAAGAACAAGCATGTTCAGCCTTTACATTTTCCAGTGCCTCTGAGATTCCTCTCTGCCTCTGGCTGACAACAGAGATCGGGCCATTAACTAACATGTCAGGATCATGGACCTACAAGAAGAACATCAGCAGTACATCCATTCTGTTTAGCACACAAGCCATTGCTGGTAGTGATTACGAATCTATCACAGGACAGTGGGCCATCATGCAGGAAGGGGAAGAGTTTGCAAATCTCACAATTACCATACTCCCAGACAGCCTGCCAGAGCTGGATGAAAAATTCACTGTATCCCTGTTGAAAGTTGAACTACTGAACATCTCAGCCAGCTTAAAAAATCAACCGACTATTGGACAGCCAAATACTTCCACAGTTACCATAATGATGAATGGGGATGCCTTTGGAGTATTTAAGATCTATAGTGTAAGTCCCAATGCAACAGAGAAAGGTCTATATATTGAAGTAGAAGAACGTCCTCAGGCCAGCGTGCAGCTAATGATACACAGGACGGAAGGCAGCCTGGGACAGGTGGCAGTGGAATGGCGTGTTGTTGGTGGAACTGCTACCCCAAACTTAGATTTTGTGGGTGTTGGTGAGATTCTGGTGTTTGTTGAAGGTAAGGCAAGGTTTAGCACTAACATCTCTTGTCTAAAACTAAGGAAAACACAAAACAAACACACACAAAGATGACAAAGACTAAAAAAAAAAAAAAAAAAAAAAGAAAAGTATAAATATTTAAGTATTTTTTAAAGAAATATTACAGTGTGCGTTATAAAGATAACATTTTTACTAAATAAATAAGGAATAATATTTCTGAAATAGGTTTTGTATCACAGATAATGAAAATGAGAATCAGGCCTAAGTGGTCTTTTGTTCTTATCTTAGTCAATATGGTACTAATTTTTAATAGTATATCTTTATAGATTCTGAGATTGTACTGATTTTGTAACACAATAGGATAGTTTAAAAATTGCAAATAAGAAATGCCTATGTCAGACATTATTTAAGCACTGTGGAATATGACTGATGTATTTTATATTTTCAAAGTCTGAAAAGTCTGAGATAATTGAGCAATTGTTTTGAAAACAATTTATGGGAGTGTAGTAATGTGTTTATTTAGTTTGCTAAATAATCTGAACTTAAATGAAGGGTTGCCAGGAATGATTTGGAAAATGGCATGTAATTATATTAGTTTATAAGTTTACTGAATCTATTTTTAAAATACTTTGAAAGGCAATATAACAAAAAAGTATGTGTATGGGGTAAACTGATAATTAGTATAGTTAAGGCACATACAATGATCAATAGGATTCTGTTGCAAATTGTAGTGTATTATAGAGACTGATAATTGATTGTGTTTGCTGCTTACATTGTCATTCTTTGATATTCCAGAAGACAGGTAATTAATACAATGACAGCCCACTTTAATGCATTTCCTGGTCTAGTAAACATATAGTCAAATTTCATGTGCATATGTCTGTATGTGTCATCAGAAAATGTATTCGCTTGGTAATTCTTTTTACAGGAACTATATTCCCCTTTTCCAATTAAAATTTGAAAGCTGGAGAACTTATAAAGCAAATAAGAATTCTAGGCATTCAGAAATTATGCCAACATTGTTAATTTCTACTGAGTACATTTAATAATTTTTAAATTATATTGCCTAATATAACATTTCATTAATAATTGAATAAATTTTCATAATGACATTCAATACCTTCTAGACAGGTAAATAAGTAAAGATTCTTCATGTCCTTTTTTATATTAGTTAAGTATTTACTACTAGAGAGATGATTGCATCTTTTTAAAGGTGATTTTCATGTGAATGCATAACTATGTATATGTTCTACTTTTAGGTGAAACAAAAAAGATGGTCACACTGACCATTTTAGATGATACAGAGCCAGAGGATAATGAAAGCATCATAATCAGCCTGGTGCATACTGAAGGAGGGAGTAGGATTCTGCCCAGTTTCAACACTGTCACAGTGATTATCCTGGCAAATGATAATGTGGCAGGAATCATTAGCTTCGAGACAGCTGGAAGATCTGTTATTGGTCGTGAAGGTGGGTTCTGTGTGTTGGTCACACTCAGTTTGATTGACATCAGCTTCCATTTCTGTGCTTTTTGTTGATAACCATTCAGTGATTGTATCGCTGTTCAGAGAATGCCAGCAAACAGAGAATAACCACATACTCAGCATGAAGTTATTTGGATTTTTAACTCTTGTAAATATGGCACTTAAATGAGATCTATGGAAAAGATGAATAGACTATTTCCAAACCCGTATTTCACAATTTGTTCTTTCCCTTCCTTTTTCTGAAGAATATGCCTTGATTCTATTGGCATTGCCTTTGTAAACTCCTTTTAGCATTTCTCATTCATTTGTACCATATTCCAGAGCTATATATAAACCTCCATCATACAGACCAATTGTTAATCTTAAGCAATTTATCTATATTATATATAAAATATTATCTATCATTGACTTAAAATTAATTTTTAATTGTCTAGAAAAGATTCCCACAGAAAAAAAAATAGGAAAAAAATCTTCCGTTTTTCTAAAGTTTCTCTTCATATTTTTTATGGTAGATCATTTTAGGAGTGTGACAATCTTGATGTCATCACTCAGTCATGGCTTTTGACATCAATAATAATTTGATAACTAGTGTCTACTAGTGTTTTAAGGGAACATGTTTCATGTTTTACCTAATCTTGGTACAGTTGTGCATAGGACAGTAACAATACAAATAGTGACTGCTCTTGTTAGCATTTGCTGCAATCTCAGTGTATTGCAGTCTCAAATTTTTCTGATGTGTAAACTGATGGGTAGAGAAAACTAACAGAAATTTGCTGTCCAGGAATGTGTGCACTGAATTTTTTGTTGGAAGAAACAGTCTATCTCAAAAGAACATGGTCTGGCTTTTTCCTATAATGAAAGGACACCATAAGCTTTTGGGTTTTGTTTAGATACAGTTTGTGTTAATTCTGTTGTGCCCAGTTTCCGTCCTTTATTACTCCACATTAGTGGTTCTGATATTAGTGGTTCTGACAAGCCAGCTGCATTCTGGCAGTCTAAGAACAGCTGTTAATGAGCCCAAGGAATTAATACAAACCAGCTCATTCTCCAAGATTACAAAGATCTTATATACTTTCCACTGGTTAAATATTAGTCATAGCATGCTGAAGCTGAAATCTTTTATCTGGAGCTGAAAAGCTCTGCTATGCATAGTATGCATATAGTGCTATAACTGATTCCAGTTCCTTCAGCTTGTGAAAAACAGTGCATTGCACTGCATTAGCAAGAAAAAAAGAGCCAAACTAGTTCACTTTGAAAAAAAAAAAGGGAATGAGCTAAGGCCTTCATATGATTTCAATGTTTTTACTTCATTTTCATTATCAAGTGTTTTCTTATGAAGACAAACATTATCAGACATAAATCCAAATAGTGTTAGCTTTTCTGTTTATTATATTATTGAACAGTTTCTGTTAAGCAGCTCAGTCTTTTTTTCAAGCTGTTCATATTATTTATCCCTGTGGGGAGGAACGATTTGAAAAACTGTGATTGAGGAAAGAGAAAAATAAGTTCATTTTAGAATTGTTTTTGCTTAAAGACCAATCCTGCAGATGGGAGAGGTTAGAAAATACTCAGTGTGAGAAAATTCAGGTATTTGTGCTCACTTTGGATTGTTGGCTGTCAACCAAATAGAAATGGATTTTTCTCACAGAAGATAACAGGATGTTGTTAAAGTCTTAAAAAGCCTTTCCCATAGACTTGGACCTCTTTGTAAGGGGGGAAGGGAGTTAAGAGGGTTGGTGAACCACAGTTGGTGAAGGATTTGTGCATTGTCCAGGCCTTTTGACATGTAACACAGTGCTCAGACCTGGGCATTTTTTGCTCTGCAAATATGGAATAAGCTTAGCAGTATTGGTGTCTCTGTTCTGGAAGTTACATAATGGAATAAATCTTCACACTTCAGCTGTGGATGTCTTGGTGTTACCTGCATATATTCAGTTCCCACAATCACCATATTGAGGGCAAGGGCAGCATTTAAGTACAGGCAGAACATGGAACAGTTGTATGGCTATGACCGAATTGGATGAAAACACACTGCAATAGCTTGAAATAAGGAACAAGAGGAGAATTTATTAGATCCCCTTCTCCTTGGTAGAGACAGAAATCTATAAAAAGATTTTAAATGGTAAAATATTAAAAAAACCCCCATAAGACATTTCACAAAATAGTGAAATTAACCTAATAATACTTTCAGTCTTCAGAGATTGACTTGTATTTGTGTTAGTATTTCTTACTGGATAGGAATAACAAAAATTTTGGTTTTGGAATAACAAAGCTGGCTGAGGTTTACATGAGTCAGTAGCTGACTACTGGAGAGTCTTTAATTGAGATGAATTGTACTTCAGGTTTCTTCTTGTTGGTTGGGTTACAGTGTATCAGGGTTCTATATCTTGAAGTATTTTACAGTATTCAGTGAACATTTGTTCAGTGAAAATATGTCATACATAATACATATTGAAATAAGCTTTGCATTGAAATAACCTTTGTCTATATTGTGTGTTCTGTGATGATATGAAAGTAATTTTTTTCTGTCAAATATTTATTTGTTTGCAATGGGTGTGAAAAATTCTCAAGTAAGTTGAACAGATTTCAGGGCAGTGTTAAATGATACAAAAAATTAGCCTTAGGGGAATCTGTAAATTGTCAGTCTGTCATCTGATATTTGACTGTAGAAGCAGAATTCTTGTGATGTCAATAAATTTTGAATTCCTTTGTTCTCTTAGAACTAGTGTCAGGCAACTTAAAACAAGGCTTAAATGAAGTTTGAAATTATGTGACTGATAACATACTAATGCTACATATTGAAAAATTGGTGTATAAAATTTTTGTATTACTTCTTCACAAGTTTATTTTTCAGTTTACTATGTTAAGGACTTTTAAAGTTTGTTGTTTATATCTATCTCATTCGTAGCCAATATATTGGCATCTCTAAATATTTCCTTACCAAACAGAGAACATGTCCAGTAAGTGATCATTTTTTTTTTTCCCATTTTAGACATATAATACTGTCCTGCAGTACAATAAGCATCCTAATTTGGTGTGCTCACCACATCTTCTATTTCCCTTTCACAGACATATCTCAGTGTTTCTCAGTAAGATAGCTTTTAAGTGTGTACATAACACAAAATAAAAGATGGAATTATTCCCAGTTTTGCAGCAGAAAAAAAAGTTCAAGTAAATTTATAGCAATACCAAATATTTATTCTGTATAAAGGATATAGATATTTCATACTTTATAATAATATAGATTTTCTTAATTTTTCAAAACTTTCTTAAGAGTTCACTCTTTAAGTGACCATTTGGTTAAATATTATAAATGTGGAAAAAATGCCATAATTACTTCTTACAGATGCATTTTTTCATTTTATACTTATTATCTCTGGAATTATAATAAATTATTAAAAATAAATTTTAAATTATAAACCATTAATGCTTTGTTTCTAAATTCTTTCCTTTTAAAATTATGAATTGTTTTTTTTTTCTGGATGTTTTCTAATGTCCAGAAACTGATAAGATTTGTAAATTCAAGCTCACATAAATTGAACTTGCAGGTTACTGCAAGAATTTTTCCTCATGCACTATATAAAGTCACAAGACACTGCAGATGTCAGGAACATGTCTATTCCTTGCCAGTTAGCTGCTGTAGAAAACTGTGTTAAAGCTGTGTGTAGAGGATTTATTCTGTGTGTAGTTCGTAAACAGATTCTACTCTTCGTTTTGTGCATGTTTTGATAGCAGTTATGCATATGTTCCAGGTTCCTTTTTATTTTAATATTTCTTTCCAAGAATGAATGAAGTTCATAAAAACCCACAAGGAAAGAGTGTAGATTTGTGGGGGGTTTGTTTCAATATTAAAAAAAAAAGGGTAGTACATAACTACTGGGAAGCTTACTATTAAAAATATTAAGGTTTTACATAAAAAATACTTTAACTGTGATTTATATTTTTTTGTTTTAATTTTAATAGTTGAATTGTAGAAGAAGAAACCCCAAAATACTGCATTTTGTCCTTTGTTCCTAGGAGAACAACTGCCATTCCATGTTGTAAGAACTGCTCCAGGACTGGGAAATGTTACTGTTGAGTGGAAGATAGTTGGACATAATATACAACAAAATTTTGAATACTATTCTGGAATTCTCTTTTTTCCTGAGGTGAGTCCATAAGAAAATCTAATGGCTAAAAGAGAATATTGTAATTTGAAGTGAGCTGATGAAACAAGTATGCTTTTATAACAGTCTTCTTTGTCTTGATATGATTAAACAGTAGGGAGTTTATAGTTTTGAGTATTTTAACTTGACCTTTAATTTCTTAAGAAATTACCTTTAATTTCTTAAAGATATTGCTCAAAATACATGTGATAGAGTGGTATCACTTGTACTCTGTACACTAATGACTAATCAGTTTATCAATAACATTTATAGGGAATGTTGAATGCAACATTATATGTCCACTTGCTGGATGACCATATTCCGGAAGAAAAAGAAGAATACCAGATCATCCTATACAACATCAAAACAGAAGGTAATGCAGAACTACAGACTGCTATATGTGCTATATCTAAAGTTGCTATTCAGTAGTGTAAAAGCTTTGTGTGTATTAAACCATTTTTGAAGTGTAGGACTAGGAATATTAAAAATGTTGCAAACTATGCAAAATTTGTTCACATTTTGTTGAAACAGGCTTGACGCTTCTGTGTATTTATGTACACATATGATACAGGTGTCATAAAATAAATGGATATTTTTATCTTTTTTAAAAAATCTTCAAGCTGTCTCTCTGATCTGTCTCTGAATTACAGGAGGTCAGAATATTTTACTCTTTCATTGAAATTATAATGAGAAAAGAGGCATGAAACTACATCCCTTCTGAAATATCCTTTGTTATACTGGAATTAGTGTCTGAACACCAAACTAACTTGACATGGTTGGTGTTGCTGATAGGTGCCTTGCCAACTTGCCTTAATATTTTGTTTACTCTTGTAATCCTTCAGGATAAGTATAAATTCATACAGTTTTTCATCAAGGCAATACTTGTAGTAATTTATTAATGGAATGAGTGAGAAATTGAAATTTTAACTTAATGAATGAGTTATAATGGAATTTTGGAATTATAATGAATTCCTAAAAAAAATTTCTCTTTCCTTTTGCAACAGAAGTAGTTTAGGAAAGTCCGTATTCAGCCCTGTCTTTTCAGATTTTCTAATTTCATAATACAGTCTTGAACTCTATACTTTTTATGCATACAATTTTTGTTGTGATTGAATGTTCCTGTGCTTGTTAAAGAATGGAATTACATATACATTCCACACAATCCGTAAAATTTAGTGAGTGTATAGTGTGTTTGGTTTCATTTGCAGTGTTACTGGCTGTCATTTGTACATAAAAATAGCAGTAATGTAAGACAAAACTTTATTTACCTGACACAATTAACTGTTGTCCATTGATTCTTTTGCAGGTGTTTCTCCTTCTGGTGCTGCTGTTTTAGATGGTCAAGGATATGAAGCTATTCTGACAGTAGAAGCTAGTGATGAACCACATGGAGTACTGAATTTTGCTTCTCCATCCAGGGTAGTTTTACTTCCAGAGGAAAACAAAACAGTTCAACTTTTTATTAACAGAGAATTTGGATCTCTAGGTTTGTATAACATATCCAAGAGAAATTTAATTTTGTTTTCAAAATCATTAGACAAATGAAAGCCATGACAGGGAGGCTAGAAATTCTGGAAAATCTTGGATACAATTGATGTTTTCAGAGCTTCTAAGCTCCTTACTGCAGGCTTGGGAGCTAAGTTAAAACTGAAGGCATAGCCTTCAATTCCACAGCAAGGGGTCTGGGATTTACAACGTAGCTAGTTGGCTGTTAGAGTTGTACTTTTATGTCCAGCAAATCTGTCTTGAATTGTCTGTCCAGAAGAAATAAAAAACATGAGAAAAGGAGCTTGTATGGAATTGTCATTCCCACAACATCCCCTCTATAAACTTCCAGAATCTGATAGTTTAGGAATATCCCATGGAAAAAGCTGCATTGATGCCTCTGAATTCAGTTTATGCCTCTCCTAAGAATTCTGTATTTCTTTTAAATTCAATTTTCCTTTTAAAATCAAATTAAATAGTACTAACTTCAATAATGCACTGTGTGCCAAAATATTTTTTTGTATTTTTTTCCTGAGTATTTTGACTTCCATTGAGAGATAATATCCATAATCATTTTCTATTAACATTTTTAGACAATATTTAGACCTCTGTTAAAATCTCTCTTATTTTTTTTCTTCTCTGTTTTGAGGTGAAGTAATCAGTTGAAACAAACATTTAAGATCTTGGCACACTACAGATTTGTAGAGGAATTTAAATGTAATTTCTTTGTTTGCCCATTTCTTTTTTAATGTCAATCAGTATGTAAATTACCTTTCAAACTCTACTTAGGAAAATATTAATATATTCAAAGTTTCCACTGTGAATGTAAAATCTCTCAATTGAACTCTATCTTTATTTATTAAAAATAAGATTCTTTTATAGGTTATGTTTTATTCAATACAGACTAACTTTGAATTTCATTTATCATTTTCTGTCCAGGATCACTCTGTTTAAGTTTGCAATTTGACTTACTGTGGCAGATTAGTGAGATGTGGCTTGGTTATAAAAAAAAAAAGTCTAGCTTTCCCTCTTGCAAAATTTATAATGTGTCCCCTAATTTTTATTGTCTATCAACATCTATGTCAGTCTATCTGGGAAGGAAACTAAATTTAGAGCTCTTTCTTAGACATCAGTCGTTCCTGAGACTCTACTTCCCTTGACACCAAACCTGGTATTAATAATACGTTAGATGTCCCAGGTATGTAATGTAATATTTGTAGTTCACAGCCCCTCAGATATATGAATACATTGGGTCCTAATGCTTTCTGAGTCCTGTGATCTTGGACAAATTATTAAAGGCTGGCCTGAAAGAAATTAGTCCCATTGGTTTCAGATTAGTGTTTTAATCCTCTGGATTGTAGTTACACTTTCCATTTTTTCAATGAGCATTTGGTCTCTTTTCTTTGTCTATTCTAGTGAACATTACAACAGAATTCAAAAAAGTGGGGGTTTTTTGTCACATTTTGAACAGGTGCTATCAATGTTACATATGCCACAGTTCCAGGATTGGTCTCCTTAAGTAATCAGACAGAGGGGACCTTGGCTGAACCAGGAGCTGATTATGTAGCTGTTTCTGACTCAGTGATTTTGAAAGAAGGAGAAACATCAGCTGCCATAAATGTTACTATTCTAGAGGTAAATTCTATATCTTTTCACTCTATACTTATTGGTATGACAGTTGAAAAGGACTGTTGTGGAACCTGAATCTTGCATGCTGTATTATTTGAAGCTATCAATTTTATGGTAATTTAGAAAGATTGCTTTGGTCTTTAATGGTAAAATCACAGAAGGACAAATAATAACAGAAGACAATGGTACTTACAGTTAAGTGAAATGTAACTCTCTCATTAAGACTTTATCTTCTGATATTCCGACCAGTGTAATTCATTGCTTGCTACAGGCTCTTACTTTATCAGTGGTTGCTATTTGTGCCTTCAAAACTGAGCAAAAATCTATTCACATCTAGTTCAGTGTCACTGTAGTCTCTTCCATTAAATGTAATGTCTTGCTTCATAATTAACATTTTATGTAAAAAGTGTTCCAGGAAAATGGAAACATAAATTAATTCTAATGTTGCTATGAGGTTAGAGACTTCTATTGTGTTGCTTTTTGACAAATTCTGTGATTGTTTCTTAAAGAAAATGAAAAGAGGGTATACTGGATTTGTGTTTTGTAGGATGATGTACCAGAAGTGCAAGAATTCTTCTTGGTTAATTTAACTTCAGTGGAACTTATCATGAACCATTCAACTTCCTCCCCACCTAGGCTGGGTAAAACAACTTACAAACAATTATGATTATTTTTATTTTCATACCAGTTGAATGCACACTATATCACTCTGGCATATCATTATTCCGCTTGCCACTTCCCAGATAAGCCAAAATGAGACAGGGTATTCTGCAAGAAACATTGTAGAACATCAAACATAGTCATTATTATACGGGCTTCTTACTTTTTAAAGTTCTTTAAAAATTATAAGACAATTTTCGCAGAGGAGTTATTTAGTAATTACCAGTTGGAGAACACAGATATCTCAAAAGTTGTGTTTGCAATGTGTTAATGTGATTGTAATTTCCAAGTGAATGACAGAAACAAATATGTACAAAGAATTCCTTCAAGTAGTTCCTTTGCTCACTCTTTCAAAAGTATATTTTTGTTACTTTTTATCAGATTTACTTTTAGGAGTCGTGATCTACTGTATTCCTGCTCTTCTACAGAACTTCCTTAATTGCTTGCTTACTGAGTTCCTCATTCTGCTGCTGAACTCAGTAGCATATCTGCCATTGGCTTTAAAGACAGTTGGGTTATCCTGTGGCACCAGTGACTAATTGTGCTGATTATTTCTAACATCTTCTATGACTCTTTCCCTTTCTTTGCATGCGTATTGAAGTGACAGCATTAATTCGTTACAGACTGAAAGGTAACTTGCAAGACTGATTGCTGATGTATAGACACTGAGCTGTGATTAGTTGAGTCTAAAATTTAAAACATAGAAAGAATAACATTAAAGAATGAAGGATTTCCTGATTTAAATTGTTATGAGTGCCATATATTCTTAACTTCTGCCGTAAGTGATTAGCAGTCTGAGTCATGACAGTTTGACTCTGATGTACTTAGGATGATCAGATAAATAGTTGTAACCTATGAGGCAAATTTTGTCCTCATTTTAAAATGTCACAATTAATTCTGTTACCAGACTGTTTTCTAATCTTGTTTTCCCTTTTTGTGTATTTTCTTTGTTGTGATTAAGAATTCAAATCCTTGTTGGTGCAGTGCATTTGTTTAGGATTTAGCAATCCCGTACCCCATAGAAAATCTTTAATATAATTCTAGGTGTCTAATATCAAAAGTGACGGGTGTCCTGCACATGATACTGATATGCAGTTAATCATACCCATCTGGAATATATCATAAATGCCGTCCCTGTCTTAGCCATGTGCATGCAATATGTGGTGTAGGTGTGGGATGTCTGTGACATACAGTTAAACACATGGAACTAAGTGACCTTTATTTCTGATCTGAGACTTCATGGATATGGAGCAGAAGCAGAAAACATGAAGGACAGCTCTGTTTTCTTCATGCTGCTCTGGCTCCATCCCATCATCTAGAAAAGGTGGAAGAAAAGGCCCAACTCTAATACAAAAGCACAAGGAATTAAGAAAAGAGAAAATGTTCGATACTTGAGAATGATGAAAGAAAAATGAATAAACTTAATGGATAGAAGAAAGAATTATATAGGGTATAATGACAGGAGGTTATCAAGGGAGAGGAAAGATGCCAGATATGAAATAGGAGGTCTGATGTTGAAAGCAAAGTTATTATAGATCTTGAATGAGTTGATCAGACTATGACATGATGATGGAAAACACCAGTTAGGAATCTGAAGGGTCTGTATGCACTGTAATCCCCATGGATTTCTAAACCTTTCTGCTGTCTGTGTAGAGGTGTTGCAGCTGCTGTTCATGTTCATCACTATCTCGTAGTGTCAGGTTTGGATTCAAGGCAGTGATCTTTTACTAAGTTTTATCTGATTTAATAGAAATCTCTCTGATGGATGTAAAAATAGTATATTTACCACAGATTTAGTGAAGTCAATTTCTTTTGTAGAAATGGTCAGTCTTAATTTCTTTTAAATTTTTATTAAAATTAAATTGATGTAAATTGAGGTATTCATGTGATACTGTTTAAACAAAATAAGGCGTTATTTTCTCAGAAGAATCAATTTCTGGCTGTCAAGTTCTGGTCAGTGAAATTAGTGGAAATTGCTGGCATTATCTATTATTCAGCATTTTCACAGGGCAATACATGCAATAATCTTGCAAAGTTATTGTGAATATACATGTGCTTTATGTAGCAATAGAATCTTACAATACATAAACTTACTAAAAGGAAATTAACAATTCTTTTTTATAGTAGAATCTGTGGTGAATGCCATTAAGATTTATTATCAGGCACTGAAACATTAATATGAGATGATATACTGGATCATTTATTATTCTTTTTTACTAATTTTCCCTCCAATATTCAGAATGGCACTGTCTGCAAAACACTAAATATCATCATAAGAAAAACACACAATGAATTAAGACTTGATGAATCAAGACTTGATAAAAAATCTTGCTTTTGTTATTTTCTACTTTTTCTGTGCCATGAGTTTTCTTCAAATTTTTTCTTTCTTTTTTAATTTTTTTTTAATACATTAAATGTAATAGTGGTAATTCAAGGCCCTGTGTTGCAGTTCTAATAGTAAGCTAGTAAGGACAGATTTTCTTCAAGCCTTTCCAACTATCCTATCCACTTCATTTTCTCCTCCACATTTTGGAAATGGAAAATTATGTTTTTCTTCTACAAAATTAGTAAAGATATAAAGAAATGCTTCTATTATTCTTGAAAATAACAAAAATGAGCTCTGTTGTTCTTACATACTTGTCTTTCTGTTTTCCCTTTTAGATGTGGAAGGTTTAGCTTCTCAAATTATTATTGATGCTAATGATGGAGTAAGCGGAGTAGTTGAATGGGAAAGTACCAAGTAAGTCTTGTCACCTTGAAGAACTCCCTATGGGGGTTAATGATTAGTGTTGCCCAGCTATTTTCACTTTCAGTTAACAGTAAAACTTCTATTAACAATAGGATCAGATCTTTGAGCTGACAACATATTATTCGGTTCAGTGGAACTGGAAAGGTAATGCCCACGCTCGAAACCATCATTTACAGTATGTTTACTCAGAAATCGCATGCTTCCGTGTATTTATTTTCACTGTTGTCCTTTGGTATTGTGGACTTCCATCACTCCCTCAAGCCTCCATCCAGTGCCCAAACCTCTGCATCCATGTAAGCATGCAGATTGACATCTCCCAGATCTTTTTCTCTGATTTCCAGAACCTAGGAGAAAGGCATCCATGCTCATAGACAAGCTTAATCTAGTTCAATTCCATTTTGATAAGAAAAAAAAAAGGTATAATGGTTGCATTAGACAAGTGGTAATGATGCTTTACTGTAATAGTGCCTTTTTCTTAAAAGGTAGAGGGGATGATTTTAAGTGAAAATATAACAATTATCTACCATCTTATTAAAAGAACATGCTCAGTGAGCACTGAGAATTTGTCTTGGTTTTTGTTTTAGTTTTGAAGTTAATGAAACTCATGGGAATCTGACCATAATGGCATACCGAAATAAAGGATCTTATGGCAATGTGTCTGTGTTTTTTTATGCCCAAAATTTGGAGGCACAGCTGGGTTTGGATTTTAATGTGGTCTCAAGGGTAAGAAGCAAATTTTAAATCTAGTAGTTTTCATTTTTTCAGCTTCCTCAAAAGAACATCATCTTATTTATTTGCAGAATGGTCACTATTAGAGCTAGATTTCTCAACTTCTTTCAGTTGTTCTGATCATCTAAATAGAGATAGATTTATTAATCTTATTTTAGTCTTCCTTTCTTTTTTAGTACTAAAGCATTTTTAAATATAAGACACATTTTAAACTTTGAAACATCTATTTCAAGTACAATTTTGCTTAGACAAGAGAATATAAGATTTCATGTAAGTTTTAATGTTTTTGCAAAAGAACTTTCAAAGTGAATTGCTCTTGTTTGTCCTCACTCTACAATGTGCTAAACTATTTGACAGTTTTGCTTCCTTTTCAGTCAATCTATAAGGAGCATAGAAATTACTCTTCTTGACTCTTCTTTCCTCCCTATTTAAGGCAATTCTGCTTAACCTTAGTTTAAAATTTCTGTGTGCATTTTCAGCTATTGAATATTCAATGCTTTCTGTGTTTCAATGCTAGACTCTTTTTTTTGCTGATGGAGAAACGAATAAATCTGTTGTTGTTGAGATTTGTGATGATGATACTCCTGAAGGTGTTGAAAAGTTCCAGTTAATTCTAACAAATCCCTCATTTGGCCTGGAATTAGGGGAGAACACAACAGGTAAAACTTAGTTTTGATGTTCTCATTCTTCAGAATTGTATCTCAGTCACTTTAATTTCATTCTTCTGAATAATAATGTTTTAGAAAACACCAGTGTGCTCCTGTGGTAAATTATTAATCTCATTTGGAAAGTTCTTAAACATCACTGTGAAAAATGGAAAACTAACAAAATAATATATAAAATAAGGAATCAGAAAATGCAAAAGATGCTTTAATAAGAGAGTCTGGATTCTTCCTTTCTAGAAATCTTCCTAGATAAAGCAAAATACTTACATATTCTGTTAAGTAGTATCAGGGACATAAAAGCAATATAATTGTATTAAAGAAAGAATGGATTTTTGTATATATTTATTTATTTGCATATGTGTACAATTATATTTTGCTATTTTCATTAAAGAATGTTTCTATTATTTATTTCTCAAAAGCCACAATTACTATATTTGCCAATGATGATGGACATGGAATTTTGTCGTTCAATAACAGTGATCACTTCTTCCTAAGAGAGCAAACAGCTCTCCATCTGGTGGAAAGTGTTGCAGTATTAAATATTATTAGAGAACCTCCTCAGGGGATATTTGGAACGGTGTCTGTTCAGTATCTTGTAAGTGAAATTAATTCTTCGGAGCCATCAGTGGATTTGGCCCCTTCTCAAGGATACATTGTGCTGGAAGAGGGAGTCAGATTTAAGGTAATATGGTAGTTATAACATAAAAAAGTGAACAAGGCTTTTTTTAAAATTATTTGAAACATTTCGGCAATGTTTTTGTTTTCTTATGTATTAATTTTTTTCTTATGTTTTCCTTAATTCTCAGAATAAACTGAGTTGTGGGAGTGCAGAAAAATTGAATATGCTTTTCTGTAGATATTTCTCTCTTTGTAATAGTTCAGATAAACTGAAAACAATATAATTGGTATATAGTATGATGTGTGTATAGGATCATTTATTTATATGTGTTTAGTATGTAACTGAAAGACCAACTTTGACATGCAGTCATAATTTTCTACTGTAAATAATTATGGTGGAATTAAAAATACTATTCCTTTATGTGACCTGAACTGAAGAGAGTATGCTTCAGCAAAGGCAAAAGGTGAACAGCTTTCAGAGTTTTAGAAATTGAAAATTACTTATTTTTTCTGGCAGTATTAATCTCACTGCTTCTGTACTGTCCCCACAAGAATTTCAGCTAGAAAATGAGCTATCTTAAGTGTGTCAATAATAGGTTAGTATATTATGGTTAGGGGAGTAGGATCTGAAACAAACCTTTTTTAGAAATACTGGTTTTCAGTTTCTGAATCTAAAATGCATTTGGTACCTCAGTGATGGCCAGTTTAGCAGATCTGTGAGAAGTAGAGAGTAAAAGATTTCTCAAGACAGTCTCTAAATATGGTTTATTGCAGAAGTAAATAGAGATCTAAAATGTTGTAAGCTCTGTTTTAATTCCAGATCTGTCATTTCTAAATCATTTTTCTAAGGCAAAGCTACATGTACTACTGTAACTTTCACCTCTTTGGGTAATGCGGAGAAAACATGTGTTTCTTTCTAGACAGTTCTCTGCTGATTTGAGACCACCTTGAGACAATCCCATTCTTATCCACCATGGTGCAGTAGAGGAAATAAAACATCAAGAAGAGAGTATTTAAAATATTTCTCTATTGCCTTTTTTTTCCTTCTTTGTTCCCAGTTTCAGAAGTGTAACTACCCATAAGATAGTTCAGTTGACAACTAAAGTAAAGTAAATCCAACTTGACTGAACTGCATTAGGGGATCAGGTAGCTGTATGGGGACTATGTTACCAAGGAATGTGTGGAATAAGTACAAAACAGAAGTATGAAAAAGGGATCAAAACCTGTTACATTTCAGAGAATCTTATGATAGGAGTAAAGAGGGGAAGGGAAAAATAAAAAGAATGTGTTGTTAGTGTTGTACTAGTGGAGGTCACCAGGGGGATTACTTTAGAGCCCCAGCCTGAACTGTCCATGCCTTACTTCTGCCTTCTCCAGTTTCAGGAGCTGGCTGTTGTGCTGCCCTGCTGTTCAGAGCTATACAGAGAAAGAGCAGAAACAGCAGCATGGTTTGAATAACATTGTAATTGTTAGCTGTCAAGTCTCAGCAGGTTTCTATGCTTGTTTCTTGTCAGACACTGCATATTTCTGCAATCCTGGATGAAGAACCAGAATTGGATGAGCACTTTATTGTCTCCTTGTTCAATCCAACTGGAGGAGCCAGGCTAGGCACCAGAGTGCAAACTATGATTACGATATTACAGAACCAGGCTCCACTGGGGCTTTTCAGCATCTTCCCAGTCACAAATAGGTACTGAACCCTGATTCAATTAAAAGGAAGTTTTTTTATATTCATAGAGATGGTTTCCCTTTAAAAAAATTTAGGAATCCAGTTGTAAAGTTTATGATTTTAAAAATTACACTATTTATCAAATGCCATTACTGCTATACAGAAGAACAGAAAAACACTTAAAACGGACTATTCACCATTAGAAATGTTAATTTCTTTGGGCATTTTTCCTTGAAACAGTATTTCATTAGTCCTCAAACATTTCAGTAATCATAATTAATATTAAAAATTCCAAAACATAAACCAGTGTCCCAGCAATTAGAAATTTTCTAATTTACCTATTTATTTAACCTTTTGTAAGATACACCCTCATGAGCCAATCTTACTTGGACAAGCTCAAGAAGTGGCCCTTGGGAATCTCATGAGGTTTAACAGGACCAAGTGCAAAGTGCTGCACCTGGGTCAGAGCAACCCCTAGTACAGGCCAGGAGATGAACAGATAGAGAAGACCTTCAGCCCTGCCCTGAAGGACGTGGGGGTGCTGGTGAGGGGCTGGACATGAGCCAGCCATGGGCACTGGAAGCCCAGAAAGCCAAATGGGTCCTGGGCTGCATCCAAAGCCCTGTGGGCAGCTTTGGAGGGAGGGGGTTCAGACCCTCTGCCCCGCTCTGGTGAGACCCCACCTGCAGAGCTGCTTCCAGCTCTGGGGTCCTCAGCACAGGGAGGACATGGAGCTGTTGGAGCAAGAGCAGAGGAGGCCACTCAGTTGATGAGAAGGATGGAGCACCTCTGCTCCAAGGAAATGCTGAGAGAATTGGGATTGTTCAGCCAGGAGAAGAGGTGGCTTTGGGCTGACCCAATTGCAGCCTTCCAGTACCTAAAGGAAGCCTATCTGAAAGTTGGAGAGGGACTTTTGGCAAGGGCATGTAGTGACAAGAGGGAACGGCTTAAAACTGAAAGACAATAGGTTTAGATTAAATATCAGGAAGAAATTCTTTACTGTAAGGGTGGTGAGGCACTGGCAAGAGAAGCTGTGGATGCCCCATCCCTGTAGGTGTTCAAGGTCAGGTTCAGTGGAGCTCTGAGCAACCTGATCTAGTGGAGGATGTCCATTCTTATGGCAGGAGGGCTGGAACAAGATGATCTTTAAGGTTCTTTTCAACCCAAACCATTCTATGATTATATTAGTCTGTGATATGGAATGAAGTTTTCGGAAATCATTCAGCTTCACCCATACAGTTGTGTGTTAAATTTCAGGCTGGTTTAAGATTTTGTTGAGTTTCCCATGATTTTGTCAAAGTCTTGACAAAGAAGAATCATTGGGCACCCTTTATTAGTATTAGTCCATCACAGGGGAAACACAGTATTTTCTTTTTATTGCATATTCTGTGCTGAAAGTGTTCAGTAAGAATCCTATTTTTTTACTATAAAAATAATGCTTCTTAAAATTTATTTTCACAATTCTCAAATTTAGGACAAATATCTTCACAGTTGAAGAAGCGAACACTACAGTTTATTTGAAAGTTGCACGGAGTAATGGGCTCAACGTATCCGTGAGTGTTGAGTGGGAGACATTGTCGGACACTGCGTTTGGCATCAGTACGTTCACTTTATCAAGAGCATCCATTGCTATTTTCAGAGTGAAGATAGCTACAGAGTAACCAAACATACAGGAGATATAACTTTGGAATGAAAATTCACTTGTACTATTCCTATGATATCAAAATTCATTAGATGAAAGATCTTGGCTGTTTAAGAGTCAGCTTGTCATCAGCCACTGCTGCCATAGTTTCAACAATCTGTATTGCTCTTCATGTTGCTTATATATTTTCACAACACCTTTGATTTATAGATGTGTTCTTTACTACTTGTAATTCTAGATTTTTCTAAATAATATGAAAGACACTATTTTCTGTAAGTGTTGAATGACTAGGCAGTTTAAGAATCTTATTGCCATGACTACTACTTGTGATGACAGAGAGAATGAGGATAAACACATTTTTAGTTTCTTTGTCACTTTTTAATTTCTTCTTATCTAGTTAATTTTCTCACTAGCTAAATTCCAAACTGAGTCACTCTGAATCACACTCAAATTGCCTATGCATCTTCCATATGTAATTGTAATATATGAGAAATTAATTTATTATTTAACTCTGAGTACAACCTCAGTGCTATACCATTTTCATGCATTTACATGCACTTACGTGAGCTATTTAGAAACAACTCAGAATATAGATTAGGCATTTAGAGCATGGTGCTAAAAATGTCAAGATTGTGGGTTTGACCATTGTATGAGCCATTCACTTAAGAGCTGGACTTGATAATCCTTTTGGGTCCATTTCAGCTCACAATATTCTGTGATTTCTGATACTAGATTTGGTTCTCACAAATAAATAATGAAAATGGTGTTGTAAAAGACAATAAGATACATACTTTTTTCTTATGCTGTATTGCAGGGGATGGTATCAGTGTTCTGTCTGTTGTGCAAAGCTTTGTGGAAGAGTCACCAGCTAGCTGGTGCTTCTTTGCACTGGAAAAAAACCTGTATGGTGTGCTATTGCGTTCACCTCCAGCTGTGTTTTCTACTCTCTACCAGTGGAAAGGGGTTTTTGTTGCCATCAAGGTAAATGCTTGCTTACAGACACCAACCATGCTGCTTAATAAAACCTTCATGTTTCAGTTCTGCATTTTTGTTCCTCTCTCAGAATTTCAGTATGTGGAATCCTAAAAGCTGTGTGTCTTTCCAAATCCATGCCTCTCCCTACCTTGTGATTACTCATGGAGGAAGCAGTCAGGGAGCTTCCAACAGCACTGTGTATGCATTCATGCCTGGACGCAAACTATTGAAGGTAAATCTGTGTTACTTACAAAATCATTAAATAATGGGGTTAGAAAGGACTTTGTGAGGCCCTTCTGTTCAGCCATGTTTTGGGAAAAAGAAGTCTGTTCTCAGATAGTTTGGTAACTGAACACTCTGCATGAGCCAGTGATGTAAGTTATTGTCCTGGTTTAGGCCAGGGCAGGGTTTATTTTGTAGTAGCCAGGAGGGCATATGTCTGGAGACCAGAGAATATTCTATACTGCCTCATGGCACTTTCTGGGGATGGGGGAAAGGGGCCCTCCCAGGGGTTGAGGTAGTGTGGGCACAGTTCATATATTGATGGGTTGGGCCTAGCAAGCATTTTCACATGTGAATCTTTGCGTCTCTTGTACCCTCTGCTATTACTACTGTTGTTTTTACTGTTAAATTTCCCATCACATTGCTGTTTGCAGTAAATTGTCCTTATCTCAACCCATGATCTTCACGTTTTGTGCTTCCAATTCTCCTCTCCATCCCACTGTAGGGGGTAAAGGAAGAGGCAGCGTGGTTTGGAGTGTTTCAGTGGGAACACTAAATTGAGAAATACCATTCCTAAAACATGACAGCTATTGCAGCTTGTAGTCTAATGTTTTTTATAGTCATACTTTGAAGGTGAGATAAAATGACCTTGGAAGTGAAGAAAGAAATTGTGGAGCAATGAAGTCATAGAGCATTTTCTGAAAAATGTATGATAACTAATACTAATTTTGTAAAATGACCCCATATGTATTTTTAAAACTATAAAATTACATCTATGACCATTTTTGTACATTATTTTATTTATATTTTTATATGTTTATAGTTTTGAAAAAATATGTGTATATATGTATAAACTTGAACTGACTTCCAAATACCATTT
This sequence comes from Urocynchramus pylzowi, assembly GCA_013397555.1. NCBI lineage: Eukaryota > Metazoa > Chordata > Aves > Passeriformes > Fringillidae > Urocynchramus > Urocynchramus pylzowi. Next base: position 46,082 of record VZRH01001503.1, on the reverse strand, counting down.
TTGCCATATTTTCCTTGTAGCTACAGACCCTCTCTATTTTGGATACCACTCTTGTCAAACATTTTGCTGTGGATGAAGAAGACTATTTGGTTTTTGTGAGTGATACCACCAGTTTCAGTTCCATCCAGGTTAGAACACACTTGTCTTCATGGCTTTGATGTAGGTAGATTGATTAGTTTTCATTTTGAAATATGAAGGAAATATAGATAAAAATGTAAATATATATTCCTGAAAAATCAGTTATGTTTCTATTATAGATTTATAAGACATAAAATTCTAGACTTGTTTAAATGTAACAACACTCCTTACATTAACATGTAATTTAGACTTGCTTTGATTATATTGCTACGGCCATTTCTGTTTTGAAGTCCATTATGTTAAAGAACTGTAGGAATAGAAATAGCTTCTGGCCATAAACCTGTTCATCTGAAGAACAGGCACAGGTGCTTTCAGGAAGGTAGCCACTTGTAGTTACTTATCAGTGTGCTTCCACCTTAATGTAGGATCCACTATAGAAATGAGGAGTTCAGTTAATTGTAAGTCTTTCCAATTTTTCATCAAAACACTGAATTTATTTTTTCTTTGTGCTTGTTATAAATATATAATAAAATACATATTCTTTTTTTGCAGGTTTTCCAGTGGAATGAAGATGTATTTGTGCTGCATCATCAACTTCCGCTTTACGGAGTTCTGAACATTGCCTTGTTTCCCCGAGGAGGCATTATGTACTTACTAGTTTCTTTGTCAAATACCAGCCAGAATGTACTCTTGTACAAGTGGCTGAATAATGGGTTTAGGAATCTTTGTCAGTTACCAGCAAAAGAAATAAAACATATGGAGGCCTGGACTTCTGGATCTGATATATATTTAATTGTTGCAAAAGGTATTTACCAGAAAACAAAGACTGAGTTTGCTAAGTATGTTCTGGCCTGTTTGATAGCAAAGGCATTTGGAATAAAAGGGATTTAGATAGAGATTAAAATATTACTGGTGGGTGACAATTTGCTGAAAAGCATCTTACCAAAGTAATCTCTGTTTTGTCCTTCAGAAAATGAAAGTGTTGTGTTTGTTCTCAAATATTTATGAAACTAATGAAATATTTTCCCAATAACAATAGGAAATAATAGTTCTATTCATCTAGTAGCTAATTGCACCCTTTCTAAGCTTTTCTGAGCTTTCTTATATGCAAAGAGCATTGTTCAGCAAAGTACATTTGTATTACAAGTGTGACACTTTAGACATTGTTTTGTGTCTGTATCCCCGTGACTATTTAAAAGTGTATATATATTGCAGTTCATAGGTTTCTTTGCACTTGACTGTTATCTGCTGGGATTTTTAGTGTTATATGTGAATGTGTGGAGAAAAGCCCTTAAATTATGTCATGGAATAAATCATCTAATGGGAAATCATGCTATGGAGTTATGCAAGTAAAAAGGAAGATACAATCACTGGTCTCACTTTGTAATTAAATCTGCCAATCTCTGCCTTTGAATGGCCAGTGTGTGATTAAATTAATTAAATCACCAGTGTGTGATTTAATTAACAGGCAGCAATATAATGTAGGTTTTGTAATTTTTCTCCTTTGTAGAAACTGGAAGTTCTGAAATTTTCATCTGGGAGACAGGGCAGTCTACCTTCAGACACTTTCAGTCTCTTCCAGACTCTGCTGTAAGAAACATCCATGTTTTCATGCCTCCTTCAGGTTTAGGTAAGATTTTGTTTATAGTACTAGAATTGAAGAAATATATGCATTCAATTTTCATATTATTTATCAGATTTTAAGAGATACTTTAACAATTGGGCTGCCAAGGGCATTTCTGATATTACTGGAAATTTTAAATATATCACTGAATATATTTATTTATTTTTTTCTCTTCCTTGCTCAATATAGTTCACATCCTCCTCTCTGGTAAGGACACAACAGCACTGTACTTCTGGAACTCGGAAGGGAACCAGTTTTCTCTGATGCTGGAAGCCCCATATGGAGATCATATCACTTCTGCTACTGCAAGGTCTCTAAACTCCAGCAAGAGCTTGATTGCTGTTTCCGTTAAGTCCAGCTCCCAAATTTATGAGCTGACAACTATCTCCAATCAGTCAGATTTTATACCTAGGTAGGTTTTTTGGTTTATCTCCTAGCTCTTGCATTCTTTTTTCTGTGGTAGCCTTTTTGTTACAGTGGAGACTATTATAGACTCCTGTGTGTGATGTGTTTATTAACATTAAAGAGAATTTTTCGCAGGTAGCCTTTAGGATAATCTGAAGTCAAACTTCTCACACTTTGCTTTAAAATATGTAATAAAAGGACTTGTATTTAAACTGGATATTGAAGCTTTTATTTAGGATAAATTAAATTACATTGCATTAATAAGAAATATCAGTTACTATATGTTCTGTTATAATTAAGAAAAAAACCAAACCCAGCACTAATCCCACAACCTTTAAACCTCATTGACTTACTCAGGAATATAAACTAACTATTTCAGCATCAAAAATGCTCTTTAAATTTTCAGTAGTGCTTTCGAAGTTTGTTAATCATATCCTCAGTTTATAATTACTTCATGTGTTTGTTTGTATGCTAGTTCAGGTGAATTGATATTTGAGCCTGGGGACATGGAAGCTGTGATAGCAGTCAATATCCTGGATGACATCATCCCAGAGGAGGAAGAATGTTTTAAAGTGCGCCTGAAAAACCCTGAAGGAGGTGCAGAGATTGGTGTCCACAGTTTTGTTAACATAATTATTCCTCCCAATGACAATGCCTATGGAGTCATTGCATTTGCCCAGGTAAAACTTTTAAGGTAAATCATTAAAGTATTTATATATAATTTCTGAATAACAGAACACAAACATACTAAAATTACATGTGACAGGATTCTTTTTCTAAAATCTTGTAGCAACCTGAGACAGAAGGGCTTTGACTTCCATTTAGCATTGTTACTTGGTTATATAGATGAAAGGCAATAGAAACTCAGTTCCAGTCTGTCCCTGTTGTGGGGTTTTTATAAACCCCTTGCATTTAGAATAACTCATTATTTTATCAGTTTTATTTTGCAGCAACCTAAAAAATTAGTTTTCAGATGGCATATATGATATCATCATAGTCTCTACTGATTGGTTAATTAAGGGAATTAAGTAAAGATTCTTTTCCTCTGAAATAATTACAACAGAGGATGAGCCCATCTGCCTGAACAAAATTAAAACTTTGGAGAAAATGTCAGACTAAAGGTATTATTTGGAGTTGTTGATTCTTAAATTATCAAATATTGTAGAAGTTATGTAAACAGATATATGTACTGAATGCATAATGGAAATCACAGAAGAATCATCACTGAAATGATATCTTGCATCTGCACTTGTGTGAGGAGGATGAATATTAGTAAAGTATCAGCAGTAAAAATATTCTGTCTTGAAAATCTACATGTTTATCTGCTTCACATGATTTGGACATAAAATACTGTTCTAAAAAAAAAAAAACCTAAAAAAACCCGTTGAATTTTTGAGGTTTGACATTACAAATTCTTGTGTTTATAAAATTTGGACCTGTTGAGTATTAAGTTATAAAAATTTAATCAATAAGCAGCTTGCATTTAGCTGCTTAAAAGTAGAATAATTTATTGAAGCCCCATGTCTCTGCCCCCCTTTGAATATCTTGTTCCCTAAAGAAACTTCTTTTTTTAAGAAAATAATGCTTTGGTTCTATTGCTGTATATTTTCCAGAGTTCTTTATTTAAGCAAATTGAAGAGATGGAACAGGACAGCTTGATCACTCTGAATATTGAACGTTTAATAGGAACATATGGACGAGTTACAGTAGAGTGGATCGCTAATGGGAGCATAAGTGATGTATTTCCAGCTTCAGGAATGGTATTTAATAATATCACTATTATTGGGGAGGCACTGACTGTATAGTCTCAGACAATAGAAAAAGATGTACTGAGTGAAAAGGACAGTACATGTTAGATTACCCCACTTTTTTGTTAATCCCTGCTTCCTGGTCCTTTCCTGTTGTTCAAGCTTGGCACAACTGTGGTTTGTGCTTCTAGCTGGCACATAATACAGCAGTATCACACTTCTAGAACCTGATATTGCAATGCTGTCCAGGCACAGGAGATGTGTATCTGTAGTATCCTATTCCCATCTTCCTTCCTGCGGTGAGATTCAGTTACTATGTCAGACTGTTTGCATAGGTGGGAATCTGGGAATTTTTGCTCTTTGTCCTGACCTTCTCAATATAATTTAGAACTTATGTGGCCCAGCAAATATGGCAAGTCCCATTTTTCTATGTTTCTGAGACTTTTAGATTCCCAGCCATGTTAAAACCCAGTTTGTCCTGTGGCCAAAGCTCTTTATATGCCTTAGGGCTGGCAGGAGCCAGTTTCTGTAAATCAAAGTCCTTCACCTTCTGGCTGTCTGTAGCAGACATGAAGCCCGAAAAAAAGTGAAGAGAAAAATAAATGGACTGGAAATCAAGGATACCAAAACAATCATACTGAAATTGTTAGAGTACTCCTTGAGCATTCCAGCTGCATACTGTGTGAGTACACTGCATAGCTTTGCATGTGCAAGAAGAGTCAGAAAGAATAATATTAACTGGGAATTTCTGTTTGTCCTACACATTATGTGTAGACTAAGTGTTTCCAGACATGTCTTCCTTGTTGAGAAAGACCTATTCAAGTGGCAGACCCTTTGAATTTAAAAATAAGAATATAGATAGAAAAGAATGTATCAATCATTTTATCTGAGGAAGAAAAAGAAAAAAAAGTAGCCATTTCTTCCCATAGCAATGATTTTAAGAGATATATGTTCATTATTTTGATATGGATATATGTGGTGTGTTAACCTTAGCTGTCTAAAAACCCCCAACTATTTCTCTCTCACTCCCCCATCTCAGCAGGATGAGGAGAAAGTAAGGTGAAAAATTTTGAGATAAAGGCTGTTTAATAAGAAAAGAAAAAGCCATTGTCTACCTGGATTTCTCCAAGTTTTTTGATACAGCTTGCTGTGGCCTTCTTCTAAATAAACTAATGTGTTATTTCTGCCCCTAGGGAGTGGTGGTAAATAGCTCATTTTCAAATTGGCAGCCTGTCACCACCAAGTGTAGTCCCTCAGGGATCAGTGTTAGGCCCAACAGTGTTTAATATCTTCATAAGTGATGTAGGTGATGAGATCAGGTGTACTCTGATGAAGTTTGACAATGATACCAAACTAAGTGAGGAAGTAGACTCTTTGGAGAGCCACCTAGCAGGAAAACCCGGGGAGGCTGGAAGATTCATCAGGAACAAATGTTGCACTATGAAAAACATAATCCAGGAGTGCAGCACCCATGGCATCTATTCTGACTGGAGATTAGCTCCAAGGAAAGGGACCTGGGGATTCTGCTGGTCAATAAGCTCAATATAAGTGAACATTGAGGCAATCCACCAGAATGTTTCTGGGTTGCATCAACAAGGCCTCACCCAGCAGAGATAAAGCAGTCATTAGCCCACTCTACTGAGCACTTTTTGGGCTACAGCTAGAATTCAGTGTTCAGTTTGGGTCCCTGTAATGGGAAATAGATATGGGCAGGCTGGTGGGGGTCCAGAGCTAACCACAAATGTGGCCAGAGGACAGGGAAGCCTGTCATATGAAGAAAGGCTGAGAGAACTGTTCAACCTTCAGAGAAGAAGGTTATGGGGAGACCTTACGTTCAGATCGTGTGTCAGTAATTAAAAGGTGGCTACAAAAGAGAATACTTACTTTTTACAAGGTGACACGTTGAAAAGACAAGGGATAATAGGTGCAAATTATTCCTGGGGAGATTCTTATTGGACATAAGAGGAAAATTTTTCACCATGGGAACAATCATCCATTGGAATAACCCTCCCAGGAAAGTTGTGGACTCCCCAAAACTGACACTTTTAAGATTGAGCTGGACAGGATGCTGGACCATCTTGGTTAGACTGTGGTACTGCCAAGGAAGATTGGGTCAGATAATCCTTGTGGTCCCTTCCAACGCTGTATTCTATGATTCTATAAGGTATATATGTGTGTATGTAGATGCACTTCATAACTGATAGAGTTTACAGAATAAAATTTTAGGTTTAATAACACTGACAAGAAATTTGACTTTTTTTCCCCCTTCCCTCTAAAACTTTAGGTTACATTTTCAGAAGGTCAGGCCCTGTCCACAATCACCCTCACAATTCTTGCAGACAGTGTTGCAGAACTTTCAGAGGCAGTGGAAATCATACTCACCCATGTTGCCACTTTGGATGTTCAAGATACCGCAAAAGGAGCTGTCATTGATCCCGAAAGGGCAAGAGCTGTACTTTGCATTTTACCCAGTGACTCTCCACATGGTGTGATTGAATGGCACATAGAGTCTCTCTTTGTCAAAGTCACAGAGCCAGAAGGTAAGTCTGTTTCTTGATTCATAGGAAAGAATGTATGTTTTTTCGAAGTCAGAATTGTTGAAGTTATAACACTGGTTACATATATATATATATATCAGCAGGGGTTTTTTATTAAATATTTTTATATATCAGCAGTATTTTATAATTTATAGCATAAATATCCTTAAATATGTAACTATTTTACATTGCATACATCAATATTCTTTAGCCATTCCTGTTTGAGAGGTAAGTTGGAAATCACTAATGCATAAAATACTTCTGTTTATATAAAAAGCAGAAGTTGCCCATTTAATGAGATTGCTATACTGTTTAAAATAATTTACATAGAAACACTTTCTTCTTCAAGTGTCTCAAAAAGGGAAGCTTTTTGCTCAGAAGACTAGGGGAAGGAAGGAAGGAAGCAGAGCAGGAATAAATTCTACTTCAGTAAAAAGGTGGTATTTTTCTGCTTGCAGTTGCATGTTTGATTTGGTTTGCCTTGCAGGCATAATTTGTAAAAGATCTCCCAGGCAGTTGGCCAGAGGAGAATTGCCATGATGCTCAGGCTTCTTCCCGCTCTCCTGGCTCAGAGAGCTAGCTTCCATTTTTTGGGGCTCTTCCCACAGCTACCTGATGGGCTATTCATACTTTAACAATCCAATTAGAATTTTCTAACAATTTAATATTCTGTCCTTATTAAAACATTAGATATACAAAAAATACTTTTTCTATCAGATTATATTATCACCGGTAAAACATTCTAACATGTTTTATTTTCAGGTGAATTCGTGTTGCCCCTTTATTAGCACCTGGAAGTAACATAAGGGGATTCTGTTGATTTCTTACACATTGTAAACATTTATACTTTGAAGTTAGGATTCAAGGAAGGTTTCTATTTCTTCAGTCATAAATGCACCACTTTTAGCCAGTTTATATGTTTCATCATTTATTGGATAAAATTACAAATCTGCCTTCCCCAAAGGATGCTGAGCCTGACTGATACAAGTCTATTTAACTTCCATATTTGAGTTAAGGAAATGTGACATTTACAGCCAGAATGACTGCCCTCAGTACCACTTTCTTTGTTAGAATTAATAGTGATAGCCTAGGCATGAAAGGCCAGGCAAATTATTGAGATGAAAGTTTTGAAGGACAACTGAATAAAAATAGAAGTGTTGAAGTAATAATTTGTGTAACACACATATAAAATTGTAGTTATTCCATATCTTATTATTCTTCTATATCCAGTTTTTCAATGCACGGTATCTTCAGATATAGATACTGTTTTGTGTGTTCACACCAGTTGTGTGTGCTCATCTGCTTAAGCCTTAGAATTATCCAAAGACCATTATGTCACTGAGCAGAATTGACGTGGGCACTACCAAGCAGCTCCAATAGTTAGCTGAGCTGAAAATCAAACAGGCCAAGGGCTAAAATACAGCTTCCATAGGGCTCATCCTAGTCTCAGTTCTCTTCAACATCTTCATGAATGACTGTAGCGTGAAGGGGGGTGGTCAGAGACAGAGATGACCCACACATCTAAAGTCCATGTGGCAACAGAGAGAGTTTATTGTTTGAACCCCTCTTTATAAAGGGGGTTTAAAGTGCCCTAGTCTAGAAAGCTCATTGGGTTGATCTTTTAACACTACCCAGCTTCCAGACAAGTGAGATGTCTGCAGCTTAGATGGAATGTAATTGGTTGAGGTTCCTGTCTGTCAACCCAGGGGCCAGTTTATGGAACTCATGTTTATAAGGCTGATTTTCTTATTTATATCCAAATTAATTGCCTTGTACAAGCCAGCTTGTACTGTCATATACTATGAGAAACAACTTGGATGCAGGACTCAGGACTCTTAAGTTTGCTGCCAACATTAAATTGGGAGGAGCTTCCTTGAGGGCAGAGAGGCCCTGAAGAGTGATCTCAACAAATTAGAGAGACCTCAACACACTACAGAACTGGGCAATCACCAACCGTATGAAGTTTAACAAGGGAAGGTAACAGATTCTGCACCTGGGATGGGGTAGCCCTTGATGGATGGATAGTCTGGGGAATGAGATGCTGGAAAAAAGTGCCATGAAGAGGGACCTAGGGGTCAGTGGCAAGTTGAACATGAGTCAGCAGTGCCCTGGCAGCCAGGAGGGCCAAGCGTGTCCTGGGGGCCATCAGGCACAGCATCACCAGCCAGCCAAGGGAGGGGATTGTACTGCTCTGCTCTGAGCTGGGGCAGCCTCACCTCGAGTGCTGGGAACGGTTTTTGTCACTTCAAGAAAGACATTAAACTATTAGACAACGCACAGAGGAGGGCCATTAGGATGGTGAAGGCCTTTAGGGGAAGCCATATGAGGAGTGGCTGAGGTTATTTGGTGTTCAACCTTGACAGGAAGAGGCTGAGGGGAGACTTCATTGCAGTTACAACTTCCTCATGAGGGGAATAGGAGGGGCAGACACTGATTGCTGCACTCTCTGGTGCCCGGTGACAGGACTCAAATAAATTGCATGAAGCTGAGTTCAGGCAGATTTAGGTTGGATGGTAGGAAAAGGTTTTTTACCCAGAGCATGGCTGAGCACCAGAACAGGGTCCTCAGGGAAGTAGTCATGTCACCAAGCATGACCAAGTTCAAGAAATATTTGAAAATTCTCTCTGGCCCATGGTGTGACACTTGGAGTGTCCTGTGCAGGGCCGGGTGTTGGACTCTGATGATCCTGATGGGTCCCTTCCAACTCAGCATATTCTATGATTGTAAAACAATTGTACCTTGAATTTTTTCTATCTCTTTTCTATAGGGCAGGAGAATTCAACTACTGTTACTCTACAAATTGTTCGAGAACAGGGATTTGTTGGCGATCTTGCAGTTCATTTGAGCACTGCGCCAAACTTTGAACTGCCCCCCTCCAACCGAGCAACAGAAAATGAGGATTATATACTAGAAAAGAAAACAGTAATTATGGCAGAGAATGCAACAACAGCTTCTGTCATAGTCACTATTTTGTCTGTGAGTAGCCTAACAACTTCTTGAGCTATTAATATCTTTTAAGGAAATGGAAATGGTACTGATTTTATGCTAGTAGTATAACGTATAGACTTAACATTCGAGAAATTGCTGTGCTGGACTCTTGCAGCCACCTCTTTCAAAAAAAACTTGCATACTCATCACTGGGAATTAGCCAAATTCTTTGTTTGATTATAATCCAAAAATTTACTTACAGTAATGAAAAATATTATGTATATTCTTTAAATATATTTAGAATGGAGATACTGATTTTCAAGTCATGGCTTGGTTTCTGAGATCTAGCTGACTCATAGGTAGCAGTAACAAGTGACAGCCAGCACTGCTTTCCACTGTTCTTGCAGATCTGGAATCTGACTTGTCAGCTTCAAAATCTCAGCAAAAGTATCTTTTCATCTTTCATATGGTATAAAGCAAGGGATTGGTTATATGGTCCCAAATGCTGAGAAGTTTTGAACAGTAAACAACCTACAAGTAGTCAGCTATATTATATAGCAATGTATCATTTAAAAAAAAAAGGCATTTAAAACTTTTTTTCAGGACGATATTCCAGAATTACAGGAAGGATTTATAATCAATATTACTGATGTGCAGTTGATCACTTCGTCTGAAGGACAGCCAAGTGTGAAGAGGCTTGGATTAGAAATAGCTGAAATAGCAATTGAAGAAAATGACGATGCCAGAGGAATATTTAGTTTTAATGTTACACAGGTAAATAAGTCTAAATGAAAAACATGTAGATTGGCTTCTGAGACAGTCTGATTTCTCAGATGACTTCTGAAAGTGTTCTGATTTGCTTTATGATACTAAATTGTTCTGGATAAAATGGCCAGATACCAGAGAAGCAACTCTTTCTTAAGAGGTTCATCACAAAAATTACACAGAATTTATTATGGAGCTGGCCAGTGTCTGAAACCAGTGTCATAAAAAGGGATGTCAGGAGGTCATCTAATCCAGATTTTTGCTCAGAGCAAGGTCAGTGCTAAGGCCAGACCCTTTGACAAGTATTGACATGTATTTCTTCATTTATTTTTAACTGCAAATGAACATGAGAAAAAAAAAAAATTGAGACACTCTGCAGTTTCTTTTTGAATGTACAGGGTATCACTGGAACTGTTTCTGGTTATGAGGTACCACCACCACAGAATGTACTGAAACTCCCAGTTGTTCGAAAGGCTGGGAGGTTTGGGTCAGCAACTGTGTACTGGGAAGCCATTCTTTCAACTGCCAGCTTTGAAGACTTCACACCATCATCTGGAAACCTTACATTTGCAGATGGGCAGGTATTCACTTGCTGAAAGTTTACCTGGCTTTGGTTACCAGCTTAAGATTTTTTGTGTGTTTTCCTCTAGCAGAATTTTCACTGAAAACACATTATTTATTGCCCTATGTATATGAATTATGCTCCCAGCTTCAGCTTTTTAATGTGTAAAACCAGAATATTCAAAACCATTGACCAAATAGGCTTGTGTGTCTTTGATACTTTGGCAAGTGAGGACATAACTTCTAATAATAAACCCTGTTACACTGAAAACTTGTAACGAAATCCATCTTTGCTATAAATTCTCAGAATAAACCTATATGTTTTCTTATCTGTGTTCTACACATAGTTTTAAATTTCATGCTGCACCTGAGAATACTTATTGTACTCAAGGGATTTTGATTTTAAGTGAATATAAGTGGTCTTTGGCAAAGGGAAGGATATACATAGTGTGCAGAATTTTGATTGAATATTGACATTACTGTCAACATTCACTTTCCACTGAGTATCAAAGCAGAGTATTCTGCTGGTTTTAACAAATAAGATTTACATTGATGGCCTTAAAAACCACTACTGAAATTATCTTTTTTTTTATGAATATACAAGCATAAGAAGAAAAATGAACAAGTGAGCATTGTCTAACTACTACTAGATACAATTTTCCTGTTTTAATTTTTTTTCAAACAATTCACAGAATATTATAAATGAAGCTTTGTTGCTTTTTTTTTTTTCTTCTTAACATTTCTACAGGCTACAGGAGAAATAGAAATTACAATCATAGATGACAGTGAAGTTGAATTCCTTGAGATATTCAAAATTGCCCTGGTGAGGGTAACAGGTGGTGCAAGACTTGGGAATGACACCCTGGTAACTGTCGCAATTCCACCCAATGATTCTCCTGTTGGGGTGTTCAGGTTTGAAGAGAAGAATGTGAGTTTGATTTAGGCTGCACTCATTTCTGCTGAAGTTGGAGAGTGGGTTTGTGTCACTAGCATATAGCTTATTTTTGTAAGCCTCCACTGCAGTGGAAGACGTGATTTCATTGAAATGACATTAGTGCTTGTCTTCATCTAGCTGTGTAGGATGGTAGTAACAGTGAAAGTGCTGCTGCATAAATACAGAATCAATTTAATTCACTATCCTAACAATAACATCAGGACATCCTAGGTAGGATTTTTGATGGTCTGTGTAATAGTCTGCATCACTGCAAGTAAAATTTGGAAAGAAATTACAAAGCATATCTCATCTTAGCTCTTGCACTGCTTCTGCTCTCCCTTTTGCTGGTGCTGAGCCTGCTGTTGACATTGTCTGTAATTGTTTTTGATCATAGTGCATACAGAAATCACTTGAATGACTAGTCCTTGCTACCAGAATTCCAGAATGCTCTCCTTACATCTGTTACGTTCCTGTCCATTTTCACTCCTGTTCAGAATTGTAATTGATAATGTTTTCCATTGTTTATCTTAAACATGTATCCATGTCATTTGACATTATCAATGCAGCTTTTGACAATTTCAATGCAGTCTTTCCCATATTCTCCTTCTCTTTCATCAGGTAACTGTGAAGGAACCTCAGACACCTGATGACTCTGCTGCAGTTGTTTTGCTCAATGTAAGTCGAAGTCAGGGAGGAAGAGGAGCAGTTACAGTGTTATGGATTCTCGAGGAAGCAGCCAGATATGATCTGACCCCTCTAAATGGTACTCTTCATTTCAGTGAGGTATTTCAGACATTGCAATAACTTTTACTATTTATAAATACTTCCTTCTACTGGTGTGTATTTGTATGGTTGTTGTTACATGTTGATAGCAGTAGGGGGTTACTAAGTATTATGCACTAGAAAAAGGTCAGTTTGAACTGGTGGGGTTAGAAGTATTCAGGCTTCTTTCAAGATGTAATGGAAAGCTGACATGCTCTTTTAATGCAGCATAATGTAATCATCAGGAAGGTAGCTCTTAAAATCTCCTCTGTTTTTACTATTGAGAAAGAGGAATTGAAATCTACTGAATGAAAATAATGACTACAGAAACACTTATTCTACTAAAGTATCAAGCATCTTAGGAAGAAGATTTGTATTGAAAGGGTGTGAAAGAAAAACGAATGCTCAAAATCTGCAGATTAAAAAAAAAACTCAAAAAGCACCTTCATAACTTTCAACCTAGACAGTATTATTTAATTTGTATTTCATTGCAGGTTACAACTCTGAAGTCAGAGTTAAATATTGGATGCTGTTACTATGTTAATATTTATATTTTACAGTCTGCTCAAAATATTTAATGAAGAAAAGTATTTTAACAGAGTATAATCTATTTTCTCTTGGTATAAGCTTTTTTTTCATTAAATCAATAGGCATGCTGGTTGTTTTACTTTGAGTCAGCTGAAAAATAGGATTTTTTTTCTGGTAAAGCCATCAGTATTTGGCAAAGTTTTGCTGTCATTTCTCTACTGGTAGGCTTTGACATTTTGTCTTGAATATATATATATGCTTGAGGATAAGCATAAAACTGTGTATGCATGGTATACTAAATTTATACCACATGTTTGCCACTTCCCACTGACAAAAATGTGGATCAGGCAGAAATTTGACTAATATATCTAATCTTAATAATGTGTTAATCCTTAGAATATGTGTGTACTATTGAATATGCAGTTTCTTTCTAGAAAGTTTCCTCTAAGTTAAAAAAATATCTATGTGAGTACAGTTTCAAAGGAATTTCAATCTTTTTTTAGTTGAAAATAGTGCGGGTATTGTTAGGGTGGCCTGCAACATTTGAGAGACAATTTTTACTGGTTATTAATCTGTGAGAAGAAATTTCAGCCAGATCAGTTATCTGATATTTTATAATACCAAAGAATACGTCAAGTATTTTTAACACTTGGTATGTAAAAAAATTTGTTTTCATACTGTATTTTGTTTAATTTCATTTAATATATATCCATGTCTTTATGGTCTTCACATGATGCAGACTGAGTCCCAGAAACTGATTATTTTACATGCAATACAAGATGATCTGCTGGAGGGGAATGAAACATTTACCATTCAGCTAGTCTCTACTGGTGATGCAGAGATATCTCCTGTAAATGGTAAAGAATTAATTCAGTATCTTTTGGTTTTTAGATATTCTATATGAGAACTATTCTAAATCTGTTCATATTATTTCAGTCTGCAGTGCTTAAGTATTTTGTGGGGAGCTAGTTGGTCGCAATTTTGAATGTCTGTCTTTTTCCTTAAGTTCCTTACCTGAAGAAGTCAAAGAGAGTTCCACAGGCCCTCTATGAAGCTGATATTTAACTGCTCATGTCACAAAATTTACCAAAGGTAAATTGCTCAGTTTTCACTTACCATGAGAATAATTTTTCTTTTCATAGGTGTTGCAACCATCACTATTATGGGAGATGAAGGAGCTTCTGGAGTGGTTGGAATAGCTCATTCATCCAAGCATGTTTTGATTGGAGAACCTTCAGGAAATTATAATGGAACTGCTTTTATTAGGTGGGTACATCTCTCATTTTTTTCAAAGAAAGAGCAACAGCCCAGATTCAAAAGCTATGAGACTCCACATTTGGGAATTTATTGAGTACTACATTTTATCATAATTTCTATAATGAGTACTATTTTAAAAACTAGGTGATTGCTTTTAAGGAAGGGCAGAATATACCACGTGTGTATCCTTTCAGTATTCAGTATTCCAAATATTCCTCTCTGTCTTCAAGTTATTTACAACATCAATGCACCAAAGGAAAGACAATCTTAATCAAAGGAAAGAGGTAAGAAAATGTGACATTTGAAGGTGCTTTGTGCTTTCTAGAATTTGATTCAGGATTTGTGCTTGAATAGTATTTCAGCAAATTGTTATATTCTAGCATAAACAATATGGGAATGGGAGTTTTGGTGGAAACAAGATGTAATTGTTTTATTCAGTCAACTGAGAACAGAATGAAGAATTTTAGATTCTTAGAAGAATCTTTTAAGAGCATTGGAAAAAAAAGATTATGACATTTCCAGCAAATATAAAGCAGCAGAACACTTTCTGGTGCTGGCCCAAGAAGCCCAAAAGACAAAACAATGCTTTGTGCAAGAAGTAGTTTAAGATTGTGTTATGTGCAGAATGTGCAGACGAATCTTTACTGTGACTTATCCAAGCATTATGTTATTAGTAGGGTTTTAGACAAATAGCAGACAGAGCACATCACAGAAAATCTGAAAGAAGTGTTCTAGTATCCTACATCTGCCTTATAGATCAAATTGCCCCTGGCATTACCCTGACATCCGATTTCCCTTCTATTTTGCATATCTATCTCTGGAAAAGCAGAATAGAGCAAAGACAAATCAGTTTTCAGGTCCCGTCTTTGGGCTACACATGGAAAGATACTTGAAAGACCTCGTGGTAAGAATACAGCTGGAGATGCCTCCAAACACAGAGAAATAAAAGAGGACTTCAGTGATGTTCTGAAAATGCCTGAAAAGGGAATTCTCATGTTCTTAATAGTGATTAAGTACATTAAAACTCAAGCTTTCATAATGCTGATAACATTTCTTCCATGCACAACAGTATGATATACTATCTCTGTATTGGACATTAAATACTAAAGGTAAAAATAAAATCTGTGTTTGTGTCCTTACCTGCAGACTGGAACGTGGCCCAGGGATTTTTGGGGAGATCATAATATATTGGAATATAACACCTCCTCATCAGACAGAATTTATTGAGGTGTCGGGGACTTTGACCATGCGAGATAGGCAGTCTGCAGCAGTGGTTCTAATACAGGTATATGAGAGATCTGATACCAGTAGCTATTTCAAGTCCTTTCTTTTATTTTCTTAGGATCTTGGCAAAAAATTATTTATATCTCTCTCTCTGGAAATGGTTTAAATCCTTTTAGCTGTTGTTGGTTCTTTCCTGTAGGCTGTAGATGACGACTATCCTGAGGAGAAGCATTATTACCAGTTTCAACTAACCAGAATCAGTGATGGACTCATAAATGAATCTAGCAGAACAGCAAATATTACCATGGCCGCCAGTGATTACCCGTATGGAGAGTTTACATTCTCCCGTGAACTATTGCAAACAACAGAAGATGAAAAATGGGTATTGGATTAAAATTCTTTTTTATATAAAATTACTGATAGATATCAACATTGTTGCTAGAATTATGTTCAACTTTAGAAAGAAAAGAAATCAGTCTCTAAAGCAACTGTGGCTATCAGCTAAATTACATGCACTAGTATTTGATAAATCATATTGTTTTTACTTTACAGAACAATTGAAAAGGTGACTTCAGAACATCTCGTAAAGGCAACTGTAACAGAAAACAAAGCCATTTTTAAAAGAAAATATTCTCTTTCCCTCAGGTTAACATCACTGTTGTGCGTTTTAAGGGATCCTTTGGCAGAGTGCATGTTTGCTTTCAGATAATAAATGGGACTGCAGAGGAAGGAGTGGATTTTACTCCCACAGTAAGGGAAATGGTGTTTGAACCAGAGGAGGAAAGTAAAACTATTTTGATTGAAATTCATGATGATGACTTTCCTGAAGGTCCTGAAAACTTTTCATTGATGATTACTGAAGTGGAACTCCAAGGAAGGTAAAGTTAAAATTTCCACTTGATTTGTTACAAGCAGAAAAACAAACTAGAAAAACTATATTTGGATTCTGATCTACCTATATATAAAGTCACTGCTAGACATTTTATCTGTTTTATTGTAAAAATTTTGTAAGACTACTATAATTGTAAAAACAATAGAAAATGGATGCATGGTAAACCCAATTACTTTAACATTAGTATAAAGATGTTGCTGATTAAGATTTATTAAAGCTTAAAATCCATACATTAGATACGAATTGCCAAGTTGCAAGAAATTTAATTTAAAAATTAAATGAGAAAGAACAAATGAAAGATACACATTTCTAATAATAATTCTTGCAAACATAATAATATGAAGAAACGTGACAAAAAACTCTTCAGTAGTAACTGCCAGAAAATAAAGTTATTTTCAGTAATTCAAAAATTGTAACACACATCTTTATACTTTCACAAGAAGTTCAAAATGTATTTTTATGTTGGCTTTTTTTTTTTTATGTTCTTGCTAGTGGATTTGATTTTACTGTAAGAGAGAATGGTCTACAGGTGGATCAACCTCCAATAATAGGAAATATCTCCACAGTATGGGTCACTATTGCAAAAAATGACAATGCTGAAGGTATCATAGAATTTGATCCGCAGTATGTCCTTCTACAGGGTAAGTTTACCATAAGTTCTCACTATATTTTAGAAGATAAGGCTATGGAATGAATTTTGAAATTACATAAATTTTTCTCAATTATTTTTATAGTGGAAGAGGATGCTGGATTAATCATGATTCCTGTTTTGCGAAAACGTGGAACTTATGGCGATGTCACAGCTGATTTTCTTTCTCGAAGTATTTCTGCACTTCATGGTGTTGACTATGTCATTCATAATAATACTGTAATTTTTTATCATGGACAGAACCAGTCTTTTATTTACATCTCTATTATAAATGATGAAGAAAGGTAATTAAATTTTCAGATCTTACTTCTGATAAAGTCCTTTTAGTATGCACTAAAATATCTACACACATGAAGAGTAGAGCTCTTCACACATTCCCGTATAGAGCTGGAATTGAAAAACAAATTTCTGCAGAGCTAAAAAATCACCTTAGGGAGAAAATCACCTAAAGGGGAAAGAAGAAGCTGTTATATTAGAGTGTCATAGTTTGTGTTAAATAGTATGCAATCAAATACTTACAATAATTTTTAATTACATTATAAAAAATGTTGGTGTCAACAGTACTGCTATGAAGAATAAAATATTTTTCCATATTTTTGTTTAACTTAACACTAGGAGAAAATAGAATAATGATAGAATTTCAGAATGCTGATATATGAAATATTTTTATTTCAGATATCACCATTCTTTGCAACTAGAAGGAATCTTCTACACTGCACCTATGGAGATGATTTCTTTATTCCTTTAAACAGATCCAGTTGGACGCATGATTGAATTACTAAGTACAGTTGTAATTTTTTTTCTTTTCTCTCAAATATCTCAGAATGTCTTTTTTCTTTTTCTGTGCAGTGAATTTGCAGAACAATTTGAAATCCAACTGACAGGAGCCACGAGTGGAGCTGTCCTGGGTCTCCACCTGGTGAGCCAGGTCACCATTGCGAAAAGTGACTCTCCCCAGGGCTTGGTCCGATTTCTCAACCAAAGCCAAATTATTCTTCCCAACCCTGATGTAACCACAACGGTGTCCCTGGTGGTGGAAAGAACTGGGCGGTTGGTGGAGGCACAGGTGGGTCTTGCCTGTATAAGACTGAAAGTTTTCCATTGACTATGTCAAAAAGCTCCTTCATTTTGTTTTGAGAGCTTTCTTAGTGACTGATTTCTAAAGGATAATTGCAGCTTTTTATTAAACATGAATTGCATATAGCTGCAGTATAGCAGAAAGTGTTCTTACCCTTTTTAAATCCTCTTTCTTCTCCTGCTTCCCTTCTTTTATTATGGTATTGTGTACATTGTTTTGAACTAGCTCCTAATCCCACAAAAATTATAATTAACTTCATGTACTACTACTAGTTTAATTTAATTCAGGAAATTGCTTACTATGAGTTTTCTAGACTATTTTTTTAGTCTATACAGGCCACTTATAAAGTGAAAATATAAATATACAACCTGTGGGCCTTTCACAGTCTTGTAATATAACTGGAAAATTTTCATTAAAAGCCATGAACTCCTCCACATATAAAAATTGCCTCAGTCTTTGACTTTTTCTAGAAGTCATTGGAGAAAGGCAGAAAGCACTTAATTAACAAAATAATAATTGTAAAGTCCTGAATATGACCTCCTTAAAAGCAATGTAATTTGTGGAAATTGCTGGAAATGCTGTGGCTTTTAATCAGGCTGAAGAAATATGAAGGATTCATAATTTTCTTCATAATCTGAAGGATTAAAAGCTTTTTTGATAGAAAATGTTTGTCATTTTTAGACTTGAAATCACACTTCAAAGGGAAATGGTTTTGATCATGAGTACTGATGTGGGAAGTAATGCGAAACAAGTCATGAAAGGGAAGAGAAATAGACACTGGCCTTTGTGATTCTTGCTATATGCTAAAGAAATCTTAGTTTCTTTTCTATTACTAACATCTAGAAATGATTAACACTTTAAAATGCCCATTTGTAAATTGACATGGTTACTTTTTCAAAGGCTTTTATATTTTGCCCCATAGAATTAATTATGACTATTTTGTATCCTGTATTAAAAGCAAAGGTTTAAACATAGCTAAGTAGTTTTGGTACTATATCACTTCTTCCCTTGGGATGCTGTTATAATGTATCACCCCTCTAAATCTGAAACTGATCTCTTCCACAGATTAACTGGGACATTTTGGGACCCAATTCAGAAGAGATTTTGTCTCCTCTGAATAGTGACATTGGTGACCCTGTGAATGGATCATTCTATTTTGAAGAAGGAGAAGGAGGTCTGAGAACAATTAATCTACAAATCTATCCTCATGAAGAAGTTGAAGTTCAGGAAATCTTCATTGTTCGACTGAGCCTTATGAAAGGCGAAACAGAAATAGATTCTAAGGCAAACAGCATTACATTAATAGTAAGTTATTATTGTTTCTCTTTCTTCAGACATTTCTGTTGATTTTGGTATTTATTCATGCAAAGCTTTTAAAAATTAATCACAGTGATTTCTTAGTCATTTGACTTTTTTGACCTTTGTGCTATTTTGGTATATTATGTTTATTTCTGAAAGAAAAAGGGCAAAGAATCTATCAGTAAAAAGTGGAATAAAAGCACTGAGCTGGCTCTCCTATTTGTAGTTTTCTATAGTTCTGTTTGGAGAGAGCATGGATTGAGCCCACATTTCTGTGTGTCATCTGTTGTGGTTTAAACCTAGCTGGAAATTAAACCTCACTCAACTGCTACCCTTCCCCTACCTCCTCTTGTGAGAGGGAGACAAAAAGAAGAGTTTCTGAGTCAAGATAAAAAAAATTTACTTGAAAACACCCATGAGATGAGAAACAAACAGTAACAGCAACAATATTAATGACAAAGTATACAGTAGAGACGGTGATTTGCACACAAAAATGTGCTCACCAAAGAAGCTCCACTGAGACAAAGACAAAAAGTCTTTTTCCCTGAGCAAAACAGGGAAAAAAACAATGATGGACCAATCATCCACACACACACTCCTCCCCAAATCCTGAGACAGCGAAAAACAATGATGGACAAACTCCCCAGGCTGGACCACTTGGCCTGCACCAACTATCACATGTGTGTGGTAGATAATAGCAATCTGGATACGCCCACACCAGCACCAGACTCCAACCCCTCAGCAGTTGCAAGTAGGACATTGCCACTCTTGACATCAGAGGAAGGGAGAAAATCTGACTTCTCATAGTACAGAAATGCAGATGTGTTTGAGAGTTATCACAGACAAATCAGTGCTCTAGGGATACTGCAACTAAGGAGATATTTATAAAGCTGCTGTAAGAAGCACTCAAAAGAATCTCTCTTAAAAATTGTATTTTTATTTTATTTTATTATCTGGTCTGTTGATGGAATTAGCTCTTATTTCCACGGTCCCCTTCAGGAAGTCATGTCACCCCAAATTCTTTTTGCGTCTAATGGTTCATGGAGATGGATGTGGATGAGCTCTCTTTGTTGTAGTGCTGAGTTTGCAAACTGATAGTGTTAGAAGAGTTTCTGTATACTAACTCAAGGTGCCTGAGCATTTCCTGCTTTATAATCAAAATATTCAGATGTAGCATTTGAAATAAAATTATGTTCTTTTCCTTCTTGGACAGGGGAACTGAAAACTGAAAAAGGGACATTCAAAATTTTCTCTGCTGTTTTTAGAACTAACATATATGTGCCCCTGTAGCATCTAGCAATAAAAATCTCAGTAGTTTGAACAAGAAAACAACTCAGACTACATATCTAGTTTTCTAAATGTTTGTTTACCTTTTTATAGATAGAGAAGTTTGGTGATCCAAATGGAATTGTTCAGTTTGCTCCTGAATCATTAACTGAGAGTAACTATGCAGAACCCTCAGGAGATGAAGGACCACAGAATATTACACTGTTTGTCAAACGAATTCAAGGCATTCTGGGGAACATAACGGTACTCTCACTATTTTCCTAATAAACAATATAATCTGAAATCATCCTCAGTGTCAATGTATGGAAAAATATCTCATTCTATGCCTTTCCATTGCTTGTTTCTCAAATTTTTTTAATGTTGCCTTTTAGACTGAATTTAGGAAGGGTTTAGNTCATCCTCAGTGTCAATGTATGGAAAAATATCTCATTCTATGCCTTTCCATTGCTTGTTTCTCAAATTAATTTTTTAATGTTGCCTTTTCGACTGAATTTAGGAAGGGTTTAACCCTAGTACTTGTGATTTGGAGAGTAAAATTCAGTCTTCCCTGGTCAGAGGAAATAAAAGAAAAACAGTACTGCTGTACTGCTCTCACGTTCTTTCTCTCCCGGTTTGCTTTTGAGGGGAGAACAGAAGAGACAATACTTTCATAGTGAGTTGTCTTTGATATCATTATCTATGATATCTATGACTATGATATCACTTTACTTTTTTAGACAGAATCAGACTTTTCTGAGCCATCATGCACATTGGGTTTTACCTAAAAACCCACAATATTTAGAAGTTGTGTTTAACTTTAAAATAACTTTAAAATAACTTTAAATAAGTTATTTAGAAGTCAGCGTTTTAACAGGAACTCATTGAATTTAAAATAAATTGATCAATTAATAGAAACATCTGCTGTGTTTAATGAGAGTTCATTCCTTTCTTATATGAGGAATACTGGAAAAAGAAAAAACAGCAAGGGTGTTTCGGTGAGAAAAGAGAAATACTTTTTGAAAAATGTTCATAAATACCACATAGTTTTACATAAATCTTCTGAAACTAGACAAAGGGAATATTTATATTCTTAACACTGTTAATGAAAAAACACACTCTTTTGAATGATAGTCTATGTGATAGGATATTCTTCCTATGCATACCCAAAACAATTGTTACTTTACCCATTTAAAAGCAGCCTGTTCCATATCTTGTCTATACTGAATCCTGAATTCGCAAGTTTCTGACTTTGGAGGTAATTTTTCTTTCTTTTATGTTTTACATTTTCTATACTAATTTCAGGTTTACTGGGAAATACGTAGTGATTCTGACATCACAGGTGACTTTCTTGAGACAGAAGGATCTGTTGTCATTGCTGACCAGCAGAGTACAGCTGAGATAATTATCTACCTGCTACCTGATGATGTTCCAGAACTGGATGAAAGCTATGAAGTACAGCTGATTTCAGTGGAAGGTGGAGCAGATTTAGACCATGAGAAAGGAATTTCAAAGATCACAGTGTTTGCAAATGATAATCCTTATGGAGTGTTTGCCCTGTACTCTGATCAGCAGTCAGTATTGGTAGAAAAAGCCCTGGATCGATATGTTCAGATTAATGTAACTCGGCATGCTGGGACATTTGGAGAAGTGATGGTTGAGTACCAGGTCATATCCCTTCATGATGAAGCACTAATTGAACCTGAGAATGAGGTGGGATTCCTCACAATAAAGGATGGTGCCAGCTTTGGAGTAAAAAGAGTGCCAATAAGCAACCAGGTGTGTCCTACTCTTTTAACTCTTATGATATCTGTTGTTTCCATTTATTTCATCACAATACAAATAGGATAAAAACCGCTCACTAGTATCAACTGTGAAGAAGCAGAAAAGGGAGTTTTGGTGTTATGAATTTCTTCTTTATGGAGTAGAACTGGATTTGAAAATCAAATTTTCCGATAGTAATTGCAAAATCACTACTATGCATGTGTTCAAATATTTTATGTTTCCTTACATTGTTGTTTTTTGTTACTTTGAGTTCAATATCTTATTCTTATATGAATGCACATATTTTCTTAAGTTCCTTTGGATTGTAAATAGTCTGTCATTTGTGACCAATGAAGAAGAAGAAGATAAATGTACCTGCAGTCTTCTGTGTTTTCTTGTTGTTTGTCATTATTATCACAGTCTTACATCCACTCTTACATGCTCTTACAACCATCTTAAATATTTTTAATCCTAAGGATTAAAACCAAACCAAGGCACAGTGTGTCAGATACAACTTTTTAAAATGGCAATAGTTGCTTTACAAACTCATATTCCAGCAAATTGCTGGAAGATTATTTTCCACAATATTCATGGCTTAACTGTAATTCTTTGAGAAACATAATCAACAAAGCATTTGTCTTGAAAATGCTGCTTTGTATGTAAGCAAACAAGAATCTGCAGGTTACTTTGTTAGTTATTTGCACTGTTGGATAATATGTTTTTAGTGGAAATTAATTTCTACCTTTTCAATTAAATTCTCTCTCTCAAAGGCATTTATTTTACTGGGCTTGAATTTTACTGTGGAACTGACTAATGTAAGCCTGGTTAGGGGAAGTGCCAAGGATGTGCCTAAAATATTAGGAATAGCAAAGTCTGCTGTGCTGCTTATTCCTGAGGAAGCTGCCAATTCACAGGTCAGTAGCCTGGTTGTGGTGTCATGTTCCTACCAGAGAAGAAAGGTACACTTCACTGCAGAAGATACCTATTATAAGAACTCAGTGAAGTTTTCATTGTAATCAATATGACAGAAGACATCATTCCTGTTACTACTTGCACTGTATGTTATTCTTTCTTCTGATAAAAATTCTTACAGAAGCATTTTAATACAATTGGAAAAGGCCTCTTCATCTATAAAATGTAAGTAGTGTAAATATTTACATGAAAGGGGAGTTCTAAGACTTAAAGGAAAATAAGTAAATCTGGACAGTGTTTCTGTAAGTATGGCAACCCCAAAGCAGATAATAGCACGTATTCAGTATTATGTGCAAAAAGAGATGGAATATATGTTGGGTGTTAATGCAGATGTCAGTAAATTTGGTAATCATTGAGTGATAAATATTCCATTTGTCTATTTTGTATGAGAGTGAGAAAAGATAATTTGCCTACTTTGATATGGTATATCTGCTACCATTCCCTTTTTTTATGTCAGGCAAAGGCATCATGAGGTTTTAACTCTTAAATTTTATTGTAGTTTTTGTTTAATGATTTTAGTTATATTTAAGCATTCTTGTAATTTTTAATTTACAATGAAACTTAAGTCAAATAGTATTTCTGAATACACTGTTTACAGAAAGTCTATTGTATTCCATATACTACCATATATCCATTAATCATTGGTTGTAGAATATGCAAATTATCTTCACTCATGTTTGCTGCTCAGAGAAAAAGAAAAGTAGATCATAGTAGCAAGAATGATTTTGTGTACAGTGTCATGAGGTAACAACTTACTTTTCACTGGTTACATAATTAATAACTTATTTTAGACCTAATTATATGTATATATCTGTACATGTAGAGAGAGAGCACTGAGGGCAGGCTAGATTTATTTTTCTTCTACACAAGAGACACAGATTATATTCACTGTTTTCAGTGCTGAAATGTCACTCATACTTATTCCTTTTCCCTGCAATCTAATAAAATTTGCAAGTATTATTAAAGAGCTCATATGAGCTCTTTTGAGAGAGCATATTCGTATGTCCATAGATACATGCACATATATTTATCTATATGCATGCATCCTTATTGTAAGATGCCCATTTTACAAAAGGCACTATGCTTTCATGTATGTTATTGTCCATTTTTATTCCATTTTCTGATAAAATCTACTATGTTTCCACAGGTTGGCTTTGACTCTGTGATATTACGACTTACAAACATTGTAGCAGGGACAGGCCATGCTGTCATAACCAGAAGAGGAGTTTACGGCTCTGTAATAGTTAGCTGGATTTCAGGATGCCCACCAGACCTAGTCACTGACTCTGTTAACCTAGGCAATATTACTCCTCCATTTGGTGAGTAATTGCTGCAACAAGTTATGTACAGCTACAAGGATAACAACTATGACAGTTGCCTAAGTGATGATACCACCTTTTAATTATTTGTACCTCTGCATGTTTCCAATATATAAATAAATAATTTCCATTATTATTCATGAAAGGGACATATTTACTTTATGAGACCAAAACCAACTTTTCTTCATAGACACAATGCTATGCCCCTGAAGGACAGTTTTCTATAGGAAAGACCCTTATCATGAAGATTTCTTCACCTCAGTGGAGTGGAATTGTGACTAAAGTCCCTAAGTCAATGTATTTCCAGGTAAAAATAGAATTCCTGTTTAGTGATTTTGACTGTCTCAATCATTCTTCTTTCAGGTACTGTTCTGTTTTCCTCTGGGGAGGAAAGTAAAGTGATTTCATTTCAGGCTACTCCAAGCCTAAATAAATCTGAGACATTTGCCATCACTTTAACAGCAGTGCACAGCAATGTATCTGGTGGGGCTCGCCTGAGGTAAAGATATTATTTACACTTTTGAGTTGCACTGATGCTGTAAGAATTATGACATGTATAGAGGCATATACCTCATACAAATCCCTATTAAATTATAGGTAGCTAGCAAATTGGAGTTCCTATTTTGATAATTTCTATGTCTTGTCTCACACGGAAATAAATGTCAGTACTGCAGATCTGATCTGCCCGAAACTGAAGCTTTTCTTCAATTCCAGTCTGTTTCCTGGCATTGGGATCTGAGGTACCTAGAATATGTCTAGAATGATGGAGACAGTTAGGAAGAACAGTTAGGTTGAAGAACCAAGATCAGCAGTTTTAACCAGGAAGCTGAAGAATAAAAATAAACTGTCAATTTTCAGTGTCCCTAAAATTCATGCTTAGAAGATCTTAGATGACAACCATTATTTAAAAGAAATCAAATGAAATAAGAAATGCTCTAAAAGTGACTAATTTATATTAAACCCCCTTTTTATTCTGAAAAATTAAAACATTGCATTCAATATAGTTTTTTGTCTCACTTAAATTGTTATCTGTTCTTCAAAAGCTTTCACTTTTCTTTATTGATGAAAACATATAAAAAATGGGCACAGAGTGACACTGTAGGGAGAAAGGTATTGGCTTCACTATGTTAAAACTGAACTGGCAAATCTGAAGGAAGTCAGAAGTGAACCAGATGCCTAAACTCCTCAAACGGACCCTTTCTCCTAAGTTTGTCCATCCTATGGATTCGAGTCCTCAAGCACATGTTTACTGTGCAAGTCAAATACCTTATTACCTATGAGAATAACCTTTCCTAGAAAACTTAAGACTGCATCCCACAGACATAAAGCTCACAATTACTTAGAAGTTTTTTTTGGCTTCCTGAGTGGTGGAAAAGCCTCATCTGTTAGCCAAATCCACTCACTGTAATTGTGCCATTTTGTAGCTTCTGGCATTGAATAATTGTTCAGTTCTAGAGAGAAGGATGACATAAGATTTAGCAGAGTCAGTCTAATATTTTGTAATAAGAAGGGAATATATTTAATATGAACAAAGTAAAGCTTAAATTGATATTGATAACAAGACTCAGATCTGAAAAAAAGTACTTTGGATAATATTGTAAAGAGGCAGTATTTCAAAGCCTTACTGTATATTTTAAGATAACTTCCTGTCCTTCTCTGGCTTCCTGGCTAAAACTGTAGATCTGCTAGCATCTGTCTACTTCACAGCTTTCCCTTGGCACAGGAGGTTTGTTCAGTGTTTAAAACTGGTATTACTTGTAGTGGCCATATTATATTCCTGTATTATTATGTCCACAGTAGAAAGATCTACTTTTCCATTTTGTCAGGAAGACCATATTTTATATATCATTTACTCAGTATCCTGTCCTGACTTAGGATGCATTAAGCCTGTGGAGAGCTGCTCAAACATTGCAAAAGCATTTTTTAGGGAACCTCTTTATTTCTTGTAAGGTATGATTTCTATTTCTTCCCTCTACTGTTACACATTTTTTTAATCCACTTACAGCCATCATTGATTGCTCACTGAAAATTGTTGTGCTTGATTGTTCTGCTTTTCATTACTTGTATTTCTCTCTCAGTGTGTTATTGTTTCTGTTTCAGATCAGGATTTACGATAGCTAAAATTGAGCCAATGGGGATCTTCCAGTTTGATCTTAACTCAAGATCAGTTTCAGTTGAAGAAGATGTCCAGGTAATCAGACTACATGTCCAAAGATTGTTTGGTTTTCAAAGTAATCTCACTAAACTGACATATCAGACCATTCCAGGAAGTGCCAAACCACTAGAAGACTTTATACCCATCTACGATGGAGAGCTTATGTTTTTACATTTTCAGACATATGCGGTGATAGAAATATCGATAATTGATGACACTGTATCTGAAACACAAGAATATTTTTTTGTAAATTTGACTTCTGTGGAAATTCTGGATGTTCAACCTGCAAACCTTGATTGGAGTCCCCGTTTGAATCCAGCTTTCAGTGTTGCAACAGTTAATATCCTGGCTAATGATATTCATCATGGAATACTAAGTTTGGGGCCAGAGTTTATTTATGTTGAAGAAGATACAAACAACAATACCTCCAACACAGCAGTGCTTCAGATCAGAAGGACCAAGGGATTTACTGGTGACATTAAAGTTACTGTTAAAACCTTTGGGGGAGTGAGTGCACAGAGTGGAGTAGATTTGTATCCTTTTGGAAATGTTTATGGAAAATCAAACTTCACATGGGCAATGGAAGGAGAAGATTTTGAAGAACAGACAATCTCTCTGACTTTGCTGGATGGAGAAACTGAAAGCCAGGTGTCCATAAAAATTTTTGATGATGATGAGCCTGAAGGACAGGAATCATTTTATGTTTTCCTCTCAAATCCTGAATATGGAGCTCAGATTGTGGAAGGAAAAGATGAACACGGATTTGCTGCTTTTGCAATAGTAATTATTGCAGGTAATATTATTTCCCCCAGGAAATGAGTAAATATATTTGAATTAAATAACAGTATATAACTATATTTCTCACAGCAATTTTCAAGTAAAATTGGAATTCTCTGTGATAATAAGCAGGGTATTCTATTCCCAAATCTAACATTTTCCAGATGAAAGGAAGCATCTAATGCACAAAGCCCACCTAGCATCCCTTAGCAGTGTAACTCAAAATACATCTATAGGTGCTGCTTATCTCTGTTCTTGGCCTTTATGAAGGGAGAGCACTGAGTAAAACACATGTGTGGTGGGTCCGAAAAAGAGACGACCATGTACCCAATGTTCATGTGGCAACAGAGAGCATTTAATGGCCCAACCCCTCTTCATAAAGGAGGCTTGACTGGATAGCTCATTATTCTGATCTTTTAACATGGCCCAGCTCCTGGACAAGTGAGATGTCTGCAGCTTAGGATGGAATGTAATTGGTTGAGGTTCCTGTCTGTCAACCCAGGGGCCAGTTTATGGAACCAGCTGGATTTCTTACTTATATCCAAATTAATTGCCCAGTACTTTTTTATATCCAATTAATTGCCAAGACAGCTTGTACTGTGACATATTGGGACAGCTGAGCATAACTGTTTTTGTTAGAGATGGAGTAGCATTGCAGGCTCTTTTGGTTTTTTTGCCAATGTCCTTGTTCCAACACTTCCTCCTGGGATGTGAGATTCCCATCTCAGTAGGTCCGTGACTTCCAAATTCAAAGACTAAGTGGGATAATACTTTATGGTACAGACCTGTGACTATGAGAAGATTCACCAAGTAATTTATGATATGAAAAGGAAAGTGTCCGAGAGGAACCTGTTATAGAACTGCTGGGCTTCCATTGTTTGCTCACAGTATTGTACAAATGATTTCTCACAGTACTCTAGTGTTGCATTCAGACCAAAATATTTTCTATAACAGTAAATACTGACCACTTCTTGACAGTTTATGGCACAAAAAGATTACTGCCTTTTTTTGTTTGGTTTGTTTCTAAAGACCAGATGATTTGTATTTTTCCACTTCAGGTACTTTTGCTTTCTCAGGATCCAGAATATTTTAAGCTTCTTTTATTTTTTCTTTTACCTATTTTTTTTTTCCTTTTCCTGACTTAGTCTATGAAACATGATTTTGAAAAAGAAAATGTCATGGGATATTTGAATACAGGAAGACATAGTTCCTACTGAGACCACAAGATTGCCTAAAAGAGGAGAGACATAAAAATTTACTGACTTATTATTTAAATAATGCATTATGGCAGCAGTGCTTGGTGGGAGAGAGGGAGCGTAAGTTGAAATGAGATTTAGCCTGGGCATTTTTTTCTATTGAGTACAGAGAGCCAGTGGCACAGGTTGCCTGAGGAGGTTGCACAGTCTCTCTCTATCCCTGGAATTTTTTCAAGCCCCAAAGCTCTGAAACATCTGGTCTGGTTTCAAAAATCATTCAGCTTTGAGAAGGGTGTTGGACTAGAGACTTAAAGAGCCCTTTTAACCTGAATTATGGTGACATTCTGTCAGATGTATTTCACATACTTTGTATTTTTAATTTAAGGCTTTCTCTTTTACAATGGATGGAGTTTGTAAAAAGTAGAATAAACAGTTTCTGTTTTCATTCTTTACTACTATGCTATGCAGTTCATACCTGCAGTGTAGTCATCCTCCACTTCTGGGGATGGAGGACAGGAATTAGCATACTTAGTCACCAAGGAAGAGTTTTTCTTTCAGTCACCATGCTACTGTGAGAAAGTGATGTCAGAACTCCAATTTCCCCTAACTTTTAAATATCCTGTCAGGCTTGCCAACTGTATATAAACCAATCTAATCTGCAATGTAGATTAAGTTTTAGAAAAAAGTTGGGCACTGGAACAAATTTTAGGCTAACTCAATTTAGTCTAATCAAGAAAGTAAGGTCCAACATTACTGTGAGTTTTGTGTATTTAGATAGTCTTAAGAAATCAGTGTGGGTATTGAGAGCTAGGATTAAGCTGTGCTGCTGGATGAGTGTAGGAAGCAACCAAGATCGTATACAAAACCAGATCATATGAAACATGTTCTCTTCATGTGCATTATCTGTAGAATTTACCATGGAAGTAAACAGTTCCCTGGATATGCATGTTAACTATCACATCGCTCCATCCACACAAGGGTCCTTCATTCTTCTGCCGCAGTAACGGGAGCACTCCAAATACAGCCAAACACTTAAGACCTCGAATAAGGGGTGATCCCTATTTATATACGCTAATGTGGAACATTCTAGCAACATTATAACCAATCATAACTGGGCAACATAACCCATATCAGCGTGGTAACTCCCATGATCCCATTGGAACAAACTTTAACTCTCCCTAACTTGAAACAATGTCCCGGAACTCAGAGTGTTGCTTTCCATGGCCTCAGATTGATCCTGGCTATGGCTGGCTGGCTGGCCAGCCCAGGCCACTGTACCCCAACAGTTAACTGCAGAAGTATGTGTGTACACACACATTGGAATTTGAGCTTGTATTGAATACCACAGAAGTGTATTAATGTGCTCTAGAGTTATACCCACAGTACAAAGTTCCATAAAGTTGGAACATGAGACAACATATTAAGGAAAAGGGGTAAATATTTGTGTATGTGCGTAAGCAAACACACAGTTTCTGTTCGTCTTACTATATATATTGACTTTTAGGAAGTACTGGGCTGGAAATAGATTGCCTTTTAAATTCTAGAGTAAAGCCATCACTACCTGCAAGGAGAAATCCTTTAGAAGCAAGAATTGATCGAGCACTGTGAAGACATTCGTTTCCTCTCATTAATGCTGGGAATGTTTATCTTCCACTGCTGTTTTTTGAAATTACTTGCATTCCCCTGAGAAAAATGTGGTGTTTTGCAGCTCACTAGTTCCACATATAGAATAAAGATGCAAAAGAAAAGCTGATGTAATAATCTATGAAATTTGATGGGTTCAACCACGTCATGGCCAGGATGAATAAGAAAGCTTAAGTTACATCATTGGAAGCCCATCTTTATCACGTTACCTACTTTATATGTTGAGGCCCATTTCTGTTCAGACAGAATGTTTTAAGATTTATGATAAACATAGCTGGAGTGAGTATCTCATAAGGGCATTATAAGCAAGGCTTTTGAGATTGTTCTGGAGGTTACTGTAACACTTAGTCTCTTGAAGCCAAGGGACACAGAATTCAGTCAGTTTGTTGAATGCTGCTGAAAATACAAGCCTACATGCAAAAATGGTGCCAAGACTCTCATAAGGAACTTACTTCCAAAAATAGTTGTTATTATTCTAGTTATTACATTTTATTAAAATAAAATGTAGTAATTCTGAATTCTAAATTTGAAATTCTAGAGTGTAAATTATGAATTGAAATATTAAGAGAATTGAGGTGTCCTGAAATAGTACTTTACAGCATGCTTTTGATACATGACTGTTTGGGTTTTTAGCAGTTGTGCATATTAAAAGTAGAATTTTCTCTCCATTTAACTTTCTGGCTTTTTACTTTCATGGACTATTTCTTACACAGGAAGCGATCTCCACAATGGCATTTTGGGATTCATTCCAGAAGTACAAAGTGGCCTGATACTTGATGAAGACTCAGAAAACAGAGAGGTGCTGCTGACTGTGACACGGCAACCAAACAGGTGCAGGCAACAGCGGATTCCAGTGCTCTTCCCACACTGTAATATGTTGTCTTGAATCACAGGAGCTATTGTTTGTGGAAGAGGTTTTCATCACAGAGTTTTATAATAAGTGTTTCTCTTTCAGCTCCTTTAATAGCTTCACAGATTTTGGCAGTGGGGCATTTAAGTTGTGAATATAATTAGGTCTGTCCCTTTATTGTTTCTGCTATATTTATTGGTATAAAGCAGAAACAGGAAAAAAACTCAAATGCTTACCATTTTATACTGTAAGTCAGCAAGTGTGAAGGTTTTGCTTAAGGTAAAGTATTTGTACTGCTAAAGGTATAACTCCAATTCTCACTTCTCTGTATAATGTAAGTACCTATGAATACTACATAGAGCAATTAAGAAGTTATGTAAGTGTCAGTAATTATGTCTTCACTTTTTTTCCTAATTAGCACGTATATATGTATAGTACATTTATGTATACTTTAAATAAATATGCTCAAGTATGGTAAGTTCCTTATACTTACAGGAAAGACCAAGTCTACCTGGCTTTCCAGGCCAATGGTTATTATAGTATTAATGAAAGTACTTGGGTACATCCCTGCTTTCCAAGCACCAGTGTCTCTTACTCAGATAATTGCATGTTATCTGAAACAAAAATTAAGAAGAATCTGGGTTCCCATAATTGATTTATTTTCTTATTCTGTTACTTTTTTATAATCTACATAGATATTAGAGGCAGAAATTTAAATTAAAAGAGCTATTTTTTTCATTGTAAAGCAGTTGATTCCATAATGATAAGTTTTGAATAATAAAATAAAATGTATGTTATGTCTGTGGTTTATGTTTCCTAAATCTGTTGAGCTCTCCTTCAGTACATGCATACTCTTCTCTTGTGCTTATAGGGCTTTTGAAGATGTGACAGTCTTCTGGCGTGTGACCTTTAATAAAACAGCTGTTGTCCTTCTGAAGGATGGCATGAACTTGGAGAATGAACTTGCGTCTGTACTGGGAGCCACGACCTGTGTGGCAGGTCAAACAATGTGCAACATCTCCATTGAAGTAAAACCTGATCATGTAAGTAATTATTGCTCTTTATGTACAGCATTGAATTGCAGTTTGTCAAGATGAAAAAACTGCTCTGATCCAGAGGAACTAATACTTAATTTGAAGATAGTAACTTCATATCTGCTCAACTTCTCTGGAACATGTTTATTTGTAGTCTTCCACTGACTCCATTGTGACTTGTAAAAATTTGGGAAGGAGATAAGTATTTAGTTTGAAGAGTAAATTACAGATCTTAGGTTTTCATATAACAGTAAGAAAAAAGAATAGAGTTGTTTCAATGAAATGTTCGATCATATACTCTTATCCTTCACACAGTAAGTTTTTCATCTATCAAAGCATTTCTTAAGGTGGTTTATGGAAAACATTCTGTAAGTAATATCTCATTGCACAAAAAAACCTTTGAGTCTAACTTTTGTGTAATTTTATATTCCTAAATCTAGCACAGTAATTTGTGAAAACTCATAAAAACTGCCTAAGAACCTCTGAGTGTCTAAAAATCTGTCTCTGTTCACATCCACCTTGTGAATAGTGAATTTAGTTCAATTTAGGAGCCGTCATCCCCTAAATTGCATTTATTGAAGTCTAGCAGCCTTGTAAGACCCAGCTGGCACTCTAGAATACAGACATGATTGTATTAACACAAAACACAGTATTCAGTCATTTTTATTGAAAAGAGAAGGAAAAAATATTTTAGTGTGAATACCTAGTGGTTAGAGGAAGCACTTAAGAAAGGAAGGATTAATGTTTGCCATTATTTTAAAGTTGGAGAGTTTTAAATGTTTCTAAGAAATTATCCTAGCACCCAGGCTAGTGGCAAAGCTGAGGTCTGGGCAGTGGAAAATCACTAGATGGGAAGATTTTCATGTTTTTTTCTGACTCAGTTCTAGAAAATATTGCAACAAGCTATATGTGGGAAATAGGGATTTCCTCTTTAGGAAATAGGATGCATTCCCTTAGTTCACTAAGAGGGCCATTTTCCTTCTCCATCCTTTACATCACAGAGCCAATGAATAGGTGTATAGGGCACAGGCTGCCCTGCTGAGTAAACTGAGGTTATGAACCTCTTTAGACCAAAGAAGTGATATCAGTATTTAATGACAGCAGTTCAGAAAATGCAGAGACATGCAGTTGTGTCACATGAAGCACAAGCCATTCCAGCAGGTGCTAGTGGAAGGCTAAAGCTCCCCATTCATTCTAGTATAATTGCACCTGTCTTTAGTCAAGAACATTTCATTTAGAGAACCACTTATTAATTTAATTGAAAACATATACTATTTATCCCTTCAAATATTTCCTAATTCTTCTTACGGTTCTTCTTTCATAAGTTAGCTTGTAAGTTAGTAGTAAATGCATTAAAAAATGATGAAGTAACAACTACATTAAATAATTACTTTACATTTTTGTAGGATACATTCTAGCTTTCATAAGTAAGAGCTTTCATGCTTCCTTAGCAGTACTGAGTTTATTAGCTAAAATCCTAGAATTAAAGTAGGATTTCAAAGAATTCAGAGCTGAAACACAAAGCTTTTTATGTAGTGGATTGGCCTTGGCTGGATGCCAGGCACCCACCTAAGTCTCTCTAGCGCTCCCCTCTGCAGGTGGGCAGGGGAGAGAAAATACAACAATGCATTCATGAGTTGAGACAAGGACCAGGAGATATCACTCACCAAACACCATCATGGGCAAAACACGCTCAAATTAGAGATATTAAATGATTTTTTTGCTAACAAAACCAAAGCAGGATAATGAGAAGTAAACTAAGATCTTAAAACACCTTCCTCCCTTCCCTCCCTCCTTCCAGCTCTACCTCTTCCCCTACAGCAGCAAATGGAGTTGGGAAATGGGGGTTATGTTAATTTCATCACACGTTGTTCCTGCTGCTGCTCAGCAAGAAGAGTCTTTCCCCTGTTCCATCATGGGGTCCCTCCAATGGGAAGCTTCTTCAGTGAGTCCTTACCACAGGCAGCAGTTCTCCATAAAGTGCTGCACCGTGGTCATCCTTCCATTGGATGCAGTCTTTCAAGGGCAGGCTTGCTCCAGTGTGGATCCCCCACATGGCCACAAGTCCTACTAGGAAGCCTGCTCCAGTGTGGACTCCTATCTCCTTGGGTCTGCAGGTCCCTGTCAAGAGCCTCCTCAAGTGTGGGCCACCCATGGCATCATAATCTCCTCTCAGGCATTCCCCTGCTCCAGTATGGGGCTCCTCCATGGGCTGCAGGTGGATCTCTGCATCTTTGTGGGCCTCCATGGGCTGCAGGGGCACAGCTGCTTCACCATGGACTGCACCATGGAAAGCAGAGGAATCCCACCTGAAGCACCTTCTCCCCCTCCTTCTCCACAGACCTTGGTGTCTGCAGAGCTGTTCCTTTTACATGTTGTCACCCTGCTCTACTCTGGCTGCAATTACATCTGCATAATAACAGGTTTCTTACTTCTTAAATATGTTACCATAGGAGTGTTCCAATTGGCTCAGCCATGGCCAGTGACAGGCCCATCTTGGAACTGTCTGGCACTGGCTCTGCCAGACAGAACTTCTGGCAACTGGGGAGAACTTCTGGCAACTTCTCACAGAAGCCATCCCTGTAGTTCCACCACTACCAAAACCTGGTTATACAAATTCAATTAAAAAAATAGTAAAAAAAAAAATTTGGCTTCAATGATTGCCATTTTTTCATAATACTATTTTCTTATAAAGAAATACTTTTTTCCTTTTTTTTTCAAGTTTGCTACTTGACAAGTGAATGCAATAGGTACAAGTAACATCTTTCCAATTATTTTTGGAATTTTAGAATGGAATTCTTGGAATTTGAAAATTTGGATGTCTATTTTTAAATGTTACATTTGTGTTGTAAGCACAAAATAAAAGATGAGGCAGAACGTCATATTGTAAACTTAATACTGCTACCTTATTTTCAATAATGAAACAAAGTTCCATAGCCTGTATTTTCAGAATGAAATATTTCTCTATATGTGAAACATCACAAATGTCTATCAAATAGTATTGTCTAAGCTCTGAGATTTTAAATAAATTCAGTTAAGTGTGCAAATCTACTGAGTTTTTAATTTCTTGTAAAACATGCATAGACATACTAGTGTCTAAATGCTTAAATTGTCTGTTTTTCAGAACTTTAACTGAGTTCAGTACTTGAATACAGGAGAGTTGTTACGCAAATTAATTGCATTTTCAAAATTGCTTGTTTTATTCTGTGCATTAGTTCCAAAAGTGAGTAGGTAGGCACATGCCTTTTTGTAAGGTAAAAAGAAAATGAAAGAGCAAATTCTTCAGAAGTTGTACATCCATGTAAATTTATAATCTGGAATATGGCACTCTTGGAGAGTTTACTGTCATTTATGTCAAATTTACAGCCACAATGCCTGCACTATTTAAGTAGCTACTTCAATGCAGTAAATTCTGCGTGAAAATCTGGGATTTAATAATTGTGCCTGACAGAGTGATGCCCATTGCAGTATTGTTTTTATGATATATTTTATTGTACTTATTGCACATTTCAGGAAGCATGCTGGTGGTAAATGTTATTAAAGGGATCCACTCTACATACAAATAATATATAAACATTTATTTAAAGATGAAAGTTATTCATAGATATTATAATGATATGAAAATCATCACTCACTTACAGGTACCAGAATTTGAAACTTACATTTTTGTTGAGCTGTATGCTGTAAGCGCAGGAGCTGCTTTGAACAACAGTGCCAGATTTGCTTTTATAACTATCCTGGAAAGTGATGCTCCTCATGGCTTAGTGTATTTTGCTGTGGGATCTCGATTTGTTGTGGCTTATAAGAAGACAGCTTTAATCAGTCTGCAAATTCTTAGAGATTCTAGTACATCAGTAACCACAATGGTTACCTACAGTATGCAGGTAAGACTTACTATTACTTAATTTGTATTTATATCTTTTTCTGACCTTTAGGAAAGCAGACTTCCAGCTCTTCAGGGAGATAGTCAGGGGGTTCCCCTGGGAGACTGCTCTCAAGGACAAGGGAGTGGAACAGAACTGACAGATCTTTAAGAAAGTCTTCCATAGAACACAGGAGCTAGCAATCCCCAGGAGCAAGAAACCAGGCAATGAAGGCAGGAGACTGGCATTGCTGAGTCAGAATCTGCTGGTCAAACTAAAGAGAAAGAAACAAATGCACAAGCAGTTGAAGCAAGGACAAGTGAGCTGGGAAGAGAATAGAGATGGAGTGTGAATGTGTAAGGAATGCCAAGGTGAAGCTGGAAGTGAACCTGGCAAGGGATACAAAAAATAACAGGAAGGGCTAGTTAACCAGAGAAAGGTATGTTAACCAGAAAGGGAAGGTCAAAGGTGTTTCCTCCTGATAAAAAATGCTGGGAACTGGTAGCAACAGATTAATAAAAGGCTGATGGACTCAACACCTTTTTTGCCAGTCTTCATTGGTAACCTTTTTTCCTACACCTTTGAAGTGGGTGGACAGCAGGATGGGGCATGGGGGAGCTAGTCCCTCCCACTGTATGGGAAAATCAGGTTGGTGACCATGTGAGAAAACTGAATGTACACAGCTCTGTGGGACCCAAAGAGATGCATCCCTTTGGATGGTGGATGGTTGGTTGATGTTTGTTGCCAATACAGTCTCCCTTGTTACTTGAACAGTCTTGACAATCAGGTGAAATCCCTGGTGACTGGAAAAGGGGTATTACTATATCCATCTTTATAAAGGGAAGAGTAGAAAGGAAGACCCTGGGAAATATCAACCTGTCTTTGTGCCTGGGAAGATTCTGGAACTAATCATCCCATGCTAAGGCATGTGGAGGACAGGGAGGAGCTTGGAGAGAGCCAGCACAGCTTCACCAAGGGCAAGTCCTGCTTGACCAACCTAGTGGGCTTCTATGATGGGGTGACTACATCAGAGTACAAGGGAAGGGTTACAGAT
The DNA here is from genome assembly GCA_013397555.1 of Urocynchramus pylzowi. Lineage (NCBI taxonomy): Eukaryota > Metazoa > Chordata > Aves > Passeriformes > Fringillidae > Urocynchramus > Urocynchramus pylzowi. The sequence goes on along the minus strand of VZRH01001503.1, from coordinate 8,922 downwards.
GTCATTTATATGGACTTCTGTAAAGCCTTTGACACATCACTCACAAGATCCTTCTCTCTAAATTGGAGAGAGATGGATTTTATGTTGGATTTGAATGGACTATTATTTGATGGATAACAAAGTGGCTGGATGGTCACATCCAGAGGGCCACAGTCAATGGCTCAGAGCATCAGTGACAAGTGGTGTCCCTCAGGGATCTGTAATGGGACCTGTATTATTTACTGTCCTCATTAATGGTGTAGATGAAGGGATCAGGTGCACCCTTAGCAAATTTGCAGAAGACATCAAGCTGAGGGGTGCAGTTGACACTCCTGAAGGATGGGATGCCATCGAGAGGCACCAGGACAGGCTCAAGAAGTGGCCCTTGGCAATCTCATGAGGTTTAACAGGACCAAGTGCAAAGTGCTGCACCTGGGTCAGAGCAACCCCTAGTACAGGCCAGGAGATGAACAGATAGAGAAGACCTTCAGCCCTGCCCTGAAGGACGTGGGGGGGCTGGTGAGGGGCTGGACATGAGCCAGCCATGGGCACTGGAAGCCCAGAAAGCCAAATGGGTCCTGGGCTGCATCCAAAGCCCTGTGGGCAGCTTTGGAGGGAGGGGGTTCAGACCCTCTGCCCCGCTCTGGTGAGACCCCACCTGCAGAGCTGCTTCCAGCTCTGGGGTCCTCAGCACAGGGAGGACATGGAGCTGTTGGAGCAAGAGCAGAGGAGGCCACTCAGTTGATGAGAAGGATGGAGCACCTCTGCTCCGAGGAAATGCTGAGAGAATTGGGATTGTTCAGCCAGGAGAAGAGGTGGCTTTGGGCTGACCCAATTGCAGCCTTCCAGTACCTAAAGGAAGCCTATCTGAAAGTTGGAGAGGGACTTCTGGCAAGGGCATGTAGTGACAAGAGGGAACGGCTTAAAACTGAAAGACAATAGGTTTAGATTAAATATCAGGAAGAAATTCTTTACTGTAAGGGTGGTGAGGCACTGGCAAGAGAAGCTGTGGATGCCCCATCCCTGTAGGTGTTCAAGGTCAGGTTCAGTGGACCTCTGAGCAACCTGGTCTGGTGAAAGTTGTCCCTGTCCACTGCAGGGCTTTGGAACTAGATGATCTTTAGATCCTTTTCAACCCAAACCATTTGTAAAATCAAGGATTTTATTATTCATTTTATAATTGAAATTAATTAAATAATAATAAATTAAATAATTGATAATTCTTTAAAGTAAATATGACTGTGATTAAAATTTTTTTCAGGAAACAGTCAAACATTTGCTGAGCCTAGCTTCTTTGGTTTTCCATTATTAAAAGAACTTTTTCTTATTGCATTGTCAAGAATATATTTTTTTTAGCAGTATCTTTCAGTCGCCTCAAAGATTATGATCAGCCAGGCATCTAATATATTTCTTTCTTAGTTCTGAAGCTCTTGTGAGCCTTCAGTTTTTGAGGCTTTTTCATCTGAAATTAAGTTTTTGTCCTGATGGATATGTATACACAATCCAGACAGTAGGACACTTGCTCTGTTAGGGAACAAATTTATTAGTACCGGAACATACATAGAAAAAGAGACAGAAATTTCATCAAATTTTATTCAATGTTCTTGGAGCACTAAACAAAAAAAATGTTCTTCTTATTGAAAATAGCACATGCTAAAGTAAATTTTATTATCCCCATTAATTTTTTGTTGGATTATGCCCTTTATGTAAAAAAAAAAAAAAAAACCAAAACAAAACCAAACCATAATCCAACAATTTTTGAGATGTTTACATCTGTAGCACAAGACTCTTCTAGCTGTTGACANTCCCCATTAATTTTTTGTTGGATTATGCCCTTTATGTAAAAAAAAAAAAAAAACAAAACAAAACCAAACCATAATCCAACAATTTTTGAGATGTTTACATCTGTAGCACAAGACTCTTCTAGCTGTTGACATTTTTTTCTCTTAAATGCATAGCTCACTCATTATTATTGCAGCTGATGAAGTTTCTCCTTTAGCAGATCTGCAAAAACATGATTCCTGCCACTTCCTTAGTATCTGTGAATCCAGCATCAGGGCACAGGCTGCAAGAGATATTCTTTCAAGTTTATCATCATCAGTAGTAGTTAGCCTGATCTACTTTGAATATTTGTGATTTTATGCCCAAAATCATTGTTTTGGGGGTGAGTTATTATATATTTACCCTTTATAAGAAAAGGTTCTGCATTCTATTGAATGCATATCTGTTTTAACTACATAGGTTTACATTGTATTTCCATGCATTTATTATATAGTAACTGGCCAGTGTTTCAATTAGATTTTGTGTGGTAACAAATATTCACATTTATTCAACCTAAGAATTCACTATAATTTAAAAAAAAAAAAAAACAGAAATTGTCCAGTGTATATTTGAGCTACTGTCCAGTGTATATTTGAGCTAAAATATAGCAGGCAATCTCTTACCCATTTTTATAACCAACCTTCTTAGGATGTTTTTGGGTTTTGAGGGTGCATGGCCAAATACTAAAGTATTGGTATTATTAGTAGCTTTAAAATAAGAGGCCAGAGCAGACAGGAGGGCAGTAGCTGGAAACTGATGTTTTTCTCAACCTACAAAGGTTTCTTAGACATTATTCTTGTGCTTTTATTTATGCTTATTTCCATTTCCTAGTTCTCAGTGGGAAGGGATAAACAAAAGGAAACTTTTCCCTGGAATTTCCACAGGTGATGTGATCATTTCTAGTGCAATTCTGAATAGTTACAGGCTGCATTGACATTCAGAAAATGTCTGATTCATTCCATAAATAAGCTCTACTAATAAAAGCTAAATATTTTCAAAAGGGTTCTAGTATTTCACAAATAAAAAGCCTCATTTTATTCGGTAGGAGACCTTTACTTAGGAGTCAGTATACAAGCTGCCCTTATTAAATTAATATATACTTTTGAAAAATAATATAGTTGAGTAATAGCTCAGAAAGTTAGTTTCCTCTTAAGGAAAGTTTATTATATTACCAGATATAATGTCAAGGCTATGGCAAGTGAAAAAAAGAACAAGACTTTGAAAAATGAAGCAGTAACTGCAGACTTCATGGAAGGTAAAAACAGTGTTGTTTCACAAGGAAATAAGGCCATGTAGCATTACTAAATAAATTCATCTATATGCCTTGCATGTGTATTCTATAGCATTTGCTTTGCCTTTGTATTAAATGGATTATTCATCTCTTAAGTATTTATTCTGGGACTGAAAATACCATGAATTGATATTAATTTGGACACAGATTTCCAGAACTTTTGCTTTGCTTTTACGTAGTTTTCTATGTATTTCTAATGCTTTTGTCTACCCTAAAGTGACAGACTTTGTGCTGCAGTCATAGTCTTACATCAACCCTCCTGGAATTCACACATGTGCTAACATTTCTGTAGTATTTATTCACACAGAAAAGGTTTGTGATTTTTGTTCTGGAAAAGAGTAAGTGAGACCCTCTTTACTATTGACAATATATAATTCTTCTCCTAGGTTTGATTGATTACTAATTCAGGGAAATAACTATTTTAAATGTAATTTTTTCATCACTCATAACTGCTTTTTGAAAGAGGACTTCTTTTTTAAACATTTTGGTTTTACCCACTTCTAGTGTGTTCTACAGCAGGTGGTCTTGAACAATTATGCCTATCATAATGTTACCTAAAACTCTTTTGGTTTGTTTTAAGGAACTACAAAAACCTGAACCTATTGGACGGACCTTCATATATCCAGCTGTGGCAGGACAAGATTTTGCCACATCTGAAGGTTTATTGACTTTTGAACATGGACAGAGAAATGCATTCCTGGATGTGACTCTGACTCCAAAGGCAGGATCTTTAAACCCATTTCCTAAACGTTTCCAGGTTGTACTTTCTAATCCCACAGGCGGTGCCAGAGTAGATGATGTGTATGGTATTTCTAACATCACCATTGTCTCAGATTTGGACTCCTTGCCAGTTTGGGGACTGATTGATCAACTGCATCAGCCTCTTGATGACACCATTTTACACAGAATCCTTCAGAATCTGAATGTCAAAGTGGCTACAGAAACTACAGAAGAGCAACTCACTGCTGTGGTGCATATAATAGATAAGGTAAACACTTGCTGTTCATTCTTAAATGACTAATGACATTATTAGAGTATAATAACAAAACAAGGCACATACATATTATCTATATAAGAAACAAGGCAGATCATATCCACAGCAGTGACTCAGAAGCACTCACTGCAGAAATGGAAACTGTGAAGTCCCATAATCAAGGAAGAAGTTTGTCTGCTGCTAGTTAGGAGGTGGCAAGAAATCAGAAATCAAATAGGCTGAAATGAGCAACCAGTATTAGTTTTGCATACATACTTATAGCTCTAGATTTTCTACTGTGCAATTCTCCTTTTGGTGCTGTAGTTTCATAGAGATTATTATGTTTTCTTGACTCTTGGGTCACACATTGTTGCTTTTAGGCCTGGTACAACCCCTGCTTGTATCTTTACAGCAGACTGCAGTCAACAAGCAAGCAAATCCTACCTGGGCCAGCTGGAGTCTACTGTAGTCTTAACCAAGCATCAGTCTTTCTTCCTCCAGTAGCTTAGGGAATTGGGTTCTCACAGTTGCTGAGTGCTTAAGCATTACTCTAATTTCCATGAAAATTAGGGATTAGTTTTATGGCATTCTGTCTCTTCTGGATTCTTGGAATAATGCATAGAAGCTGAAAAATTTCTAAACATCTAGATACAAAGCATTATAACAATATCCATTCATTTTTGATTGTTGCCACACAGAAAATAGACAAAATAATTTAAAAACTTCTCAGGACTCAACAATCTTTGGTTTGTGAAAAAATGAAAAATGCCACATCCTTTCTTTAATAATCAAATCCCCTAGTAAGCATATCTTTGTGTCGTTTTGACAGACTGTGTCTTATGCCTTGGAAACAGAGATCAGGAGTTGGGAAAAATATTCTGAACTTTCAGAATGAATATTGGAATCATAGCGAAGATATCACTAAACCATTGAACATGAGGAAATGTTACAACCATATTCCTTTGTGTAAAATGTTGTTTGATTTCTTCTCCTCTCATTAGGTTACAGGTGTAGGTGAAGAACTGTTACTCACTGATAAAAGTAGAAGTCTTTTCTATGAGATACTCTGTGCTCTGGCCAGTCCAAAACGCAAGGACACACAAGGATACAGCCTGCTTGCTGAGGTGACTGAGAAGTTTGCTTTTTCTCTGTTAACTGGGATAAAGTGTGGATCACCAGGAGAAAGGTTAGTAAGCTTGAATTCATAATAAGTTTTGTAAATACCTGACGATTTACCAATATAGAAAATCTAAATTATCTTTTCAGAAAAGGAACTTGTCTACTATCTAGTATGTTACCCATATGTGAATGTTTTGTTAGAGTGTCATGATCTTACAAAGCTCTGTGTCATATTTCCAATATATACAGTGCTTTGTTAGATTGGGTGTAACACATTACTGTTACTTTGGTATGGGGTAGATGTGGGAATATGACTCAGGAGATCTGGTATATATTAACCCACCTTTAGCTCAAATATTGCTCTGAAAAGTATTCATTATTCTTGCTAAGAAAATAATATGAGATTGTATGATGGACATCTATGTGCTAAGCCTTAGATGAAAGTTAGCAAACCAAAACTTCTACTGGCATTTTGTAATTTTGTATGTTCTTGGTTTTGCTCACTTGAACATTGTTTTAAAATATTTAAAGCTACTTATAGTTTCAAATTGATAGTTTTATCTCCAAGAGCATAATACCCTCATCAAGCTAATGGGCAGGGGAAATAGGTGACTGAGAAAGAGACTATTCTTTTTTATGAGACAGATAGTTTTAAACACTTTGTTTCTCCCATTGAGGATCTGTTAAACAGCTGGTGGTGGAACTTGTGTTCAGTGTTTAGAACTTAGAAGTTGAAATTCTTTATTCCAAGTGTTTTGCATCATCTGTTGGAAAAAAAAAAAGTAAAGCAACATCATCCATTTTAATGCCTCCCCTGTTTTTTAGACTCAGTTCTACATAAAGTTATAAAGATGTGTGTTTTGATAACCTAATTCACTATGGATGGGTTTTAGTTGCAGGTCATAGGGAGCAAATCCCAGAGAGGAAATGGAGATGCTGAAATACGAAAAAAGTTCAACCCCCTTTTTTTTTTTTTTTCCACAGAAACTGAAACAGTGTGCCAATTAAATATCACAAACTGAAAAATTATGAATTAATAAAGCACTAACAAATCACAAATACCTTTTAGAGTCGTTATGTAATGAATAGTGAAGCTTGGTCTCACTTACCAGCCCCTATTGCTTTTCCATTTCCACAGAGGCAAAAATATCCTTGACAGCTGCCCATATATTGCAATAATGGCTCACAACTGGTTTCCTCAGCAAATCAATGGACATAGATTTAATGGAAAAGATGGAGATTCTATTCAAGTACCTGAAAATCTACTAGAGGTCTCTGTAGTATTATCATCTCCCCAAGAAGAGAACTGTGAATTTTTACAGTTTACAGAATACAGCAGTCAGCAGTGGTTTGTTACTAGAGATAAAGAACTTGCCATGAGGAACAAGGTTTGGAGATAATGCAATTTTTTTTCCCAGTAATTAGTTTTAATCTAGATATTGCTCAAAACATAAGTGTTTTATGGTTGTCTCTGATTAAAATGAGCACTGATTAAAATGAGCACTGTGTTGAATCTCAATATTAAATATAGCTTTACATTGTACATGTTGTTTCAGGTTTTTTCAATGAGCTTGAAGGGTCAGAGTTCACAACCTTTGAAAGATAATAGTGAAGTCATTTATCGTATTTATGCTGAAGGAAGTCGGATTGTTCCACAGAAGTCTCTATGTCTCCTCTGGAATCAAGCTGCTGAAAGGTTATTTTATTATTGTGTTTAGTTTTCCATTTTTTACCATGAATCCATGTATTTGTGTAAAATGTAATAATGCCCATTAAATCATTCGCAAATATAAAGTAGATCCATTTCATGTCTTTTTTTCCTTAATTTTTCTGGCCATTTTATCAGTACATAAAACTTTTCTCATAATAAAACAAGTAGTTATTCTAGCTCAGATATTTCTCAGACTTCTGCCCTTTTTTCATCAAAATACTATTTAGATTGTATAATGATGCATTAGGTTGCAGTGACAGGCCATAAATCCCAGGATTGCATCAATGAACATGTTAATGACTTGGAGATAATTATGTTCTGTATCCCATTGAAGTCTAGTTGATTTAGATTCAATTTAATTAGACCAGCTGGATGATATCAGCCTGCTGTTGATACAAATGATTTGTCGTCAGGAGGAGATGCACCACAATCTACCTGTATGCTCTCCTTTTAACTATGCATAATTTCCAGTAGAAATGGCTTAGGATATCACCTGTTGTATGCCTTATCCTTTCTCCAAACCATTTCAGCAATACTGAAAAAATATCCAACAAAAACCAAAAAACAAAAAAACACCTGAATTTTAGTTTCAAACCAAAAAAGAGCAGTATAAAATGTTCTCCGTAATAGGAGAAGGTGTTGAGCAAATAACGTAGCAAACTATTTGAAAAGTCAGACAGACCTAGAAATCTAGCAGAAATTTTAAAAACATGGCCACAAAAATTCTCTAGTGAAAAAAAGTTAATTTTAATACATTTACAAAAATTAAAAAAAGAACATTAAGAAACTATAAACAACATTTTCATCTCATGTAAATATGCTATTCTGAGCACTGCACGTAAAAGGTTATAGAAGATGCCTCTGCAATAGTTTAGGGAAGTTGGTATTCCAGGAATACAACAAAAAATTTTAAGCCTGCTTACAATGTGAATTATGCAAATCCATTTCCAACTTTGTGAAACTGTTGTTTTGCAGCTGGCTGTCCGATAGCGAGTTCTGCAAAGTGGTTGATGACACATCAGATTATGTGGAATGCTCCTGTTCTCATATGTCCATTTATGCAGTTTACGCCCAAACAGATAACTTCTCTTCATACAACGAGGCTTTTTTTTCTTCTGGATTCATCTGTATTTCAGGTCAGTTCATTTAAGACAGTTTTCCCATTAATAACAACTGATGACCAGTAAAACTGGTTGATTGATTATTAACATTTTTGGTAGCTGATGACAATCTTTTTATTAAGTGGAATATTGAATTCCACTAAATAAAGTTGAAGTTAACTAACTTAATGTTATTAAAGGTGCCATCTTGTCTGATATTTGCACACTAACAAATTTTGCCACTGGAAAAAAACGTCAAGCGTAGAAATATCACAGAATCAACTAGGTTGGAAAAGATTTTTGAGGTCATCAAGTTCAACCTCTGACTTAACACCATCTTGCCAACTAGACAATGGCACTGGGTGCCACATCCAGTCTTTTCTTAAACACATCCAAGGGTGGTGATTCCACCACCTCCCTGGGCAGCCCACTCCCATCCCTGCTGGCTCATATTTTGGCACATAGGGGCAGCCTGCTCCTGTGACTTCAAGATTTTTTTCTTGAAGTATGTCCACTTTCCTTGATCCCTTTGCTTTTGAGGGCTGTTTCCCAAGGCACTCTCCAAAACAGCATCCTGACCCTCTGGAAGTCTAGTGTAGAACTTTTATTGAAGTTTCAGTATCCTTGTTTCACTGAATATTGAGAACTCTATTATTTCATGGTCACTGTGCCCCGGATGACCTCTGCCCACCACATCTCCCACCAGCTCCTCTCTGTTTGCAAACAGCAGGTCTAGCAGAGCCCCATCCCTGGCAGGCACCCTCACCAGCTGTGACAAGAAGCTCTCCTCCATACACTCCAAGAATCCCTCAACTGCCTCTTTTCCACTGTGTTGAGTTCCCAGCAGATACCTGGCAGGTTAATTCTCCTACAAGAACAAAGGCTGGTGATCTTGAAACATCCTTCAGCTGCTTATACAATAATTCAT
>VZRH01001501.1:223002-255851 GCA_013397555.1 Urocynchramus pylzowi | reverse complement strand
ACCGTGATTCGCAGGTACCTCAGGGCATCCCATCCCTGCGTTTGGCTGCTTGGGACGAAGCGGGTCCGCAGTGGGCTGTGGGAGCCAGCTGAGGCGCTTCCTCACGGTTTGCCTCCATCCATGTGCCCTGCTTACCGCCCGGCCAGGAGCGGAGGCGGCTCCGGAGGGGAACGCTTGCGGCATTTGCGGGGAAAGGAAGCCCTGGAGCGGCCACGGGAATGGGAACGCCCGCCCCGAGCCTGTGGGAGCCCGGCTCCCCCACTCTTCTCTCACTTTTTTTTTTTTTTTTTTTTTTTTTTTTTTTTTTTTTTTTTTTTTTTTAAGCAGCGAGATCGGTATTTCCTTTCCTCATTCCTGCTGAATGCTCAGCTCTTGGGTGAATAGAAAAAAAGCGCGCAGATATCTTGGACGTAAAACTTGCCAGCAAAGGAAGTGCAAGGGCTAGAAATAAAGCTGTATAAGTAGGCTTTGGAGTTAAATGGTAAATTTTAAAGATTTAGTTAGAAAAGAATGTTACTAATGCAAACTGTCATGAAATTACTTTAGAATTTTCTAAATCTTGAATCTGCCTTCCTGTCATAATTCAGCTGATTAAAAACATACAACTGCACTAGTGAGCTGCAACAGAGGGGTGATATTATAGTGATTGCTACAGCTGCTCTTTCTGAGTAATCTCTGGGTTGCTTTTCCTCATTCTTTTGGATGCAAGTAATGAATGACTCCAGCCTTACAGGCTGGTGAAATACAGGGCTTTGTGTGGTATGATTATTTTCACAGGGAATTTACACAGTTGTAGAAGTTTATCACTCTTCTTTGGATATTGTAAGGCTTGTTTGAACCCTAGGTAGTAAACATTTCTAATGTGGTCAGAAACATTTGTCATTCATATGCACTAGTGAGTTATGAAACTGCTTGTGAACTTGAAGTACAGAAAATCTGTAGTCTTAGTAGTTTTAAAAGCCTCAAAATATTTTCCAGATTTGTTGGTTGATAGGTCTGAAACTGATAAAGCATGAATTGAGACTGCTGTAGAATTTCTAGTAACATTAAGAAGGGACACTAGAAGTCATGTGCATGCAGGCCAAGATTTAGGAGGAGCATCAGCATAGGAATCTTAAATGCACTGTGTTTTCCCAGTTTTTCAAAGGCTTTTGCTGGTATATATTAGGAATGAAGGCAACAAGCTTTTTCCTTTTGGAAAAAAAGTATCTCTACTTCTCCATAATAAAAATAATACAGCCTAAACATCAAAATGAAACAGCAGTGCAAGGAGCCAAGTCAACTCATGTGTGCAGAGTTTGTTTTGGTTTTTTTTTAACTAACTTTATCTGTGAACTCCCAGCCCTGGAGCCTATTTGAAATAAGATAGGAAGCTTCAGTCTTGTCACAAATGCAGCTACAACTTGTCCTGGGGAAGCCTTCGTAATGGGGTCAGGTAAAGTTCAATGAACTACCAAACCAGCACTATTTCAGAAATGCTAAGGTGCTCTTTCCACTGATCACTCCACTCTCTCTGCCTGTTATTAAACTGGTAGTTTTTACAACATCAATAAAGAACTTTCCTACCCAATTGCCCCAGACAAAGGCCTGAAAGCTAGGTTTAAACTATGAAAACTTTGTGTTAGGTTCATTTAGATTGTTTTGCTGTGTCAAATACTCACTTGAGTTCAAAAGTTCAGATGAACCATGAACTTTGTCATTTCACAGCAGGCAGTTCTACAAATATAATCCAAAAGTGAAAAAACATGGTATATTTTAAGGTGCGTTTGTTGTTCTGTGGGGAATATACTTGGAGTTCCGCATTTGCAAAGTTCTGCTTGACTTAAAAAAACCTTTTAACTATTTAAAAGACAAAAAAACCTAAACACAATTAAGCCAAATAATTCCTTGATCCCTGACCTTTTAGGCTTTCAAACCAACACATATTCAGTGACTAATCATTACTGCACAAACTAAACCCAGCTAATCTTCTTAATAAATTGTGAAGTCTTGTATGTCTCATGGTTTCAGTGATGGCTTTTCTCCCTGTCTGGAACATTGCAGAATATCAAAACAAATGGGTCATGGCTTTATGTATTTGTTTAAAGTTTGAATCTTTGTCATCTCATGATATAGTCTTGAGTTGAGAAGGTTTTACAAGCCTACGTGAAGTATAAGACTGGTAGGAATGAAAAATCAGTCAATGCAATTTTCACCTACTTGCTAGAATATAAAATGTGTGGACAAAACCAGTTTGTTCAAAACTATTTTATAAATGTGGAAACTTACCAGAAATTGAAGAGCCTGTAATAAATTCAGCTTCTTTTCCATGAAAAGGAATTTCTTATGCATACTCTCTTCCTTCTCCTAGTAGGTCTGGAGTCTCAATCAATCAGGAAGAAGCAGCTCTTATTTTTTTTCCAGACTTCAGTTTGGAATTATAAGTAATTTCAGGCTGTTGTCACTGACTGTTCATAAGTTGTAATTCAAGGTTCAGAACAGAAAACCTCCAAACCCAACAGAACATTATCTGAAATATATTTCTCAGTATCACATACGTTTTCTGATTTTTGCATTACAATAATTTTCAATTTTTGCACTTTTCTTGATGCTGTATAAGGCCTGAGACTGTGTATGGGGGCTTATTATTTGATTTTAACAATTTTAACAAGGAAATTCTCAGTTCAGGAAAGCAAAATAATTACAGATTTTTGATAGAATTTGGTCTCTGTATGAAGCACATGCTTTTGGCAGAAGGAGTAATTTAATTGTTTGAAATAATTAATGTATTCTTGTGTTACTCAGCAAAGAGCATATATGAACATAGAGAAGAAATTATCAATCATTTTCTTTGTGAACAGCAAAGAGAGAGTGAGGAAACATCACATTTAGTGGACATCTGCAACAGTTCACCAGCTGCGCTGCTAAGCCCAAACTTGTAGTTGAGATTGTGACTGAGCTTGTGATGCAAGCTGTGATTACTACTAGGGTCACTACCCTATCTCCTTCCTCTTTCTGAAGGTTTGTGTTTGCTGAATGGAAAAATTCTACATTGTGAGAGAGTGCATTGCCTGTCTTGTCTGATAGTTGCCAGTGTTGGTTATCTTGGGCACTTCTGCTGCAGCATCTTGACCAGGAGCACCAATTCCAGGGATTGGTGACACCGAACTCGTGAGCTACCTCTGCTGCAGCAGGCATGAGCTCTCTTCCTGATGGCAGGCTGTCCTGGAAAAAGCCAGGGAAACAAAAGTAGAATTTCCAGAATACATGCCATGCATTTCTGTGGCAATAGCTTCCTACTAGTGCTGGCAGGAAGCTTTATGTAATGCATCAGTGATTTCCAGCATGAGCCACAGACCTACTCGGAAGTTTTGATTATAACCTAATTTTTATATATGCATGTAAATCTTTCCTCAGTCTCCTTATGCTGGGTAAAAATCACAGAGCAGTACAACAAGCTTTCAGGATCTTAGATCTAGGTGAGAAAGACTGTCTTCTGAGAGCTCTTCTGCCCTGCCTTCCAGCATTTCTGGAGGTGGGTTGGCAGTGGGGGAGTCATTCATCACATCTGGGCAGCCTTCCATGACATGGTCAGCAAGAGACCTCAGAAACTGTGATACAGACTGGCTTCAGGGTGGCTTTAAGCCAACTGAGCATCCTATAATTTCTGTGAGAGCTCTCTGTAGAGGAGGTGCAACATATGGATAGCCTTCCTAAACTGCTGTCTAACTTGTAAGCTGAAGAGAATTTCAGGGGTGGTGGTGGTTGTTATTTGGTTGGTAGGTTTGTTTTTGCAAGGTGCAGTTTAGACCAGAGTCCAGTGTAAGCTTCTGACTGAAGGGACAGTCAACTAAAGATGAGATGGCCTTCACTGATTGCAGTGGCATAGCTAGGAAGGACAGGCTGCTTTTCTTCTGTTCTGAACATGGCCAGTGACTGTAAACACAGTTTTCTTTTTCCATTTGGGAACATGAGCTTTACTGAAAAATATTCTACTGAAACCAGGCTGCAACACTAATAATGTTAATGCAACACCATTCTTTTCATTGTATTGTCTCTTTTATTCAACTTTACTGAGATAATAGAGCAATATTTATTTGCTTCTAGATATCACTTGCACAAATAGATATTCAGGATCTGATCCATTGTGGTGGGTTCTAACAGGTGAAAGCTGAATAGGGCTCCTGTTTTTATCATCACTTCTCCTAAATGTGTAGTAATTGCTATGCAATGCATTTAATGTATTTTAGACTCAGATTGAGAAAATCAAAATCTTTAAAAAAAAAAAGTGCAACTCACTTTTTTGTTAGATGTTTCTTCCTCTAGGTCATCTCAGTTCTTTGTGGATATGAATAGCAAAAAACTGATAGTCACTGAGATTAATTACTAAAGCTATGTGAAAAAGGTCAGACTACTGTAGTACCATTCATAAATTAGACTGCATTCATCTCATATTGTTTTGACTGAAGTAGAATAATAGTGGTGATAAATGCAATACATTTTTCTATTCAGACTGTTCTTAATGGGAGTGATCAAATTATTTAGTGACTGGAAATAAGTCCAGAATGGCAGAAAGACTAGCATAGAAATTGTATTGCTCATTAAGGATTGAATTACTAGGTTTTCTAGTTAATTATAATTTGTTGTTTGTTTTAACAACTATGACATTCACTAAGATTTGCTATTAATTATAATTGTATCAATAACTTTATTTAGGTTACTCATGATCAGCACAGAAAGAAAGCACATTGCCTGCTTTGAGAATGTTGAAATTCTGGGGTTTGTTGATTTAAGCACCTCAAATGGTGTCAGTTTTTCTCAAGCTTCTTGAGACTTCAAATGTTGACCTGAAAACCTGAAACAAAAACTTGATTTCAGATACTAAGCTCTTACTGGTCCTTTTGCACGTATTTGGGAAAGAGAATATTCAGTGGTATTTTATCCTTTTGGCTCGGCTTCCAAGTTAAGTAATATTGAAAAACCATTAAGGTGATTTCAGAAACGCTCTGTTTAGACTTGACATAAAAACATTTAAAATATTTTTGGATGACAATGGTGGAAAATTTGTACACTTTTTCTCAGAGTGGTTGAACAATTACTAATTCAGTGGTTCCTGGTCTTATCTATATAATGCAGTAGAGGCTTTGAACTTCTTTTTCAAATAGTGTCCTTTCAGAGTAAATATTAGTGTTACCTTTTTACTTCATAAACGCATTGTTACTTTGGTTAATTGTTAGATTTACTGGTCCTCTGGGGGGCTCACATGGAGTTTAAAATGAAGTCACTTAAACTAAGGGCTGAACAACAAAAAGCTGAGACTGGCACTGACAGCACAGAGACCAGGCTAGTGCACTAGTGTATGTCTTTACTCTGTTAACAAAAAGCACATCAAAGGTGCAGGAACCTGATCCTCTGGCTGCTCAGAAGTCTGAAAATAATTTGGTAGTAAGGTGCCTTCCCAGAAGGGAAGTGGTAAACTGCAGTCCCAACTCTAAGTCAGTGTGGTCAAGTCTTGCACTAGTTTGGGCAAAGAGTCAGTGGCTGCAGAAATTCCAGTTTTGCCATTGGTCCCCAGGAGAGGTGAGATATTATTTCTATGGCTTGCCCAAGTGTTTGTGTCTCTAATTAACAGGAGTGATGAAATGCACAGCAGAATACTTGTGAATGGCAAAGAAGTAGATTATGAAAAAAACAGGGAATAAATGAGAATGTTAGTTGTAAGAATTCCAACAAGAATTCTGTCTTGGTTTTTGTCTGCATTGAGATTCTGAAGTACTTTGACATCCTGCTAAGGATACTGTCAGGAGAGATCTCTGTTTTGAACTTATTTCCCCTTTTCCTGTCAAAGGAGAGTCACTGACAGCAGGCTAGCCATACATTAACATATGTTTCATATCCTCATCATCATCAGATCAGGTACCTGGCCAAGTTATGGTTAGCAGGTCTAATTCTTTGCATTGTTTGCCGACTGCAAGACTGTGGGTTGCCTAATCCTTCAGGACTGCCTCCTCTCAGACAATTGCTTAGCTGCTCTGTTCAGCTCTATTCCCCTATTCTTCAAATTGCTTTTACTATTACTGCTAAAAGCATTTTTTTTAGCTTAGATATTCTCCTGGCTAGGTAGAAGTGAGAAACTGTCAGTACCGGCTTCACAGCCCATAAAAGACTCTGTGCTATTGATAGTTTTCACCACAGTATTTTGGAAAATGTACTATTGTAGGAAGCTTCCAGGGTGCACTTCTGTACCCTGAGGACCTGCCCAAGGCCACACAGTACAGTGGCCTCCTTGCTGGTTTGTTTGTCTCCACATTGGGATGCCAAAACTGTCAGTGGCTTGTCCTGTGCCCAAGGATGTTACTCCACTCCAGTAAAACCTCAAGAGGATTCACTATTTCATTGTAATGACAATGCTACTGAAAGTCAGGGCATCCACTGCTGCAGTCTGATGTGGCCAATTCTTTAAACTCAAGTTGTGCATGTGTTTGTTTTTAATACTTTGAACAAGCTTTACCAGTTTCCACAGGAGCTGTGGAAGTAGTGGGCTTTCTGCTGGCATGTTTCCAGCTTGAACTGGAGAGTGCTGTTCATACAACATTTCCATAGTTGCTTTTGGCTTTGTAAAGTCAGTCCAAGGAAATAAATTTCTTTCTTCAAGCAGTTCACTGGCCAATATGTAGATGACTGCCTTTCAGACTACCTCTTTCCCTTGCCTCACAATTCCCTACTGTCACTGACTAATTTTTCAGCCTACATCAGGGACATCTGAACTTCTTGTAGTTTTTTGTTTTCTCTGAAATAAAGAGATCTCAGCTGGTGAATCTGGAAGTTTGAGGTCACGCTGGAGATCAGTATCTATTCCAAGGTCAAATAATGCTGTACTTGTTTCTTTTGCAGTTTGGATTCCATGTGCTTCTATGAGGTATTTATCTGTAAGGTATAATTCCTTAAAATTCAACTGTTTTACTAGTGTTTTCTTTTATTCTTTCTCACATGAGCCAATATATAAATACCAATAGGTACCAACACAGCTATCTCAGCTGTTCTGTTAGTATAAGAGATCAACTTTTTCAATAACACTGTATTTTAATGGATTGGCTATCACAAAAATGCACAGAAAGCATGGCTCAGGCAGAGTAGAACACAGGGAGTGTCATCTTCTACCTCCACTTTGGGAGCTGGTTATCTCCTCTCACAGACTTGGAGGGCTTGCAGCAGGCTTGCTTGAATGCAGGAGGGAGGGAAACTCTGGGAAACAGGGATATCTGCTTAGAGAATTGCAAGAGAGGAGAAGGAAAAGGTAAAATCAAGGGTTGAGAAATTTTTTGGCTTGAGAAAATGGATTCATCATATCTGTCAGTGTCTCTTTCAAGCAGTCCACCTTTTAGATGTTCTTGCATCTGTGATCTCTGCTCTGAGAAATCTCCACTTGCATTCTTTCATCTTACAGCTGGAATATTGAATAAGTGACCTTTTCTGATTCAGACACATTGTTGTCTCTGACCTCCTCAAATCATGGCTTCACCTTTGCTGCTGCCAGATGTCTGACTGCTTTCCATCTCCCCTCTCTCTGCACCTCAAGAAGTGTCCTTCATTCCTAGCAGAGTCTTTCCTGTTGGTCTGTTGCAGAGCTGCTTTTCTCACCACTTGCCTCTCAGATGATTATAAATGACAGACATTTACGTTTTATTCCACTTTAGGAAAGCAGCTTCCATATGGAAAACACATTTTATTTGATGTTGGAATTATCCAGGAGCTGATCTTAATCATAATAACTGTTTCTCATGCAGGGTTGCTGCTTTTCTTTCTGTATTTTCCAGCTGGACTGTTTGAGGCATAGGAGGTCAAGTGACTTGTCCCAGACTATGAGTCAGTGCTGTGAATTTGGATAAGTACCCAGTATCCTAAAGGCTCCCAGTCTTCTCCTCTGACCATCACTAGACCATGCAGCATCTCTGAAAGGACTGGCACCATGGAAAAACACAAATTAAGAACACTGAGTTTGAATCTTTAATTCCCAGAATGTAGTTATTGAGCCTTGTTCATATTACAATGAAAACATGTTTTTTTAAGTAAATAAACCATGTAACAGCTTTTTGGGTTTTGGCTTTGTCTGTTTCTGTGCCCAGCTAAGTAGTAGCAAAAAGTTTTTTATCAGTAGCTAATACAGGAAACAAAACATGAAAGGAAAGAAATCTAGAAATGTTTGGCCTTACAGAGGCCATGATTTAACAGATATTTTGGACAGACTGGCTCTTTTTGTAACTGCTTGCAGTTGAGTGCCTCCTCCATTTAATTAGAGTGTATTGCTGTTTATAACTTGAGGTTAAAGTTATAGCCTCCTCCTCTTTATTTGTGATATATATTGTGTTTTCCCAAGGAAAACACAATTACCTTCTGGAATGCATGGCTAATATCTTAATTAAGACATTTTGTTTTCAGAGCAGCTCCAGTGTGAAGAGGATACGCCCTCAGCATATGAAGTATTACAAAAGTGCAGGGAAGTTGATTCAAGAGTTTCTGCTAAGAGTTTGTGACTCCAGCCTGAGGTATTTAGGCCTGATTCACTGGCAAAAAGAAAAGTTGTTGATTATGATTTGAAAGATTTTGGCTGTTATTGGCTGTTTGAATTCAGTAAAAACCGAATACAAAAAATACTTGGTTTTGAGCAAGATCTATGCGTTTCCACAAGATGCCGTTTCATAGAGCTCATGCCACAGAAACTTCTGTCACAGATTTTGGACTTACAAGCCCCTATGACTTGTTGTCTAAATCAGTGAAGACAACATGAAATCTTCTGCAGACAGGAAATCTTTTGCTGAGGTCTGAGCAAACCTTTTTGTTTTCTTTCCCTATCCACTGCCCCTCATCCTTAAGCTGACTTCAGGCAAGTGTGAAATAGTGGTCTCCCAAACCAAGTCTTAAGCCTTTGTTCTTAAGCATTCTAATGCTGGGCGTTATCATTGGAATGTATTGATGGGGCAAAGGTATTCTTGTTTCAGGGGCAGTGGTACAATTGAACAGCAGCTTTCCAGAAGACACTCACTCCCATGTCTGAGGAACATGAATGTTCAGATTAAAGAGAGTAGTGAAATTATGGGCAGTTGAAAAGAGACTTTTATAGTGCAAAATGATTCTATGATTCTATGCTTCTGGTCAGCTAAGCAAGTTCTGGAGATGACTGGTTCCTACATCAAATTTTTTTGACAACTGGAATTTGTAACACAGTACTGATACTCATTTTCCTTTGGATTATCTCTCCTAAGTAAACATCACTCTAGCAAATCTGAGACCCTTCCTCCATACATGCAAATGAACCAGCTAAGTTTTAATTTAAATTTGAATTAAAAATTTGAATAGTTTTGTAAGTCTCTATGCAGGGGGAAATACAAATGGCATTCTCATTGCTGCTTCCTAAAAATGCTGAGTAAAGAGGTTTAGGCCCAGCATAATTTAAGGTTACATTGAAAAAAAAGGGCACAGATGAAAGGACATCCACACGCCATAAGATTCCAAGGGAAATATTTAAAGGTTAGCAATTCTTATAAGGTGTCTGCTCTTTGAAATTTGATCCTCATGGAAATTCATATTCTCATGAAAATTTCAACTCCTAACAAACTAAAACTGAAGAAAATCTGTCTGGTTTTGATTTTAACTGAAGTCAAAGCTGTTCTTTTAGTATTGGACAACTTCAAGGAGACTGACTCCAATAGCTGAAGTTTCTTTTTTCTGAAATGTTAAATGAATCAGCATTAGAGTCAAGGTCCTGATTATAACACCTCTCTAACCAACTTCATGTAATCATGTGCACACATAACTTTTTAAACTCATTTTGTCTATCAGTTTACGTTGATATATGCAGAGTGAGGAAGTGTCACATACTGCAGAAGGAAGGAAGTGTTGGTTCCACTTGATTTTGGTTGTTTAAGCTTGAATTTGAACTCTGGATGTAGGATTTTCCAAAGAATATCTGTCTTGGGTACTTTTGAGGCATAGACACTTGTGAAATGGAGAACATCTGGTTCAACATTGTTAATCTCCATTTGAAGAATGTCATTTTAGTTATTACTCAGACTTTATGGTGAAAAGAAAATATTTTGGTTTTCAGCATTGTCTGTTGTTTTTCTGCCTTTGAAACTTTTCTGGGATAGTGGAGTGGAAATATAAATATGATGAATGTGTTATGCAAATGATTTATTTTTTTTGTCTCTGTAACGGAAAAATGTTTTGTTTTAGTGCTAGCTTGCCTGAAAAGATAGGCTACTCTAAACAGCAAATTACAGTTCTGCTTGCTTGATTGTGGGGCTGTAGTATGCAAACTTGCAGTGTAAACTGTTGCATTCAAATGAGAGAAAATGAGGGCTAGGGAGGCTTGTCTGGTTTTTCACCTGCTGCAGTGAACTGCTGACTTCACAGAATTTGTGTAAAGCCTAGAAAAGCATTAAAGTTTTACAGCTACCGGTCTTTCATCAAATCATTGGTAGCAACCAGTGACTGAAATACCAGTTGCTCCCTTGGGTTTCATATACTCAACACAAGAATATAATTTGACTTTCACTCTTTCCCATTTTGCTTTGACTCCCATTTAATAAAAATTACCAAACACTTTGTAAGGTCTATATTGCAATATTGCAATGTACTTTGCTAGTCTCCCATAACTCATAACTGTATCCAATAAGGAGAATGAAAATGTTTACTGGGGGTTTTTTTTGTTGGTTTTTTTGTTTGTTTGTTTGTTTGTTTGTTTTGTGGTTTTTTTACATTTTTTCTTTCTTCCACAGTACTCTGCTAACTGGGCAAATGATAATTTTGCTTATGACACAGATTAAAGTAATGTACATTTTAGTAACATTCCCCATTAAATGATGCTTTTACCTTTTGAATTTCCACCACCCAGTCTTTTTGTTCCAGAAACCTTGCTCTTGAGGTTAGTTGCCAAACACAGGAAGAGGTAGTTTGCATCAAAGGGTCTGCGCTGTTGTTGAAAAAGGTTAAAAATATGACAACACTCACCTTTTTATTTCCAAGTTTAATTTTTATTTCAGTTATCTCTGAGGGTTTTTTTTTAATTTGTAAGGAAAATACTTTGATTTAATTAAGTAAAAGCACAGCTTCCACAAATTTTGCTACTTTGAATAATTGGAAAGTTAAATTCAGCAAGTTCTAGTAGTGTTTTGTTTGCAGGAGGGGGAAGGTACCTATATGTGTAAGATTTCCTCTGAAGTGAGGTGGTAAATCTGTGGGAAATCTCTTTATTTCTTATTGATTCTTTTTTTAATCAGTTATGACATGGTGCACCAAGAATGGCTCTTTCCCTCTTCCCCCACCCTCCATGAATTCTTCAACAAGTAGCAAATTATTTAAGATAAATGCCTACTGCTGTAGACAGCTGCCAGAATAGAAGTGAAAATAAACTGGTGAAAGGAAACTGCCCAGTTCATGGAAAGGGCAGCAACGATATAGTGCAGCAAGTCCATGACACTTCTGGATACACATGCTGAAAGACTTACCCTGGCTGGCCTGCTACAAATCTCCCAGTAATTCATTAAGGGGAAACGCTTCTTGCAACATTTCACTCCTATTTTAACACCCTTTGTCTTTACCTTACATACCCACTGGGTTCATTCCTATGTCAAGTGAGCCTCAGTGAAACCAGTTTTTCATTCCTGATAGAGTATACTGTTTTGCTCGAGTAGAAAGATTAGATGGATGCTTTTACTGTAAGTATTTTAGCAGTTTGTGGTATTTTTTCAGGGCTTGGGGTCAAAAGAAGGATATGATCGTTGTGATCCAGTAAACAATGTAGAATGAAGTAACTTGATTAGAGACTGAAACAGGCAATGTTGTCATGTTTTCCCATAACTTTGAAGAAACAGTTATCCTCTAAATGCAGTCAGACATGTATTAAGATGGAAGTACAAAACCATGTTCTGGTTGTTCTAATCTGCGTCAAATCTTTGAAATTACAGAATTAATTTATTTTCATTATCATGGGGCCAATTTGCTACAATTGTCCAGGGAGGAATCCCGTTAACTTTACTCTGATTTGTTTTCTGAATGCTGACCATGGGATTTGACCTGTTTAAACAAAGCAGCTTGCCATTTATTTCAGCTAGTATTTAGTTACATCAAGTGTCTCTATTCCTCCTTATGTAACTTTACAACCCTAAAGACGGTTGTAGCGGGGTCCTGGTTTAGTAATTTTGTATTTCTAAAACAGATCAGAGTGATGGGAAAATGCTCGAATTTACACAGTACTGACTCAAATATGTTGGCAGAAAACTGGGTCTGGATAATCTGTATCCGCAGAAGCTGAACTGTCATCTTTGCTCAGAGTTTACAGTTTTATGGTATTAGACAGGTTGGGAGGGCAAAGCATGGCAATACCAGTATCTCTGGTGTAGTGTTGGCATTTTGTTTCTGTTAGTTCAGAGGGATGGGGGGGGGGAAGGTTGTTTGTTTGTTTTGGAGGTGTTTGTTTGTTTTAAGTGTAATAGATACATAATGGCATACTGGCAGGTGCTGTAATACTTTGAGCATAGTTTGTGAATGGATCCATCAAGAGAAAGTTTTAGAGTGACTCAATCAAATGTACAGTTCAAGAAGCAATCTGTTTTACATTAGTAAGTCTCTGGCTACAGATTACAGGGTTTTTAAAGTCTTGTTGTCATTTCCCAGTTTATAAAATAGCTCATCATCGATGGTATTCTGTGTAGCCTTTGGATTCCATTCATAAACCTTTACAGTTTGATGGGATTTCCATGGCTGAGACACATTCCATTGAGCATATGCAAACATCCATACGTGTGCGTGTTGCAGTCTTATCTGTATAAGGGAAAACTCCTCTTTAGGGGAGATATATAAATAAAACATCATCTGACTGAAAAAATGTTTCTAGAACTATAGTTTTCTATAGAAGTAGCCAGTGTCACTGAAGGTACCAGAAGCTAGACTGCTGGAACTCCTGTTAACTCTTCTATGGGTTTAAACTCAGAAAATCAGTGAGCTGCTGTTTCCTTGGTTTTGCACAAACACTAGTTGTAACTGGGACAGAAACTTCCAATGTTAGAAAGCAAGCCCTGTGCACAGCAGTTATTTTTTCACTTGCTGCAATAAGTTTGAGACTTCAGCACCTTTTTAAGTATAAGTGATTAAAACATACTTATGCTTTTATGTGGGTGTATGTTTGCTGTCCATTTCTTAAAAATCCAGAGGAATCCATGTTTGGCATGATGTTGGAATGCAATGCTTGACACTCTTTCTTGTTATACACACAGAACAATATTAAAGTTTCCTTTTCCCCCTCACATCTTAGCATTGCTATCTTTCCTCTGGGATTATATTCTGTGTCTAAATATTGTTTAAAGTGCTATAATTAGTTACAAAATCTCTCCCTGCTGTGACACATAAGTGCATCTCCTACTTGATGCCCTGTCATATGCTTTAAGAGCAGGATAGAGTGGAGCTTCCTGAATTCAAAATCTCATATAAAATGTGTTTGCTATATTTCTCCTTTTCAGAATATTAGAAATTGACATATATGAGAACTAAACATTTTAGAGGGCATGGTCTTGCTGCCTAGAAGCAATGATCTCCTGAAGTACAGGTAATATGCTTAGAAAAGAAGCAGCATTACATAAAATGTGATTTTATATATTTTTTTTTTCAGAATTCAGGCTTGGACCCTGGTACACCCCTAATTTATCTTGAATTTATTTCTTGATGGGAACACAGAGGTAAAAAGGTTTGTATTCCTTCTGGCAGATGTGGCAGAGCAGTTTGTTAACCAGGTTCTGAGGGAGACTTCGAAAGACTTAAGAAAAATGTACCTGAATCTTATCAAGTCTCTCAAGGAGTTTGGCACTAATGTGCCTTTACCAGAGGTGATATTTTCTCTTATTTTGTTTACCAACCTTACAGATGTAGGTTATTCTCTTTCATGCTACAAACTAGCCTCATTTCAATAATAAAATTAGCTACTGCTTTCTTCCCTCTTGTTTTGTTTATACTTGTTTATTAATTACTTCTTTAGGGGTTGACCATAGGTTTAGATTTAGGTTTTGTGTGTTCAAGGCTGACAAAGTAAAATATCTCTGCTTTAACCACGAGAAGAGATTAAGAATTAATAGGTTAAAAACTTGCTACATAAATCAATACTAGTGTGCCTTGTGTTTTAAGGAGAACAAATCTATGTAAGTATATATTGCTTTAAGTTCAAGCCAAGAATCCCAGCTAGATTTTAACTGACAGGGCATATACAGACCTGTGGGGTGGAGCATCTACCTTACCAAGAAATTTTAGTTTGGCATAGTGAAAAAGGAAAAAAAAATTGTAATGCATACTATGAACTGGTGAAAGAGAATGATGAGCAGCATTGCTTTGCTGGTCATGCTTCTGCTTCAGGAAGTCGTCCTTACTTTAGGAAGTGTCAAAAATAGAAAAAAGGCTAGGAAGAAGAATAAGGGGAACAAATCTAATTGGGCATGAAAAGAAGCAATGGTGTGAATTAGAAACATCAAGATGCCATAAGACTTTTTCTCTGTTAAAAATTAAGGAATAAATAAGATTTCAAATATAGAACTTGCATAAATCCAGTGTGCCAGCAGCCACACATGTGCTCCAAGAATTGGCAAGATTCGTTGCTCAGATAGGATATGTGAAAAGATTGCTTTCATCATGCTGCTTATTCCTTGTGGCATGTAGTGCCATTGAGTGTAAGGTAGGAAGTGACTCCTGCTGTTCTGCTGTGACATTTTAAAAATCCAACAAGGAATCTAAGGTTAGTGTACCCTGACCAGTCAGTTACTATTTCATCTGGTAAAGAGGTAATTGCAGCAAATGTTAGGGAGGAAGGAAGATGTGGAGACCAGCAGGTTTCAGAAATGTAAGTTTCCAGGTTCTAGAGCCTTGGGGATACATAGACATGAATCAAAATACTTGCAGAACAGTGCATGCTGAAGTGAAATAGCTGCGTGTTTTTTGAATTAGGTCACATAAAATCCTGAATTAGCTCATCTCTACCTCAGCCACTTGAGAAAGGAGCCAAAAGCCTGGCTGAGTTATCAGAGAAGCAACCATGAGAGAGGACTAAAGGCACAGTGTGAGAGTTATGTACCCTTCTGTATACTTGAAGTTCTCATTGCTTTGCTCCTGGGACTCTCTCTCCATCAGCTAGTTCTGCTGTGAACAGCTGAGTATTTACCAAGTGGTAAAGAAGCAGTTCACCTCTAAATTCAGGACACAGGGCCATTTAGAATTGAGTTTAGGTTTTATAATTCCTTGTGACAGTCATCCTTCAGGTGAGTTGGAAGTTGGCACAGCTTTGTCTCCTAGGTAAATAAAACTTTGAGTCTTGGATTTGGATTCCCCTTGCTATCATCATGCTAAAATGCATTACAAAGAAACCAATCCCATCACCACTAAATTCTAATAGAATTTTAGTAATTTGTGAAATCATATGCCACACTTGATAGCTACTTAGTAAGCAAAGAAGAGAACAAAATGAAGTGCATTGCAAAGCAATTGGATACATTTAAATTAATGCCCCTAAGCAGGCAAGCCAGGTGTAAGCGTGCTAGTACTGGCAATTAAATCTTGTTTAAAAGGACAGGTAGAAATCAAGGCATTTGCTACGTCAGTAAAATAACACTGGAAAAAAGAATGTGTATGGCTGAGTGATGAAATGTGCCAGGTAAAGCAAAAGCACCAGGTTTTCTTCACCTTTTTGTTTGTAGGTAGGTAAGGAACTGATCCATTGAACAGCATTGCACAGTTGGAAAAGTCCAAGCTGAATTGAAGTCACAGTGGCTGGAGCAGAGAAGGTCAAATCTTTTGTAAAGGTTAGAAAGAAGAACAAGAAACGTTCTCTTCAGGACAGCTGTGAGTTGGGATAATGGCTTACTCCTGTGTCTGCCTGACAGTGTATTTTCTTGGAGAAGTGAGCAATGACAACAAATGAAAAATTCATTGTTAATCTTCTTCTGTTTAGTTCTGTAATTTGTAGAAGTTATTTCTGCTCATCCAGAAGGACATTTACAAATTAGATAAGGAAAAAAACACCAACACCTTAATTTCTGATGAGATCTTGGTTAATTGTAAGAAATTTTATGTCCCGCTGACTTTAATTATATCTTAGTTTTGGGATGTTTTCCCCTTTTGGTTTCTTGTAATTTCCAGGTATTTTTGGTCTGGTTTCTAGAGAGCATATCTGATTTACTACGTCTCTTTTAACTTGAGTTACAAAGTTTTAGAAGATCAATAATAGTTTTTCTTGCTATGAAAAATGAAGTTCTCAATGAAAAAAGGCTTTTATATGGTGATTGATAGGTCTACTGTATTTCTGGTTTTAAAATTCACTTTGTTCATTTTTTTTTGTAAAGCAGAATAGTGTGAATATTACATTCTATTCAGACAAGTCCACTATAGGCACTCAGATGTCAAAATGTTTCAAAAACATATAAAAAATAAAGAAATGAATAGAAGCTTCCTTGTTCCTTAAATTATTACTGTGTTACCCTGAACTGTAAGTGAACCCTTTTTGCTTATAAAAGAAGCAGCTGTTCATGCGATTGAAACCATGGTTCATTACAAGCTGACCTCAAATTCAGGAGTAAAACTTCCTCTATTTTACTACAACTATTCAGACATGGACTAGAGATAAACAATAATCAAAATCAGGATGAAACTTGACTGGGAAACCCTCTATACTCTTTGGCAGAATTATAGCAGCTTTTGGATCACCAAGAGTGATATAATGTTAAATGACCCTAAAACATTCCCTTCTCAAATGCAGCAGGTCTGCGCTGCCAACTCTGTAGCAAACAAAGGCTGATTGTAATGACTCCTTAAGCATAAGAGTATAGAAACGTTAATTATCACATTTTTTCACATTAAACATTTACAGAGAGTCAAGATGAAAATGAACTTGTTTATGATGATTTCCCACTTCTTTTTTGGTAAGCTGTGTGATTAATACAGATTTTCATTGTGTGTGTCTTATTTGAGTTTCATATCTTTCCTAAATGATTTTGCTTTTTAGCTAATTTTGGAATTAGGACTGGATGTAAAAGTAACAAAAGTAGCCAGTTACCCATTTTTGAAGATGTATGTCTAGAATAACGTCATACCATTAAAAAATGTAAACTAAATTAATGCTCATTACTATCCAACTCTTTTATAAATGAAGTAGGGCAGTGACATAGTGCCTTGGATGTATGTTTCTCTCTTTTGGTCTATTGTGTTTGTTATTCCTCTTCTGTAGCTCCCTTGTTTGTTGTTGTCCAGTTTTGAGAGACAGCACTGCTTTCTAGTATTATTCATGACCCATATAACAAGACTCAGAGATAAGATCCTTTACCATTTACTGGGGGGCTATAGAGAGTCCCTGAGATTTCCTGATCAGATACAAATAGGAGATTGAATGTGTGCGTGCTTGCCATGATACATTTAATTACAGAGCCTTGAGGCAAAAATCTTTTGAGTCAGAGTGGAATATAATATGAACCAAGTAGTAGCAATATTACTGATACTTGTTCAGTAAACCAGACATCTTCCTTGTATTGCAAGTATGTTCAGACAATTGTTTTTGGCTTTCTGACCTAAATTTTTTGTGGGTTTGTTAAAAACTTAGTAATGGGAATGTGTCTCTGGGCTCTTAAAATGCATTATGGAAGTGTCTTAAGAAATTGCTGGGGGAAAAAGAAAAAACTGTTCTCCTATGTTTAGAAATCTGCTGGCTGGAGATGTGTAATATTGTTCTGGGATGAACTGATACTATCTTCCATTGATAGTTTTCCTTATACCTCATTCATTCATTGAAGCCTTTGTGGGGTTTGACTTAGAATTTGCATAAAACTTGTTCATTTCCTTTACTCACAGATTTTGAGATGTTTTTACTGAAGATGAGGTTTCTTTAAATTGTCTAGGCTTTGAATGTTAGGAAAGCAAAAAGTACTTCTGTCAAAGTGTATTTTAAGGAAAGATAATCAAAAGCTAAAACTTTACATTTCTGAGAAATATTTTCTTTCTTTCTAAATTTGTTGTATTTTCTTTGTTCATGACATGTGCATTTCATTCAGTGTCTTCTTCCCTACTCCACAGAATTTCATGTCATCTTTATTCAGGTCTTGCCCCTGCCCTTCCTGTAAAGAAGCCCACAGGAGGCCACCCAATTTGACATCTCAGGTCTCCTAATTCCACTGCTTGGTTTGATCCCATCACCCTGTTAGATTGCTCATGCCTGCTTGCCAGGGGATCAAGGAGCCTTATGTGATAGAGGTCAGAATCCCACTAAACTAGACTGCCTCTTTTTTTTTTAACTTTCTTTTCCTGAGCTACTGCCCAACTGGTGCAAATTCAGTCATAGTCTAAGCAGAGAAGAAAGAGGGAGAGACACTGGGCAGCTGCTTAGCTGTGACTCTGCTGTAGGACATGGAGTCATGCTTAACACAGACCATAGCTGTATCTTGCTCTTCTCTCTATCTGGACTCTTGGGGATGAATCTCTTTCAAACATTTAACATATCCTGTTTTCAGCTGGTCTTCACTCAGCCTGTTTTCATTTAGCTGCTGGCCTCTCACTCCTGACAGTTGTGCCCTCTGTTCTTGCTTGTGTTATAGGTCTTCACTCTTAACAGGCCTTTGTTCTCTGCTTTTGAAATTCTGACTTCTCTGTTTTCAAGACAGAGTTTCTGGTTTTGTTTCCTGTCTGGTCACAGTGCTACTAATTACTCATTTCATATTTTCTGTGAGAGTAATAATATTTTATATTTCATCTTTTTTAACTGTTAGTAAGTGGCACTGAGATCATAGCTATATAATACAGGATCCTACATTATCATATCTGATACTTGGACCCACCTATGTTCTTTTCAAAGTGATAGTCTTTGTATAGTCAAAGTAAGTACATTAATACTGCAAGTGTGCAGTGCTATTGTTCCTGAGACTGACCAGTTTTTTGCCTTCACATGAAAGTAGTGGTTTTTTTCATGCTCTGCTATCCCTCATATTCCTGTGCAGAATGAGTATATCACAATTCCACTTCTTCTCAGCTGCCAGCAGGATAAAACATTCTGCTGAATAAGTATTATGTAGAGAAATCATGAAGTTTTTGCTCCTACTATTATTTGCTGCTGTTTTATGATCAGCTACATGAGTCTTCAGCTCATGTAAATTCCTGCTGGGGAAAAAATCCCCAAACACAAAACTTGAAGAAAATTCTGTTAATAGCTTTGGTTGTCAATCTTCTCTTGTGTCAGTCATCTGTTCCAGTCTTCTGAGTTCATTTTTGGTGAAGGTACTCTGCTTTTGGGGTAGATGCATTTCTGTCCCAGAACAGCACTTTCTGCTTCTCAGGTGCACTGAGTTCTGTGGTTCTCAGAAGCACTGCATCATGATCCTTTGCCCTGTTAGACAGGACTCCACTCAGTACTGAGCACATTCAGTCATCATCAGGCTCCTCTGGACACCAATGTAAAAGCACCTATGGATACTCCAATTTCAGCCCTGTGACTTCATCCCCACAGAAGTGTGTCCATTGCATCCAACTGCTTAATGCCATCCATCTGTCTGTCATCTTCTCAACCTCTGGATGAGGAACTCCTACAGAGGAAAAGCACAAAGGCAGATGAAGACTGATTTCTGTCTTCCACTTAAGGAGAAATCTGAGCTCACCCATAACCTTTTGATATTTCTTCATAGTCCATTAACTGTTAGGGCAACTTAAGTTTCCACTTAACAAAGCTTTTATGGTTCAAGGCAACATCTTGTGGTTTATTCTGTCCTCTTGTCACCTCACTATGAAAAGAGTCAGCAGAATGTATCAGCTTTCCACTGGGGAGATTGTTTTCTTGTTTGGTTATCTGCTCAGCTACAAGTATCTATGAAATCTGAACTGTTAACATGAAGACCCAAATTTTTTAGTTGCCTTCGATAAGTGATCATTTCTCTTGGACTGGTGTGATTGGATGATTACAAGACCTTTAGATGTTCATTGAGCACCAGCTTATTGGTTATCAGTGCCTTCCAAACCTCTTGCTCACTGAAACCAAGGATACCATGGTGGAGTTTCAGAGAGCTCCAGATAATTTCAGAGTCTTTCTCGGACTGTTCTAAAAAGAGCAGCTCTTAGATCTGTCAATTGTCTTGTCATTTCCATTTATGTTTTTGCTTCTCTAAGTGCAGTTAAAATTTACCAAGTTTTGGAGGTTCCGTTCAACAACCTCAAAATACATCAGGCAGAAATTGCTGGACATTGAGTAGGACAATGCTTTTCAATTGGAAGAGATTTATAAATTCATTTGAAGTCACTTCATCTGCTCTTAAAACAGAGCCATGCCATTTCCAGCAAAGGACATGAAGGATATACATTCAGTGGTGCTGTAAGGAGAGTAGAAGAATGAATAGAATTTTGCAGTGGAACAGATATATTTACCCCTCTGAATGCCCTGAAACATTTAATGGCCTAAGTGATCAGGAATATTGCTGTGCCTGTTGTAGCTGAGTGTAGGGTTCCGTGGCTTACAGCACCCTGGATTGCCCTGTGTGCTCTCTTGCCTGTCCAGGCTGACAGTGAACTGTTTAGGTGACTGTGATGGTACAGCTTGCAGACAGTCTATTACCTTCGGTCTCACTCTTCAGTGTCTCGGATTAATTTCATAGATAAAAGAACCTTTGTCCTTTAAATCTTCTTTCAGTCATTTGAGTTAAAAATGAAGTGTCAGATGTGGCTTTTAATTTCCTGCCTATTTTCTTTTAGGCCAGGTCTTTTGGCATTATTTAATCCAGGTCATTGGGTGTTATTTAATCAGTGTGATATTTTAATGCAGCTGTTTACATTTGACTCTTGCTCTGGCATGTTTAGAAACACACATGCCTGCAGTATAGAAATAAAATTGCTAAAAACCGAGAAGAACAAGGAACAAAATATTTATTTTTCTTATTTTTAAAAAAACCCAAAACCTGGTTATCTTGACATAGCCCAGAATGGACTTTGTAAAACGATGACAAAGATAGTCTTTGTTTGGAAGATGCTATTTAGATATGGCTCATGCAGATGAGAAGTAGTTTAAAATGTGAGGGACAGTATTAATTTAAGGAACTTATTCATATTTTGAGATGTTAAAAACATAAATGCAAGAAATTATCCACAGTAATTTTGTTAATAGTAAAAAAGAAAAAGCATCTGTACCAAACCAAACTATTAGGATAAAGCCTATACAGAATTTAAATAGCTGCTTTCAAAGCTAGCAGTGAAGTATGCTGCTTGATGGCATTCATGGCCTTTTTTTAGGGAACTTAGATTTCCCTGTGGTCATATTGGATTGACTCAGGAAAACAGAGGGGTCTAAACATCTCAGAGGGAGGTCTTCTGTTGCCTGATGCAGAGGCTGCTCATGCAGTAATGCAGGTTGTGTTCTTTTCAAAGAGAGTCAGAACAAAACCATCCCTCCATGACCGAAACCAAACTCTAAGACACCTTAAGTGTATTGGCCTTTCAGTGCCTTCTTTGTTCTGGTACTGCACCATCTGCCTCATGCTACCCTGGGATTCTCATGAAGTGTTTATTT
Source organism: Urocynchramus pylzowi (assembly GCA_013397555.1). Classification (NCBI taxonomy): domain Eukaryota; kingdom Metazoa; phylum Chordata; class Aves; order Passeriformes; family Fringillidae; genus Urocynchramus; species Urocynchramus pylzowi. The sequence goes on along the minus strand of VZRH01001501.1, from coordinate 234,310 downwards.
CTGGAGTGTCTGAAAGTTTGGGCTATAGCATAGGTGTTAAAGCACATAAGGAGGTAGCACTGTGCCTAAAAATCCTAAAGTTAAACAAGTGGGAGGGAGGATATTTTACCCTTCAAAAAAAACCCAAACTGTTTTGTTTTGCCCATTCTGCTGTTTTCTGTAGCTACTCTTATTTTCTAGTTGCTTCCTGTTATTACTGGGGATTTCACTGCTCACACATGTTTTTTTTTTTTTTTTTTTTTTTTTGTGTAACTCTTTCATAAGCTATCATGCAACTTTTATGAGTTTTTCCATTTCATTTGAGCTTTCTTCTGTGTTTTGCACTTGTATACCTACATTTCTTTCAGCTGTTAAACAAAATTAGTCTGTATTCTGCTTCAAACTGCTTGTCACAGGCCTTTGGAGGAACCAATTCCCAGCACATAGGCTCCTGCTGAAAATGCTGATTAGACTGCTGGTGATCTTGCTATGCCAGGGCCACTGGGTATCTCCATTGTGATCACAAAAGATAAGCCTAAAGTGAGAATGAAAACCATGCTGTCCTTATTCCTTCTGGTCTGCTCTGTGCTTGCTCGTCCCAGGGTACTGCAGCCTGGAATCTCTTTCACTTGGCTGCAAGAACAGTAACAGTGTGACCTGCACAGACTGTGCAGTGGAAGGAGCAGTGTAAATGGAAATTACATGCATAAGAGCTTAGAACTCAGAAGTCCTTAAAAAACCCCACTTCCTAAAAGTTTGAATCAAAGAAGAGATTTATCAGGCATCCTACTTTACTAGCAGTAAGAAAAATTTGGTATGAGCCAAGACTTCTGGCCCAAAGCTCAGAACAGCAGGTTTTCAACTCCATAAAGTTGCAGGTTTTGCCTTGATCTTGATCCTTGACACAAATCAAGAGTAAGCACCCATCACTTTGAGACATCAAGTGATGATGTTGGCTTTGTTCCAGCAAAGGCAAGATTCCAGGGAAAGATAGCATAGTTGGGCAAGTCAGCTGTCTAAAAATGGCTGTGTTAGAAAGGAAGAAAGAGTGAGAATAGAAGATGTCTTCTCAAATAAAAAAAAAAAAAAGTGTTACTTTAATAGTTCTTCTGACCTCCCCAAAAAGTGGCCTCAACTGTTTGTACATTGGCTCCCAAGGTTATTGTCCTTCCACTGGAGGTAGTTTGTTTTAAAAAAAAGTGACTTAAAAAAAAAAAAGAGACAGAAAGAAAAAAAAAGGTGCTTTACTTAAAATTAAAAGAAAAAACAAACAAGGCAAAATAATTATTCAGCATATTATCAAAATTATATTCAATCTGAAACCCATTCCCTCCAAAGCTGATATCAGAGAAAACAGCAACAGTTAGTTTACAAATTGGTTATTTAGAGAGATTTGAAATTCAGCTTAATTTAGAGCTGATTTTGAAGTAATTGTTGTGTTAACCTAGGAGATTAGATGAAAGAATACAAATTTATCTGTGTCTGAACCAGAAATTCTCTCAGAAATTGTCATTTGTTTCTCTGGAGTATGATTCCTGGGCTAATAAATTCCATGCAGCTGAAACATTGCCCTCTATGGCTTCAGTGCAGTTTATGACTGTCTTTTTCTCGAAAAAGTGACTTAAATTATTTCCATGGAAGGATAGTATTTCCTAGTATCACAATGGTGGTTTTAATTCTGTTTTTCTTCTTCCCTAATATAGCTACATATTTCTAATGACTTGGTACTACCTATTAGCTTGGGTGGTTTTGTTTTCAAATTTATTTTCACAGAATTTCAGTAAGTCCAGGTTTCTTTAGTGCATTTCTGGAATTAAGAATACAAATTAATTAAATCTTGTTCAAATGAAAGACCTCTAAAGAAATTGTATTCAGCTGTAGCTCTCTCTGCTTTGCTGCGATTAATGAATTTTAGTGCTCAAAAGGCCAAATCTATGTTCCTCACAAACAGGAAGCCCACAGGTGGGTGCCTTTGTCAGACAGGATAACAGTCTGGTGAAAAGGCTTTGATGTGTGCAGTGGCCAGGTCAGATGTAGTATGTGACAGTAAAGCATGATTGGATAAGTGAGAACAGTAATATGTGTCTATATATGTTGTTTTCTGGACACCCTGAAGCATCTCTGGTTCATACAAAGACCTCCTATATGAACTCTTCACTCCACTCCTCAGTTGTGTTAGGTTTTGGGGACGTGGGGGTGAAGTTGAAGACATGAAAATATTTTGGGATTTTTTTATTTGTTTGGGTTTTGACATTCCTCACTTTTAATTTTGGAGGGGTTTAAAAAAGGTTTAGCCTCTGAAACATTTTGTTTCTCCTGGCACATTCTAAAAATCATCAGCCTTTGAAAAAATTAAAATTCTAACTGAAGCCTAGAGTTCTCCTATAAGATGATGACAGAATCTGGAAATCTGTTGTTTTTATAACTTGTGATAACAGAAGTGTTGAACAATTAATACTCTCTCAAATACAATCCAGGATTTGGAAATTAAACAAAATACTAAAAAATACCCGAACCAAAAAAAAAAAAAAAGAGAGCACCACTTTTACATACTTGGTTCAGTCTTTTAATATCTACTCATACCTTAGAAGGGATTTGAAAACATTATTACTTTCAGAACTTGTTTCTCCTGCTGTATTTGTCTCTTTTTTATGCTGCCTCATGTTGGCTAGTACAGCAGTACTCAAATTTGAGGAGTGTAAGGAACCTTGCAAGCCACTCAATTCAGCTTTTCAACCTGAGGGTGCAGAAAAATTAGAAAAGTCATGTCAAAGCATTAAAATCTTGAATTGTCAAGATTTTATGTCAGGTAGCTTATGTCTGGTAGCTCTGGATTCCATGACTACTTCCATCTCATTTAACCCTAATACCAAGCTCACTCAATAGGACAGAAAAAATAGTCCATGGGATAAGCCATCAGGTTATAAATAGTGAAAGTGTGTTACCTCTCCCTGCCTTTCCCATTGCTGTCTGAATGCTCTCCATTGTGCTCCCAGTTTGTTTTAGTAGAGATTCCCACTCCTTTTGCTCTAAGGACATCTGCCTTGTTTAGCATCAGCCAACATAATAGCACTAGAGTTGGTGTGTCTGCATGGTTCAGCCCAATTTAGTACAAGACAAGGCTCTGGTCCCTAAAGCAGGATCCTCGTGATGCTCATGAGGGACTGCTTGCTTTCTCAATGGTTTGTTTATTTGGGTATGGCACAGATTTGTCTAGAGCAGGAGAGTTTTTCTTGTTAAAATGCACTTTTCAGGCAATGGCTGTGCAATTGTTACATTGAAATATCAGAGAAAGCTTCTTCTAAATAGATTAAACCTTGGACCAGAATTTAATAAATTTGGCTACTGGGGATCGTGACCAGTTTGATAACTGTGAGCCAATAATTTTATCATTGTGTTGCTTGATGCTCACCTAATTAAACCTGTTCACATGCACTGAAGCTGGATATTTTTACACATCAGAGCCAAGAGTAAGAGTGTTTCACTAGAATGCTGGATGGCTTAGTCTGATGTGACATTTATCTTCACTCATCAGAAGTGCAATCAGTGGGGAGTTACCCAGATCTTTGTTCATGAAGATAAATGTCAAATATTATCTATCTGCATTCTCATATGGTGTCTATCACCATGGTATCTGAATGCCTTCCAAAGCAGTGATGTACACAAATTAGATCTAAACCAGTCAGCAAATGATCATCATAGAGATGTCGCTGACAATTTTCTGGCAGTGCCTGTTTGCATCGAATCTTTCCTGTTTCCTTTCATTCTGTATCAGACAGTGAGAGAGAAGCTTGTTTAATTATTGGGTGGAGGGGAGAGGGAGGGGGAATCACAAAAGATAGATTGGACAGTATGATGGAATACTGAATTCATAATAAATTCTTTCTTTCACCTTCCTTTGAGTTTTCCTTTCTGCCCAGGAGGCTAAAGACACGTTCTCTTTTCTAAAGTCAGTATTGGAATAAGCAGTGCCAACAAGGCCAGGTGTAATTTAAAAATATTTATGCATTGTCAGTTCTGGAATTAATCTTTCTTAATTGAATTGACATGAACTCATGTCTGCAGGTAATGTAAACTGTCAAACACTCTGCCAGTGACAGCATGTTGGTCAGGGTGGTGAAGTTAATGAGAGATCTAAATTATGATGGAATATCTCAGTGTTGGCTTTGGAGCCTGATGTTTATAAATGCATTAGTAACATCACATTAGCTACAGGCTACAGACTCTGGAGTTCAGAAGGGCTAATTACTTGTTTGCAGTTTCTGAAAGAACCAGGGATGAGTTATTTACACCTCAGAAACATTTTAGTAGTATATTTGCTGCAGTGAAATTTCTTTCCCTTGAAATACGTATAATGGAATTTTTAAACACAATATATTTCTCTATATATAGTATAGTGTTCTTAGTGTCTGGAAATACTGTTTTAAAATACACTATCAAACTATTTATTGGTGCTGTCTAGGAGGGTCTTACCCATTTCCACTGACAGTGGGATCAAGCCTGCAGTTACCTGTTAGCAAAGCACTTGGCACAATCTAACAATGATGCTTTCCTTTCATGGCAAATTGGAATGACTGTTAGCTTTCTAAAATCCAGAGAGTGCAGGGTGGATCCTGTGGAACAAAAATCATAGATAAGGTTTGTGTAGAAGGAACAAAATTAGCAGATGAGCCTTTGCTTGCCATAGGCAACTGTTGATGAGAATTTCCCAGGGTGCCTAGTGAGGCATCACGAGCTGTGCCTGACATGCTCGGGGTGAGGCTGCAGACTAATTTTACTGAAGAGTGGTAGGAGGTGATGAATCCAGTCTGAATGTTCCATCTTCAGAGATGAGCACTTGCTTATGTGCCATAAGTACTTGAAAGTATAAAACTGCTTTTGGTACTAATTAGAGTTCAGACACTTTTTAGTGCACACAGGCTGGGCTCAAACAAAGATGCTGATTACATTTTAAACAGCAAGGCTTTTATCTTGAGGTAGGTGGGTGATAAGAGAACACCTGACTGATAATAATGGGTCCAGTGATCCATTCTTCCAGACTGAAGGAACTGGGCTTCCAGATGGAGCCCTGGGGACAAAGAGTTAAAATACTTGAATATCAATTTGGTATTTGGACAGTCTCCCTGTGGGTTTGAGCTCAGGACGAAACCAAAAGGATCCTGAGCGTCCTTTCAGGCCTTTCACAGGCAGAATTCTGAATTGATAAAAAGACCCTTTCCAAATTCAACAGGTGCCTAACTAGGAGAACTAATGAACATGGTTTAGCTCTTCTGTTGCAAATTTTCAAGAGGCAAGGTAATCCATTGTGAAAGAAGGTCTCCTAAAATTTCACTGGCTTTGGGTTGTGTGGGACAAAATTATTTCCTGAAAAATTTGAGTAAAGTTGGCAATTCAGGTGTTTATAACTTTTAAGAGATATTACACAAGAACGTGGATTTAGCATATGCTGTCCTTTATAATGAAGGTGACCCTTCCAGTCTTCATGTTAGAGGACAGAGAAATGAAGGAAGAATTCCTGTAGCTAAGTGAACTGAAGCACACAGAGTTTGAAGTAACCTTGTTTGTTGTAAACATCAGCTAGCACAGTAAAGGTAACATCTACTAATAACTTTGAAACATATTTAAGAAATTCCTCCTGGTGTAGCACTGCTTTCTGTACGTGGTTTACACAATGAAAGCACAGGATTGTTTGACACATTTGGAGAAAAATTCTGATTTAATTTAGCCACACAGCTCTTTGTTCTCAGCAGGTATACATCATGCTATCACTATTATTCTCTGCATTTAATACAAGAGAATTGTTGTTCAAAGGCTGTAGGAAAGTGGAGGCTCTGTGGATTTACAGAGCTGCATGGGAGCTGAGGTGCTGAGACAAGCCTGGTCATGAGGGGACCTGGTCAGGTCATTCTTCCACTCTGGTGTTTTAACTGTGGGGTGTGGGACCTGCTAACTCCTCTTACCGTGTCTGTGCCTACCCTTAACATCCTTAGGAGTAATGATGTCCTCCTTAGACCTTTTCTGCCTAGCTTTATGTGTAGTTAGAAATTTTGTTCTGTGAAATAAACGGGGAAAAAAAGGAGGAAATTAATAATGCTTTTTACAAATGCTAATTTCATTTTATTTTCTCTGGTAGCATGAGGGCAACATTGTTTATGAATGTTCTTCTTACAAATGCTTGTTAGTCAAATTCTTCCTTTCCCTAAAGTCCTCTCTAAACCACACATCCTTCCTTCAGCTGCTTAGTAATTCTGTTCTACGCCAAATAATTTATTTTAATGGGGTAATTCTGAGTTTTGAGGTAAGACAAATTGATTTAGAATTGAGTTTGTTTGAAATTTACCATTTTGCTTTAAAATAAATTAAAAATTGTCATCTTTGTCAGACATCTATCTTGCAGAGGCATGTACTTACCTAAAGGAACTAAGAAATACAAGTGTGGTAAAATTAAGAAACTTTGTTATTAAAATTAAGTAACTTTGAACTTTTGGTTCTTTGCACCAAAAGAAAACAGAAGTTCATTGGTCTTGATATTTCAGTTGAGATGTTGTTCACTATACAGATACAGGGTCTGTTACAGCCTGGCCTGTGTCTCTGGGAGCTTGTCACAGCTCCAGCATTGCCCTGAACTTGTTCAGATGTCACTGCTGTTACCACAGGCAATTCTGGTAGCTTTCTCCTGCCTTTCACTGGAACTGCTGTTCATGGCAAAACCAAGAAGTGTGTGTTTTCACAGATGGGCAATTGATTTTTTTCTTCACCCCTTTTAAATTGCTTTCACAGCAAATTTTCACAGGATTAAAAAAAAAAAAAAATTGTTGCATTCAGATAAAAAAAAAATCAGAGGTGAAATTTGGTATTTCCAGTTTCCAAACTGGAAACTCAGCTTTTGAGCCAGTAGTGGCATGCTGCAGTGGGTATGTATAATAGAGTGGAAGTTTCACGGAGCAGGTGGCCACACGCTGAACAACTGCTGTGGGAAGGTGCTTCAGTGGTGCATCAGCACCTGTACTGCCTGACCTTTGCAAAGGTAAGACTGACTTGGAGGCTGGCTGAATTGAAGGCATTTCCCCCATGCTCCAAAAGGGACTAGGAGCAGATCAGTCACTAACCTGGTGCTGACAGCAGGACTCTCCCATGATGTGGCAGGCTGGCCTGGCTTTTGCTGTGCAAGAGAGATTTGGGGTTTCAATCCATTTTCTCCCCTCCCTATTGCCCTGAGCGCAATTTTGTTTTCAGGGTCTTTTGCTAGTTGGGAGCAGCAGAGCTAAGGTTCTCTTTCATTGCTTTGGGGGATTTCCATTCCCTTTTCCTTCAATTTTCTCCTCCCTGTTAATTGCATAAGAGAAGCTAAGAATGTTAACTGAACAGATAATTCTGGGTTCATGTATATGAGCAAGAAGAATTCAAATTTGCATGAAAATAGCTATCCTCAGGTTAGACCTTTGCATTTGGAAATAAGCTCTTTTCAGGTCTATTTTCCCTCCATTGTTATGTGTTTTATTTAATGTGAATGGTGGATGTTTGGGGAGGGACAGACGTTTGTTTGACTATTCAGATGCATTGGCAGGGTTTAAGTTGGCACAGCATGGATCAGAGCAAGATGTGTGGAGACATCTTATTTCTATTTAAAAACACACCCACATATACTTGTGCAACTCAAGTAAAAGTAAATCCTTTCTCAGAACTGATTGCTTTTAGTGCTTTTACCTGTCTGCTTTGTGTGTGTGTGTGTTTAAGCTCACAGCACAGTGGGACTATCCCATTTTGTTTCAGGATGCTTCAAGGCAAGAAATAACAAAAACTTGGAATAAATCCTCTGTAACAAAGTCCCTGTATGGCAACACCAGAAGAAGATCTTGCCAGGTGTTTCAGTTCCTGTCTTTCTTGTATAAATAATTGTCTCTGGGGTTTGGTTCATTTTTCTTTTTAAAATTTTCTTAATATTCCAACAGTAGCAGTTATTCATATATAGTGCATGCAGCTGCAAAAATGTGTAGATTTGGGGCTAGACTGCTCTGATGTGGGCAGGATTAGTTTTAAAAGTTTAATTGACTGCCTCCTACTCCAAAACAGGAACTCTTCAGCTTTGAAAGCAGCCCACTGAAATGGATCTCCTCTGCCAGGCCAGGGAGCATCAGGGCTCCTGGGCAGGAGCTCATGGCTGGTCCCAGAGGTGCTGAGGCTGCCAGTTGCCTTGGGAAGCCGCTGTGTGACTGCACAGGAGGCGCTTGGCTGGAGTGAAGGTGCTAATTAACTGTGCTATCAGCTCTCAGCCAGGGAGTTATCTCAGTTCAAACACAGGCTTCATGTTTCTGGGAGTAAAAGCAGAGCAGAATCGTATAAAAAATATTTCTGCAACCTTTCTCACCTTGAAAACATGGAGAAGAGTGTTAAGAAATCTGTAGTTTGCTGTAGAAGCCTGGTGCTCTTCTCCAAGATAGATGATGTCTAATGCTTTGCTGCTAACTGGAGCCTTCATTGTGTTAGTGCATGTTAATCTGTCTTTTACATTTAGGGTAAGTCTTGGCCTTCTCTTTATCTCAACTGATAAGTTGTCCTCTTTGCAGTGTCCATCCTAATTTTTGGTACATATGTGAGCTGGTGGCTAAGTAGATTTTTGTTACCTCAATTTCATATTTTATTAGTTTAATTTTCTTTATTATATTTGTCCTTCTGTGAACAAATAAATTCTTCTGGGGATCTCTTCTGTGCTGCTGATGTATTCTTGTCTCCCTGAGTTTGCCTGCAATCCTGAAATGGAGTCTTGTGGCAAAGGAACTTGCTGACAACTCAGTTTGAGAATATTTTGTTTGATGACTACATCAGCTTAAGATATCCTTCTCAAGGCCATAACCCATGATTTCTTTCAACACACCATAGTACTATGGCTGGAAGCAAATAAGAGGATTGTCTCACACTAAACAAAAACTCAGAAAGGGTGTAGGAAGGTTGGTAGTTTCTTTTTGTTTTGATTTTGTTAGTCAAGAGCATGGTAGTGAATGGGAATAAATACTTGAAGTTAGTCATGCCACCAGTACCAATGCATTGTGAAGCCATGGCACAACTGGAATAGTGACTCTGAGGCTGGCCCATGATCAGTCTTCATGGGATTTGATCTGAATAGTAAGCAGTATGCAGTTAAGGCTAGAAAACTTGGGAATTCAACAGGGAATGACATCTTTCACAGCTGTGAGTGCATAATCCTCCTCTCAGAAGCACAGTGCTATCTATCTTAGAGTAGAACACTGTTCTGGGATTCCAGTGAGGATGGGACGCAGTGAAGTATCAGAGCTACCTGATTTCATAATGTTGGCCTAATATGTAAACGCAGGGAGGCATTGCAGGCTTTCTCTGTGCTTATTAAACTAAATAATATGCTTTGCCAGTATGTTCCAACAGTCACCTAAAATCTGCACTAAAATGTCTCCTTTAATATTTTGTAATTTTTTTGGCTTTTAGTTTGAAGGTTTTGAGAGGGGAGGAGTCTTCACGTGTGCATGTGCATGTTTTTAATATAGTTCCTGAAGAAATGCATCTGATTTATGTCCTCTACCTCTCTGTAGCCTACTTTAGACACTTGTTATTTTCTTGTTGCTCTGCCACTTTCCAGGCCACTGCTGGTGTCAAGCTTTTCTTGTACAGAAAGCCTTATCCTACTTGCTTGCTTTTGAGTCTTTTCATTATACACATTTGAATCTTTATTCATTTATAATGTGCCTTTTTTTGAGACCCGTAGTAAAATAAAATACAGGGTTTGAACATAAGAGGATTATGATTGATAGAACACTGTTAACATATCCTGGGTTTATGAATTGTTTCCTGTTTGATGATGCATCTAACTCCATTAATTTTCCTAACTGCTGTTTTATAGAGAGCAGTGACACGACCCAACAGACACACAGCTGTGTGAAGAGGCACTACTGAGAGTTCAGGTGCTTAGGTGCAAATCTGTAAGTGTTCCATTACTGCCTAACAGCACTTCAGGTTTGTATAAACTCTCCAGTCTCTCCCGGTTCTGCATCTTTTCCTTTCTGGAAGTATGTGTATGTTTTTACGGCTAACCAGCTTGGCACTGAACCTGCATCATGGCCAGAAGCTTCAGTATCTCCAAAGGCCTGGGCTGAGAGGTTCGCTCCTACAACTGTCTGTGCTACTGACCGTCCACACTTTCTCCTAGGAGGTGGTGCCCAGTGCATCTGCTTTTGTTTCACCGAATTTGCTTAACAGTGACAAGAATTACACAGGAGACTGGAAGCGAAGGTTCTGTTCACTTCTCTGCCTGAAAGGTTTAAAGCTAAATCTGGTGCCTGGCTGAGTGTGCTGGGCTGTTCCTGCTGCACCGCGCTGCAGTCACTGCTGCACCGTGCTGCGGGCACTGCCCAGCACTGCTGCATCGTGCTGCGGTCACTGCTGCACCGTGCTGCGGTCACTGCTGCACCGTGCTGCCGTCACTGCCCAGCACTGCTGCATCGTGCTGCGGTCACTGCTGCACCGCGCTGCGGTCACTGCTGCACCGTGCTGCGGTCACTGTCCAGCACTGCTGCACCGTGCTGCGGTCACTGCCCAGCACTGCTGCACCGTGCTGCGGGCACTGCCCAGCACTGCTGCACCGCGCTGCAGTCACTGCTGCACCGTGCTGCGGGCACTGCCCAGCACTGCTGCACCGTGCTGCGGTCACTGCCCAGCACTGCTGCACCGTGCTGCGGGCACTGCAGTCACCGCTGCACCGTGCTGCAGTCACTGCCCAGCACTGCTGCACCGTGCTGCGGTCACTGCCCAGCACTGCTGCTGTGGCAGCACCACTGCTGCCCAAAGCAGTGGAGGAGAGGGGTTTGGTGCAGACCCCAGGTGCATGCTGGCACCCTTCTCAGCCCGGTGCTGCGTAAGGCATGCTGCAGGCTCAGTGTCGCTCACTGACCACTTCTGGGTAGCTCTCCCAAGTGCAGTGGGCACCACTCCCTTCTGTGCTGGCACTCCAGGATCCCTGGGGGGTGGCTGGTAGTCCCACTGCTCGTTCCTGGTGTTTGGTACCTCCTGCTGTGTTCTCAGTGCCCCGGTGCTCTTTGCTGCAAGTCCTGACCCTTTGTAGGTCTGGGAAAGGAACAGAACTGTCTTGGAGTCTTTTATCAGCACCTGCAATGCATTCAGAGTTTTTGCAGGCTTCAGGACAGCGTTTTTTCCCTTCAGTTTTCCTCATCTTGCATTTGTCAGTGGATGCAATCTCTTAGCCACAGTAAAGGTTACAAGGGAAATAAATTTTTCAAAGGGTAACTTTGTGGTCAGAGCATGGTTAGACTCGACAGATAAAATGTGTTTGGTTTTTTTTTTT
>VZRH01001501.1:182803-222962 GCA_013397555.1 Urocynchramus pylzowi | reverse complement strand
TTTTTTTTTTTTTTTTTTTTTTTTTTTTTGCATATGAATTTTTAAAGAAGTTGATAGTTTTCCATTAAAGAATTGTCTTTCTAATTCATGTCCCTGACTGGACACAGATATGGCAGCTCTGAGCAATAGCAAGTACTGTGTAAAAAGCTGTATGGTATTTACTAGCTGAGCTAGCATTGATACAAAATGCAGCACTGAATGCTACCATTTCACACTTTAATACTGCTTTCAAGTTGCTAAATAGATACTTAAGCATGTAGGGGCAGGGAGTGGATAAAACAGCATAGAGGTCAGTAAGGGCCAGGCTTGGAGTCACTTTGTATGTAATGGGTAGGTCCCAAAGGTGCTTACAGCTGTGTTTTTCAAATACACTTAGAAGCAATGGACTTGATGGGATTGTTTTCCCTTGATTACTAAATTTTGTTCATCTCCATATGTGAAATGTATTTAGGGTAGGAATAAAACAGAAGTACTGGAAGGCCTTTGTGAACACATGAGACTTGGGATGTCATCTTGTGGTTGTTCAAAGAAATGCAAGAACAGCTTGAAGTGTGCCTGAGTTTACTGCCTCTTTACACTGAGCTGGTATAGGTGCAAGTTTCTCCAAATATTTTATCTTGAATTACACGATGGCTCTTTGTAAAGTACATGGCAGTAGCTGTTAACTTCCTTACAGCCCATTCCAGTAGTCAGGGTTTGGGGTGACCACAGCAAGCAGTGATAGGAATGCTTGGATATGCTGCGTGGATACCTGAGTGCATCAGAGTGCAGCCACTGGTGTCTGAACCTATGTGATGGCAGAAGCAGGAGGACTCTGACATCCTGCTGCTACTTACCCATTTTTTGGTATAAGCACTTTCAGTTTAGCTTTAGCCTTTCCCTGGCTGTTCCAGCTGGCTGGCAAAACAAGCTCAGAGGAAGATGAATTCCCTGGATTAAGTAATAAGGAGTAGTGGTATCAGGATATCAATATTCTGTCCTCTTTTCTGTGGCCTCACAGGCCATTTGCCTCCGCTGCTGGTAAATGGAGTGTTTCAGAGCTGGACTGGCCAAAGTGAACATCCCAGTCATTGGTGCACAGTGAGAGCAGCACCAAGTTGTTCCTGACACTGGGCTAAATCTTTGGTAACTGCTCCAGCTAGGCAAAAACCTGTTGCATGTTGGAGTCATGCATAGCAGCTGCACCAGGGATTACAGATTTAACTAGCACTGTATGTAAATATAAATTATCACCTTTTCTTTCTTGTGAAGATGTGCTGTCTTTTGTTTGCTACTGGGGCAGGCTGGCAGCTGGAATGGCTTCTCAGACTTTTCAGTTATGTTTTTAATAGCACTGCCTAATTGAAGTGAAACGATCAAGCCTATGCATGCTTGAACAAAAAGGCATCTGGAAGAGGGTGAACTCCACTCAGAAGGGCAGTACCTGCCACTCTTCAAATGCTCTGTGAACAGGCTTGCTTGGATCTCTCTTCCACGCCCTTTGAAGTTAAATGCTTTCTAATTACAACCCTTAGAAGCAACACACTTTCTTGTCTTGCATGAAAATAAGTTTGCTGTGATTTTTACCGTTTGTCAGATTTATGGCATTGATTGAGACAGATTTTAATAGTGGATGATCAAACATTAGCTCATGCAAATTGCTGGTTATTTCTGGAGTGCTATTTCATCATTAGTGGAGGGACAATCCATCTGGATAGTGATTAGTTCCAGCTCTAAGCTCTCATTCAAGGGTCAAGATGCTTGAGAGTTTCTTGACAACAAAAAACTAAGGGTGGTGTTATGTTTTCGACAGGGTGATTGCTGCTTGCTCCACTCTAGCCACTGGGACTTCACATGATGGAAGCTATTTAATATTAGACCTTTACCCTAATTCCTCCAACAGAATAAGGTTACTTATTTTGCCCAGCAACTACATGCTTATTATTTTACAGTACTGTGCTATAAGAAAGTGTTAAGTAGGTCACAAAATACAATGACAGAAGTTTTTAAAGACTGATTTTTGTAGTTACTTTTCATATCTTTTTAAAGACAGCTGAAGCCTTTATCCAGCCAAAAATGTGACAGTCACACCAAATGCTGATTTCAGGTTCTGCTGCAGATTTTCCTTTCAAGGACCAGCGGATGTTCAGAGGTGCTTTTGCATCAGCCCTCCCCAAAAGTGAGATAGAATCGCAGACTATAACCTGATTTTTAGTGCAGATTATATTTTACTCTGCCTTGGGAGAGGAGATTAAGGCAAAATGAGATACTTCCCATGTGCAGATCAGATTTCAAACAAGGGTTGATTTTAGGTTATGTATCCTCCTGTGTTTTGATTCATGATCATCTCTAAATACAAGGAGTATAGTGAAACTAGTCAACAGATTTGTTTATTAATTTCCTAACTAATGAATAAATTAAAGAGAACTTTGTGCAGAAGTATTTCCTTATTCTTCACTGTGCAGATAACAGTAAAATATCTTAAATCCCAGGTCTGTGACATTACATCCTCTGATAGACACTACACAAGTCCAAATACATTGTAGTTTTGTAATAGTTGAAGAAAACTGGAAACTTGTGTTTTACTTGTGGATAAGTTTATTTTAAAATTTGTAATTATACTAAAAAAACAATGAATAATTAATTTCTATGTTTATGAACTTGTCAGGATACGTGTATAGTGTTGTCAAGTCTACAGCATGGCAAATAAGAATTTTAAGCAGCATGATGATGAAAACTTTGGAATTAGAAACAATGTACGACCCTTTGGTTGCACTGTGATGTTTCTTTGGTAGACATAATTGTAAGTAGTGATTGTTTTCCTTTAATTTAAAATGCAGTGTGCCCAACAAAAAGGATTCTCAAAAGAAAGTATCTATTAAAAACCAGAGATAGCAATAGCAGGCAGCTCCTCTGAGTGATTTTTATGAAAAACCCACTTTAAAAGCAAAGTCAGAACATTACCATGTATAGATACCACTGAAGTAAAAAAAAAAAAAAAAAAAGGGGGTTGTGGGTTATTCCTTGTTTTTAAAAAACACCTTCCATGACCTCTTGAACCTTGGCTAACCTTATTGAAAGTCTTAATTATCTATTTTACCATTCTAAATACAAGCAGATACAAAGGATGGAGAGCCTTGCTGATTTTGGTCCACAGCCTGGGGCGAAATTTCAGCACTATTTAAAAAGATGAGGTAAAAAATTCTTCTTTAAATTGGTTTCACGATCTTCATTGACAAATAATTCTGTTGGGGGAGGAGGAAGGAAACAAGAGAGGTAAAGTGATGTACACAAAATACTTCCATGTAGTTTTGAAAAAGACATTTTAAATATTCAAATGGATCAAAATGTATTTAGGGTGTGGTAATTTGAGTTAAAATACAGTGAAAATAGGTAATTTTTTTTCAGACTAATGTAGACTCTAGGCCAACTGTTAGCTATTTAAATTGTGTAGGTTATTAACTCTTCTAAAGCAGTTCCTTTTTCCATCTTTAGTTAATAGGTTAGTTTTAACCTAAATTTTAATTGTTTCTCAATAAAAATCAGTTGAATTTTTTTATAGCTATAAGGCTATAATCCCTATCTCCTGCTAAAACAGAGATGATAGATTCTGTCTGAGTCAGGAGTGTATCCTGCTGACTCCTGTCCAAGCTCATCCCACAGCTGAGGAACAGTAACATCCAGAAATTCTTACCGGCAGGGAGTAGAGGAGCACTGCTGCAAACAGGAGGAGGATCAGCAAGATGATGAGGCCGATGAAGAGCCATTTAAACCTGCGCCACACAATAAATTTCATGGTCTTGCAGGGATTTGTAAACCAGAGGAAGGAAGTATCTGGCCGGCTGCATTTTGAAAGAAGTAAGTATAATTATTTATACTCTAAAACTTAAGCATGAGATTATAACACTTTAAAACATGCTGGTCTGAGGTTGAAGAAAACAGTTTTGAAATGCAAGATAGCAGCTGCAGTAAATATGTGCCATTAGTACTGAAATCATATTGCATTTTATCCTGTTGCTTGCAGGAGGAAACAAGATTGGCTTTTATAAATGGAGTTTTGCAAAGGATAACTGATGACTAATATATTACTGCATGCATCGGAGTAAATAGATACTGGGTATTTCTAAAGCTAGCTAGATAAAAAATATCTTACTTTGGTAGATCTAGTTTAGGGTTCATGTTGGGTTCATCTCTTCCTTTACCAGCTGGCCTTTCCTCAGCTTCTTTTTCATTGACAACTTCCAGTGTCATTTCAACTTTACCCTTCATAAAAAAAGTGGCACGAGACAAGCATCTTACTGAAATTGCACTAACAGGACTTGCTTGGTACTTACACAGAATAGCTGGGATTGGCTATCACAGTGTACATCTGTGTTCCCAATTTCCTCCTCAAAATACACTGATTTCTGTACTATGACAGTGTCATAACAGTATCAGAAAAAGACACATAGAAAAAACCAAACCACTGGACATAAAATTCTTCTGCTAGTTCATCTATAGTTCCAAGCCATATTTTTTTCCATTTTAGCAAAACAAAAACAGTTCTTCTCTTCTTCCAAGAGCAGCCCAAGGACTGCATGTTTTCCAAATGACCACGCATCTAATTTTTCATATTGCTGTGGCTTGTAAATGTTTCTGAGTATTTTTCCTCATTTATTAAATTCCAGTAATAAAGTTTTAAGGCAAAAACATTAGGAAGAAGACACCTTTGAAAGGCTTAATATTCTGCAAAGGATAAATACACATTTAATTCTCTGTAGAACAAGTTAGAATGCTTTGGGTCTTCTGATGGCATATATAATCACAAAACTAGTCTGGATTCTCAGTACAGAGACTGTGTTTGCTGTGTACAAAAATCCTCTGGATTTAAACATTTTCCTTTCACCTTTAATGCATTTGGGATGTCTCTGATGTTCTTCTGAGCGATAATGTGATAAATTAATGAATCACACAATCATTTAGGTTGGAAAAGATTTCTAAGATCACCAAGTCCACCTTGTCAGCTTTGTCACCAAGTCCAACTTGCCAAGCCTAGGCTATGGCACTAAGTGCCACATCCAGTCCTTTCCTGAACACCTCCAGGGATGGTGATTCCATCACCTCCCAGGGCAGCCATTCCAATGCTTAATATCCCTTTCTGTGAAAAAATTTTTCTTGATGCCCAAGCCAATCTCCCCTGGCACAGCTTGAGGCTACGCATTCATCCACAGGACTTCATCAGCTGCTTTGGCAAGATAACATGACTCAACTGGCACCACAGTCTTTCAAGTTAAATGAAGTTAGCAACAAACTACATAAATGAAGCATTAAACTCACATTTTTAAACAAAAAAATGTTGCTGGACCAAATTCCTGAACTTGTGCATGGAATGTCCTATTTACCCCTCCTCTGTCTATGCACTGAAAGCTAACAGCTAAGTGGGAGACTCTTTACAGTCTTTCTTTGCAATTTGAAAAGAAAGGTGAGCACGTCTGAAAAGAAGTAATAACCTTACCGCTAAAATACGTGAGCCATCCTTTTCAACATAACATGGCCACCATCCCTTCATGGATTTCTGTTCAAAGAGAGAGGCAGTCCTGGGAGCCTTCTGAGAACCGTCTGCCTTGTATTCTGGAATCATGTCTATATTACACTTCTCAGGAACTTTTGCTGGAATGATTGTTTTATGTAAATCAAGTTCCACAAAGCCTAGAAGGCAGATACAAAAATAAACACTGCATAACACAACCAACCATACAGCACAGCTCAACATCAACCCTGCTATCTCTAAACATGTACATACAGGAAATACAGGAAAGGCAATCAACAGACACTTTATATTCTTGTTTGTCTAAAGATGTTGAGAGGCAGGGAAGTGGGACATGTGTTTAAGCCCCTCTTGCTGGTGTTGATAAATCTGATTTAGCAAGCTTGACTCCCCTTCTTTAATGCAAGATTGTTTGATTTTTTAATAGAGGGGTTTTTTCCCCACACATCTGAGTGGAAAATACCCAAATATCGCAATGTAATAAGTAATTTCTGATAGTTAAATGCATAATTTAGCAAACGTTAATGATGGTTATGAATTAACTACTTGTTTTCAGATTTTGAGGCCTGTATAGTTTGTATGTAAGCTAAAGACTTTGGAGCAGTCTTAATATAGGGCAGAGAATCCTGTGCAGAGCAGTATCCCTAGAAAAGGTGGGGAATAATAACAATGTGAAGTAGATTGCTTAAACCTAAACTACCTGCTATTGTCAATACTCTTATTAAGAACTGAAGTGCCCTTGTTTAAGTAATTTTACTTACAGAAAGAAGCAAAGTAAATTTTCATGCATATTATTATTTCATGTGCTTTGTGAGAGGGTTTACTTGAGTGAAAGTATCTTGGTTTACCTGCCAGTAGGCCTTTACTGAGTGAATACTTATTCATTCAGTGAGCCTGTACTGAGAAGGAAAGCTGGAGTAAAGCTCAGTGTCTCACTGTAAATGCAATCCTTATGTGATAATTTAAAATTTCTCACTTTGATATCCTGCTTTGAGAGAACAGTAACTATTTTCATTCAAAATCTTACCCAGATAGTCATCCAAGGAGAACTTGTCATTATCCCATATTTGAATGATCAGTTTGGGTGGGATTCTGAATTCTGTCTTGTCAAGACTCCAAAAATGTTCCTAAAATTTTAAAAAACAAATACCAAGCACCTTTAAAAATTACTTATGGAAATTCAAAGATGGAGTCTGCTAGTACTTGTGAATTCTGGGGTTGGTGAAAGTATTAAGAGATCTAATCTTGCTCTGCTAAAAACAGACTGCTGTTATTGCCAGTGTGTTGTTTCTGGCCCAAAGGCAAAATGAATCTGTTCACAACAGCAGTGTGAGAAAGTATATGGAACTGAGCCAAATTGTCTCTTTCAATATGTAAGTACAAATTACCAGGCTAACTAGAATCTGTATTCTAAGAATTGAAATCTTTAGGAATACTTACCTTTTTGGAAACTAAACAGAGTTGCTCTGCTGGGAGATAGTCAAAAGGAAAAACAAATCTCCAGTTAAAGTTCCCTTCGCCATCTAATGATCGGTAGTGAACATCAGTCTTCTGCTTATTTTCTTCATTACCAGGCATCCATCTGAAAATATGGAGAGATGTGTCTGGTGTTTGCAGTGGGATTACACTGGTGCCTGTTTGTACTGGAACTGTGTCATTAAGGGGTTGCAGACTAGCTGTAAGAATTGCTCATAGAGGGCTGGGGAGTTTTTCATGCCCCTTTGCAGTTTGGTTCCAATTTAGCACTGTGAATAGGAACATCTGAACTGCATTTCTGATCTAAGACCAGTGCTGTGGTCTTAGAACTCAGCAGTGAGTTGCTCAGTTCTTTTTTAGTGAGAAATTAGATCTGCCTGGTAGTATATTTCTCTGATTTCTATTGCTTTTTTTATATTAAGATGAGGGAATGTAAAAATTAAGAATCCAAGCCATGCAGCACCAAAGCTAACTCTCTGCCTTTCCAGTTGCTGTCTGTCTCAAGAGATTAAATTCTGGGATCCTTCACCACACATTAACTAGTCATGCTTTATCTCATAACACTTCTGTACTTCTCTGAGGTTAGCATTTGACTTGGCTGAACCAAATAATATTTGAAATCCATGGTCAAGGTATTCCCAGGACATTCTGAATGTTATTAAATGTTACATGACAGAATGCTCTTACCCCTTCACATAAATATCACTCATTTCTTCTCCTGTGATGCTCTTTTCATCCAGAAGGACATCTTTGGTGTTCCAGACAATCACACGCAGGATGTACCTAACAGAGATATTTGGGGTGAGAGATTTGGATTTGTCAAGGCTGCCAGAGGGTGTGTAGTATGTGGGGATATACTCACTTCTTGGCTTTTCGGGGAGTGATGTTGAATGGAGGGCCTGGTGGTCCTAAGCTTTTGGGGAAAACATCCACCCACATCTGCAGCTTTCCCTGTAGCAGTGAAGAAGATGGATGAGGGATTGTTTGTTGCATATAGGTTTGTCAAGGCCCCTTAATTTTTCAGGTAAATTTTCTCATTTCTACAGAAACTTTCTTTAAAAAGCTGCATTTTATTATGTTTACAGACTAACCTGCTTTACATTTTAAGCCAAGCAATAATGATTTGTAGCCCTCTTCCCCCTCAGAAATACCACACCGTTAACAACATGACATAAATTCTGGAATGTTCCATTTCTGCTTTCAAGATACACAACCAAGCCAGCTCACAGTACCTGGGAGATGTTGGGCTGGAAAGTGCTATATAAGGTTCTTGTTTCCACGTGTTCAGGTACCAAACCCTGGGTTCTGAGGATATGAAGGGCTAACCGCTCTTCACCCGGACCAAGATGCTGATGCAAGATTTTGTTAGCTTCTGAAATAAATGGGAAAAAAACAGGGGCTGATGAACTAGAATTTGTATTTGAACTTAAAAAAAATTAAAACCAGATATTTAAAATTGAGTATAAAAGTGTGTTCAACTTGGAGAAAAATCAAAGATATTTTTCTAGTATTCCATAAATAACTGGAAAGTTTTTTATTTTATCAATTTGAACTGAAGACATACATGTAAAATAAGTGAACCAACTCACCAGCATCCTCCAAAGTATAGTCTTGACCTCCGTAGTTAATTTTTCTGCCATTCTCAGAGAGGACAGGAGGAGCATAGCCTTTAAACCTGGCTACATTTTGCAATAACTGGGTGGGTTTTAGTTGATCACGCCAGGTATTCACACCTGAACTTTTATGAAAGCAAAAGAAACATATCCTAAAATTATTCACCATTCAGGGCATTTACACATCATGTGAAACATATTTATTAAACTAACTCAGAGCAGCACTGTAACTGCCTAGATTGAGGGCTTTGGAGTTTGATACAGTGACAAAATTTTGTATCAGCTCAATTACCTTCCAAGACAGAGTTTTTTTTCTTTACTTATCAAAATAATTCAAACTTTCAGATGCTTTCATATTTACTTGCAACAGTAGGTCAGGAAATTCTGTTAAGTGTGAGATCGTTGGACAGAAATAACATACATTACTGTATTAAGAAAATATTAAAATATTTGATGCCATGGTTTTCAGTGAAGGCTGTTCTGAAGATTTACTGCTTCATTTGGAACTTAGATGATAGAACAAGCACAACAAAAACCCCTGAGAAGCCACAGCATTGTTTTTTAACCATAGAATTAAGGTTTTTTTAGAGATTGGGTACTAGGTCTTACAGATTAAAATTTTCAACAGACAAAATTACTTACATCCAGTACTGCTGGGGGATGCCACAGTGAGATCCATAGCGAGAAAGGAATCTGTTTTCCAGATCAATTATGGTTTCACCCACTTTTTCATCACGAGTCAATGCATCATAATCATAGACTGAAATTTTCAGATCCTTTTCTTGAGGCAAGAAGCAGCTGAGTTCATACATTCTAAATATAAAAATTGCCCATTGAGGCTGTTGCTCTTTTGAGAAATGCTTCTTATTTTCAAACTTAAAAATACAAATTGAAAAAAGCACTTACTAGTTTATTTTTGAGCAATAGTCTTTAGAAGGTATTAAAAGGATGCTTCCAGTGCTGACAAATCTAGCAGCAGTTATCTTTCATGCTCCAATTTCTATTTGCATTTATAAATAATTTCATTTTTACTCCTCTGGATATTACCTCCTTCCTTTCTGCACAATGTATTACTTAGATGTTTTCTGTGCATCAGCTTAAATTGGGTCTGAGGAAGGAAGTTACTTTGTGTCTGTAATCAAGTATCTTTGCTGTCTATTTCTTTGCATAATCTGAACAATTGAAAACCTGTAGTGCATCATTGCAAATTATGCTTTTTAAACCCTTTCTAATCCTTCTAGTCCTCCTCTCTGAGCCTTCTAAGCTGTCAAAATCCTCCTCCAACTCTAAACCAGACCTAGAATTTCTTAGTAATTATGCTGATGATGTAACTTTTCATTCCTAACTAGTATTTTTTATTCATATATTTCGATGGTGTCATTAACTTTGATGGAAAGACCAGTGTACTGGAAATGCATGCTAAGCTGATTAATTGTGAGATCCATCTAGTTTTCAGAGTTAAAACTTTTTCCTTATTCCATAAGCATATTTTGTTAATCTTATATGCCTAACACTGGCTGGTTTTAAGATATATACATTGTTACTTTGTGCAATTTACCCACATGACAAAGAAAATCAATGGATTAGCCAAACATCTGTGTTTTCTAATGACTTCAAAGGAAAACACCTTATGCAATTTTACTCACAATTAACTGACAGTATATAACTATGAATAGAGCACTGAATATTTCAAGTGATGGTTTACCTTTAAAAAATGGGAAAACATTCTAAAACACAGTAAATTAAAAATACAAAAAAGTATGTTACCTGCCAAAGATTGGGTTGAGGGTATTAGGCACATAATGATCTCTGTCTTCAATCACTTTTTTACTTAGAGATATTTTAATATAAGGATCACACTATTTAAAATAAGAAAAAAGAACATTGTTAAGAAATGGTTCTCAAGAGTAACTTTATTTAAAGTACAGGGGAGCAGTTAGCTGACAGACGGAAGGCAAGAGCCTCACCAGGCCGTTGTTGTCCTGCGGCTGGAGCTGCAGGGCTCGCACGATGTAGATTCTCACCAGGCACTCCTGGGGCCCGCTGTCCGGCAGCTCCCGGAACTGCCGAGGAGGGGCTGGCACCGCGGGGTCGGCAGGCAAGGCATAGATCTTAAAGGAGCCCTGAAAAACAGCAGAAAGGCTCCTCGAGAGAAATCTGGAAAAGGCACTCTGCTGAGTCTGGTTTTTCTTATTTATCCTACACATACACACTCTGTTTTCTATAGGAGTAGCAAAATTATAGCCTGATCCACAGTGACCTAGAAGTCTTTTGTTTTATTTTAGTGGGTTTTGGATGATAAGACTAAAAAGACAAGGTTATAACCTTTGCCAGTTTAACTCAATCCAGCTGTTTTGATGTCAGCACAATTGCTCAGTTTTGCTCCAGCTAAGAATATATAACAAATACTTAGTTTCTCTCTCCAAAAACATCATTTAAGGTTTGGAGGTTTTTTGATTGGTTGGTTGGTTTTATCTACATTAGCAATATTTTAATCTATGAAAGTCACAGAAACACAGAAATAGTATAAAACACCTTTTCCAAAATAATTCTAAAAATGTGCTTTTCGGAATTTTCGTCCTGTTTGAGAGGTTATTTGGGAAGGTTCTGTCCCATGGTTACTGGGGAAGGTTACATTAGCAGGAATTATATTTATTTTCAATTAACATGTAGCACATCTAGTGTGAGCAATATGTAGCTGTACTTTCCTAGAAAAAGACGGGCCTGTAGCTAAGCAGTTACCAGTATCTGTTGCCCTACTAATGTACCCATCCATATTTAAGCTGATATGCTTGCATGTAGATCTACTTAAATAACCACTTACATACAAAAGATTGCAACTAGCATTTGTTTGTTGCCCATCATTTGAAATTTACCTTGAATTCCCCGACCACTGATGGATCATCACTCTCCTCAGATTTCCCTCTGTATAGTTTAAATGTATCACAGAAGTCTGTTAAGTTATTGAATTCAGGTACTTTTTCCAATTCACAGTCATACACCTTAAGAAAATTAAAAAGGAAAGTTAAGAAATTATATATATCAGCTCTACCATAGTGGCATTGCAAATTATTTTGTGTTTGATTGAATATTTTAGGGAACCAAAGCTTTTGGAATTACTTTTATATCAAAGTGGGAGCAAATGCAATGTTTTGGAGAACATGTGATAAAGCTTCATTTAGGCTTGGTTAAAACCAGAGTTAAGTAGCATGTCATAAGCTTATCTTTACTTTCTTTGTTAGCTGTATTAGATAAGATACGAAAGTAGTCTCATTTCAAATTTTAGCCAACAAACAGTAAAAGTACTGATTCTCTGTGCTCATACTTCCTTGATGTGTATGTTTATTTAGGACCTGCCTGCTGCCCAAAGATGTCAAGATTAAAATTCCCTTTGAAGGTGAGATTAAATTATTAATACATCTCTTCGTAAGTGTAGGTAAGTAGAAGAGAAGCCACAGTATCTTCCCAAAACTTTCATTTAATCATATGCACTAGTAAAGAAAAAAAAAAAAAATGGGGACAGTTTTGATCAGGTCTTGGGCCGATAAACTCTGAAATATGTTAACTTATTTCATCCTGAGCAATACCTTTAAAGTGTCATATCCTTTTTTAATGTACTGTCCACATTTTTCATATTCTCCTATTGAAGCATAAAATTTGCTCCACCAATCAACAATTTCTTCCTCCTTAAAAAAAAAGCAAAATAAAAATCTTTTATTGGGAGATAAAAGGCCTCTCTCCTATCATACTGTACAGCAGAAATAATGAACAACTAAGAAGAGTAACAAATAATATACTCTAAAACTTATTATCAGTTAGGTAATATTAAAGATTTAACTGAAAGAAAATTAGAATATAATAATTAAGGCAGTAGCAGATCTACCTCATTGTTAACCAAATGCAGTTGAAAAGTACTTGAGTCTTGCCCCTTAAAAACAGTACTTCAATAAGCCTCATGTCACCTAGATACTAGCAATCTACACATTCTACTAATACAGTATTTCTGTGGCTTTTTTCTATTTTTTATTTATTTAAGTCTGATAATCACTGTTTAAGGAAGTGCTATTTTCTGTATTCACAGGGTTTGCATAATATGATTATTTGCCCCTGAAAACAAACTTCCAATGGTAATAAATAGCATTCATTGTCTGTGAATGAACGGAATTAATAGTATTCATCCACTATGTAAATCTGAATTTTTTTTTTCAAGATTGTTTGGATTTACAGAGAATCTTAAAGTATTATGCAGATCATTAAAGGTGAGGGTTTGTTGGGGCTATTTTGGGTTTGTTGGGTTTTTTTTAAATATATATATCTTCCTATTTCAGTCTCGCATATTTTTCCTAAATTTACCATGTTACAAGTTCACTGTAGGTTTTTTATCAAACACCTTCAGAGATTACTGTTCTCATCCACATGCTTAAAATGCTAATTTTTAGGCAGTATTGATATACTGGTTTTCAATTGGTAAAAGCAATGTGTAGATTTTTTTTGAATTAGTATACATTACCTTTTCTGTGAGCTGCTCATGAGGATCAAGTCATAAAAAAGAGCAAAATAAAAGCAATGGTAAGGATATGATTTGTAGAATTTTATACAGTTAAATAGGCTTTAAATGTTTAGGAGTTTGTATATAGTAAGCGTGCAAAGTAAGTTACATACATTAATAATTTAGAAATGCTTTTGAAGAATACTCAGACACCGTGTGTTTAACTTGATTTTTTTGGTGCTGTCAGAAAAGCAGAATATTCTAGATATTGAATTGGAGCATGCATATTTATATATACACACATTTTAGAAAGGACTGTAAGACATTATTACCCTGCGCTTTGTTCTTCACAAAACCGAAAAAAAAAAAAAAAAAAGAAAAAATTTGTGTCTATAGATTTATCCGTATTAGTGTAAAAACAATGTGCACAATCCAAAATGCTTCACCTGTTCAATCACAGATACCATAATTATGACCTGCTAGTCCATTAAGAGCAAGCATCATGCATCCCATCTGGAAGCCACGATTAGCAAGTGTAATTTCTGCTACTTTTTATACATTATACCTTGTGTTTTCATTTAAAAGCATTAGCAATGATTTTTTGTGCAAAGCAGAAGAAATATGCAAAACATTTTATGAATACAAGCCAAATGCATCAATAGGTCAGGACATCACTCTGGTATATCGTTCTCATTTACTCCCATTTCTGTTCTCTTAAGTAATTATTTTGCTGGGATGTTCAGGTCTATCATATTTTACTAGACTTGTCTACCTTCAAATCATAAACATAGCATATTCTTATCAGATTAGCATGGGATTGTCATTTTCTAAAGACAGTCGGAGTGAATTTTTTTTGTGGAAAGATCATTAGTGATTTGCAAAACTTACTGGCAGAATTCATGAGGTAATTTTGAATAGTTTGCTATATTTAAATTTCACTTTGTTTAAATACTGGTTTGTAATGTTGGCAATGCAAAGGTTAGCTTGCATAATTACTCAATCATAATTTAAAGAGCAAATATTCGGATATTATTGTTACTAAAAGTTGTAATCAAAATGTGCTCACAGAATTCCAAAACACAGAATAAAATGCCATATGATAAATTAGAGATTTTGGAGTGAAATACTCACATGGTAAAAACAATGTAATGTTACTGGTTTTTTTTAAATGTACCCAGTAACTTCGTGGTACATTGTTATATATGAAGTTGTCAAGACATTAACATTTAACTATTATCTTTTTGAAAAATCTGGAATTATGGAAAAAAATATAAGAGATGCAGTGGATCCCTAGAAAAGTCAGAGTTAGTTTTTTTAATTGTAATTTTTTTCCCAGGAAGTAGACTTCTTAACAAAGTTTAAATATTAATTGCATAGTGAAATAATTCCAGGTTATTTTTTTGCTTTTATCACACAGGTTCTAAGCAAGTTGACACACAAAAGAAGTTTTTAGTAGTTCATACATACTGTATATGCATAGTAAGATTTTCAGAACAAGGGTACCTTAATATAACTAATCCTACAGGACTTGTGAGCAACATCTCCTCCAAAATCTCTCTGGCAGAGCTGCCCAGAGAAGTAGCCCCTCAAGGCCCCATAGTTAACATTCCTCCCCATCCAGCCCATCCTGGTCACCTGCATGCATCACTTTGGTACATACATGCACTGTTGTTGGAGAAGCCATTTTGCTGAGTGCTGTTGACATACTGCTTAAACACTGGAAATTGGAATGTAATTGATGAAATTTTGGCATTTTGTGTAAAAAGGGTGTTGTCTGCAAAGCACTTACACTTTCCACAGTTTTGCTTATTTCAATCTGGATTGTTCTGAGTTTTCATTTCTCTAATATGGATGCTTTCACTGTATCTAATGTTATATTTGGTTTGGGTGATGTCAAACTAAAAGAAACTGTGTTTCTGCTTATGTAGCATTTAAAATTTTCCCTTTTTAGTTGAAATAAATTACACAAATAATCAATTTTACCGGTGACTTTGAAGTGCTAAATCTTCTTTATTTTCTAAATATATTTCCTTATAATTTTAAAGAAAATAATAGTTCTCTGTTCTAGCTTGTATTAGAATATACACTACTTATATTAGAAGAGAAAAACTATTTCAGATAAAAGCTAGAGATTGTTGTAAATTAAATATTAATGACAATTTACATGTATGATGACAGTAATCACAAGGTCATGGTCTATCTATCTACTTAAATGAGAGTCTGAATATGATGACAATAAGAAGAACAGAAGAAGGAAGAACAAGGAAGAATGAAGAAAAAGGCAATCATTAAAATACTTAAATAGCACTAACAGTTCAAAAGCTTAAATTCAGTATTATTTAATTTGAGACTGCTGTAACAATGTAAGATATTCTCCATTTTCAAAAGTCAAAATTGTGGATTAAGAGCCTGCAAAATTGCTATATATTAAAGAGCATAACTTCTCTGCTTCCTTTAATGTAAAAGGCCATCAGAAGTCTATCACTCTATCTACCTTCTAGGCAAGGGAAACATTTTACAGTCCTAAAAGAATCAATATTTTTCCTTAAAAATTTACTGCTTGGAATCTGTCTTCAGTCCTGTTTCAACCCAAGAGTAAAATTCTGAAAGTAGAATTATTTTTTACCTGGAAAGTATAACTGTATTGTGGTGGTCCCGAAAGAATCAGAGCAGTAAAGAGACAAGGCACAACAGAGAAGGAAAAGAAGTGTTAGTGCAGAAAAAAAATTGCTTCAGTGTTATTGGGTTTGGATGGCTTCAAGGTAAGAGAAGCCAAGATGTGACTGTGATAAAATGAAGGGCTGAAGGACCTGAAGTAGGGGTATGTTGAAGAGCATATCCCTATTTCTAACTACTTTACCTAGAACTGCTCTGTCTATGCAAAATCAGGCTGCCCTAACCACCATCAGTGGGTACTGGGTGATGTTCTATCACATACTTGCAGTAGCTATTGAACAAGTGAATTAATTCTTAAGCTAGTGGTGAATTTGACCAAGGACAAAATGCTATAGTTTGGTGTTCACAATATGAAAACAAAGATTAAAATTATTACCAAATTTCCTTCGCTTTCCTGTCACCAAGTAACTTTCTCCCATCTGGCTTTCCAGAGAGTTGCATATGTTTCTGACGATTTTGCTGTCCAGACAGTTCCTCAGAAATCAGAGATCTTAAGAACAAAGTCAAGCATCAAATTTCAAAGATTACCTGAGCTGTTAGCAGTGGCTGTGTGTCTTCCATATCAATTACTGTATCCTGGCGAGGTGCAGCAGAGAGCAGACTAACTGTAAGCCAAAGGTTTTATTAAGGCAATATGGTGTAGGAAAAATATCTTACTAAACAGTTTCATCAGATTTAAATCCAGACAGTTACAGAAGATGTCAAATAATTTACTGGCTATATGTTTGATCCTCTAAAGAAAGCAATTCATTGCCACTTTTTGCTAAAAACAGACAAAATACTTTTGTACAGGATATGCAAACATTTCCTAAATATATAGAATTAAAACTAAAAGTAAGAGTAAAACTTGAAAAAACGTAGAGGAAATGTTGCCATTGTATTCAGACTATATTTGCTGGAATACTGGATCATTTCTTTGGCACTAGTGCTGAGGTGATCTGCAGGTAGTTAACTTCCAGCTTGATACTAAAGAGGAACTTCAGTGAATGAGCACAAGTCCAAGAGTGGACTCACCTTTGCATTATGCCCTCTTATGCTTCACAGAATGTAACACTAATTAATACTCTCTGTTAGAGGTTTTTCCTTTCAGATAATATTATCTTCACCTAACTACACAACACAAGATGGCTATTCAGCAGTACAGCATGCAGAGTAAACAGGCAGGTAATTCTACATCTCACAAGAAGGTAGAACTTCTCATTTTCCAGCTTTCTACCTTTCAGCTGTGGTGCAATGTCGTGTTTAGTAGTGTAGGGGTCACAGCGAAAGCTTTCCAGTAAATCAATAGTACACTGTCCCACGATGGGCTTCCGTCCAAATGGTCTGTGGTCTATTACTTTAATAACAAGAGATGGACTGTACAACTCCTCTTTTGGTAAAAGCTAAAAATAGAAAGTTAGAGGTTTGTTTGCAATGCAAACAGAAGAAAAAGAAATAATAAAGATTCCCCCCCCCTAAATTAGAGCTGTTGCTTCATTTATTTAATATTGAACTACTACGTTCTATGGCTGTATGGTGAATGAAAACTTCTAATCTTATCAGTCAATAAAATTCAATAAGAATAGTTGCCCAAAATCTTGAATTTTCTTGACTCTTGCACAGCACCCATCCTAGCAATATGAAAATAGCCAAACATCTTATATATAATATAGGTAAATTGATGTCTTTTCAAATAAAAAAATATATACTACACTGGATTGTGCGTATAAAATTGTGCAACCTACCAGTGACTGTACAGACATATCTACATGATCTTTATTACAGTTTTCAGGCTCATTAATTTCTTATGGTAAATCAAAAAAGGATGCATGAGTCTTTCTACTCAGAACAAATCCTTGACCTTTAAAAACTATGGAGGAAGTAATTTTGCTATAGATAGCTGGCATATAGGTTTTTGTAACGTACAACTTTCATGAAGAGAACAGAAGATGGAAAATTCGGTGTCTTTTTGAGGTTTTTGATCACCACAGATTCCACCATTTCACCCCCACATTCCACAATTAGACTTGGAGACATAACAGGTGCCAGTTGGTAGTTTTTCATGTTTCGCAACCCCCAGGCCAGAATCTGTAAAATAAAATCCAATATAAGCAAAAGTGAGAAGGGATGTCAATATGTTTAATATAATATTCAAAAAGTAGGAAAGAAGAAACCAAATATTTTCAATAATAATATATGGCTGGCAAAATATTTCAAGGTTCTAGTTCTAGGAAAAATTACCCGAAACAGTGAAATTCACAAATGCTTACAGAAAAGACTATTTCTCACTATTAATTTTTTTTGTTTTCTGTAAGTAAATTCAAAAACTTTCTGTCTAGAGGATGAGAAGACTGCATTTGTATTCAGTTTAAGAGTAACCATACCTCAACAGCAGTGAGTTGAACTACTGGTCTGATTCCTTGAGGGACCATGTAAAGCTTTGGTGCCCTTTGTGACGGAAGAATTGGAAGGTTGGTACCACCCTGTTAAGAACAAACATGAATATTAGTTTCTCTCATCTTAAATGAAATACCCTGCAACTACTAAGACAGTTCTTCCCATAATGTCTCACAGTGTAAGAATATATGCTGTATCTTATTATATTACACATACATACAAAAAAGAAATATATACCTTGTCTCTCAAAATAAGTTCTGCAGCAAAAAGAATGTCTCCACAAGCTTTCCCATTATTTGTCACAGGATACCAGAGCAGTTTTGGTGTGATGTCATCTTCTGGGATTAGCTTGACCATGGGGGAACAAACACTTCTTCCAAGGAATTCATCTTTACCCTGCAACCAAAAAGAGGAAAACACCCCGCGAATGTATTGTCAACTAATATAAATAAATGAAAAAGCAATCAAAAAAAAGATTTCACCTACCACTTGGTCACTGTCAAAAAGTTCAATAACAACATTAGGTGGGTTTTGGGCTATTGACTGTGGGTCCCCATAGATCTCAATTTCATTAAATATGAGAGTTTGGTCCCACGTAGGATTTAGAGTTGAATGAATGATCTCAGTTGTTTTGCTTTGATGGAGGAAAGAAACATGAGCATACGGATCTGAAATATCATACAGAGATGGAAAGAGTTACAGACAGACAAAACCACATCAAGCCATAAGGCACACAAGCATATTTTTTTTATCCAATATAATGTTATTTTTCTCCTGTTGTTATCAGTTCTATAAGCGATTCTATGTAAAACAAAAATGAACACATATACTTAATTTACATTTAATAGAATAATTTCCATTTTATTACTAAATTACTTCCTTTATACAAGGCTTGATTAACAGAGCAATAAATGAAAATGATAAAATATCTTGCAAAGCAGAAAGAGAACCAGAAAAATAAAATGAAACACTGCTTATACTCATCTTGTCTTAAATCTTGTCCATAGAAACTCTTTTTTTTGTTGCCTCCATTCATATACAACTGTACAGCCTCATAAATAATAGAAGGAAATAATTCAAGTCCTGACTAGTTGCCAAACAACTAATTGTCCCAGGCTATATTGCTCAGATCATGGTTAGGTTTCAAACATGCTCATTTATAGCAATTTCTTTTTGTGAAACAGCTGAATGATTCAAGTGGTCTAAGCCCAGTATTTGGCAGGCCTTGAAATCATCAAGAGCTCTGTAGAAGGTATCTGATGATGGTCATTAATGTTTCCTATACAAATTGCAATCACTAAGGACTAAAGGCAATTTTAAAGGTTATCTTTAGGTCAGTTTCAATAGATTCTGACAAGGTACCCAATCAGAGTTTTACAAAATTTGGCTAATTCTTCAAACCAATTTTAGAAGAAAATAAAATGTAGATGAGCTAGTTTATGTATGACTGCATCTAAGGTGCCTGTCCTGAATTATCCAAATGCAATTTAGAGGCATTTGTAATTGTTTCTTTGCATTGCTTTTAAGTACTGCATATTGAAATAAGATCAAATTCACTGTAGGCAGCTGTACAAAACCCTCCTCATTTTAGAAAATACCACTAAAACTTGTAAAACACTGTATCTTCTGTAACAGAGACATTACATTTACTCTATTACAGGGGGAAAAAGAAGGATGCAAACAGAGGGTAATGGAGAAAGAAAATTCATTTCAGCTTTGTCTTTTGCTGATCTTCTTAAAGGAAGTAAAGTCATATTCTTACAAAATCTAAATTCAATTTGCTCTGTGGCCTTCCAGTGAAATTTTTATTTGAATTAGCAAAACTTGAAAACTGGGTATTAGCCTGACTACAAAGATGCCAGATGGGCACAACACTGTTGGAATACCTAAGAGTTGGAAATAAACATGTATAAACAAATAGAAGACATGCTTATCAGTAAGGCACAATGTAGTTTTCTGCAAGTTAATTTCTATAATGAATTAATATAAAACACTGAACACTGAGAGGCAGTTAGTGACATAACTAATGAAGAAACCATCTGGCTTTCTTCATCCTTGCTTTTGTGCAAGCCTCCTGCAGGACAAAAGTGCATGTAGGTTTTGGTTAGAAGGAGAATCCAAGGCAAAAGGAAGGGCCTGGTCATGGGAAATTCAGACCTCATCTGAAATCCAATTCCCTCCCTGAGAATTCACTGGCAGCAACTGGTACAGGACATACAGAACACTTTGTTTGCAGCAGCCTCTGGGGCAGTAGTAACCAAATTTGGATCATACGTAACAAAGCTGAGACTTTCTTTACGGCGTAGTTTCAGTAGCTGGGACCTACACACAGACCTTAGGGAGGTAAGATATTCTACATCCAAATAAATCAAACTACAAGTTCATGGCAAAATTGGGTTTTCTGCACCTTTAGAAGGATTTTTCCATACCTGAAAAACTGTCTTTGTCCAAAGCCATGAGGTTTCTTGCCTGGTAGATGTAACAGCGAAGGTGGTAAGTATATACTCCTGTATCAAATAAATAAAACCAGTTCAACTGCATTATACAGGCTTCTTTCATGTGATGAAGATATTCTGAGTTTGTAAAAATGCCTTACACATTTTAACACAAGCACTGTAGTAACATTTTTGCCTTTCATGTGATGAGTGTCTCAATACCAATGAGCTAGTACCTGAGAACATTTATTCCAACGCAAAGCAGAATTGAAAAAAAAAATCACTAATGCTATCTGGGCTTTTTTCACCATATGATCATCTAAAAATCCTTCTATTCAAAAATTGCTGTTTGAAACAGTGTGATAATCTCGCTCACCCAGAGAGAATCAAGAACTGGGCACTTCTTTGCTTAATTTAAGTTCTCACTACAGCACTTCCAAGGTCCTGGGTCTTTCTCATTTTTAGCTCTTAGCCTAGGAAGTTATTCCAATTGCAACTCTGTCTCTTTGGTTAAAATATTTAAAAAAATAAACCACTACATATTAGGTGGAATAGCTTAAAAAGAGGACGTGAGTGGCCTCAACCCAGGACCGTGTGGGGCTAAGTTACTACAGCTTTTCTTTAAAAGATGTCAGATGTAACCCTTTTATCCCTTGAAATAATCTGAGCCACTACATAGCCTCATTGGGCTGAAACCTCTGACCTCTGTCAAGAAAAAGTGCCATTTTCCTCCAGCTATGGTCATTATTAAAACAATATTCCCCAGGTTCTGAAATATTTAAGATTTAGACATCCATTCTCGGCAGGTTGATTAAGTTCTGCAGAGTTCAAATAAAGATGTGTGTTCCAGTCAGAGCTCCTCAAAAAGGATGTAAAGTCCCAGGAT
Organism: Urocynchramus pylzowi; assembly: GCA_013397555.1. Classification (NCBI taxonomy): domain Eukaryota; kingdom Metazoa; phylum Chordata; class Aves; order Passeriformes; family Fringillidae; genus Urocynchramus; species Urocynchramus pylzowi. The sequence goes on along the minus strand of VZRH01001501.1, from coordinate 201,505 downwards.
TGGCCTCTGTTCCTGTTAACTAACACTGGTGGCTCCCATCTCAACATCCCTGCTTTTGTGATTCCCATTACAGTGATTACAAAGAATTTAAAACCCATCCAGGTTGGCAAAGTTACAGTTTTGTTCACTTTGCCAACTCAACTAGATGGTACTGCTTCCTCTGGGCCAGGCATTGTCTGATCCTGCACTGAGCTGGTTAAGTGACCTGAAGCAACAAAGAAGTTAAATTTAGCATTAAAATTCCTGTCCCATATAGGTTTTAAAAATATCTGTGTGACAGCGGACTGAAATATCAAAATGACTAACTGTAATTTTTCTTTAATAGCTTAACTAGGATCCAATCAATAGTAATTACTACAGAAGGCATATAAAGCTAGATGTAAACCACAAAGATTTATGATTCTGTTTGAGACCAAAATGAAACAGACAACTTTTTTGAGAAAGGAATTGTTAAAGAACCTACTGTCAAAATAGCAGGAAACCATTGGTGTATTGGCACCAAACACTGTTGTAGCTGACTCCTTGGCTTTGTCTGAACTCTTTCCTTCTCCATCATCAGTACTATTGTCTGCTCCCTGAAATTACATATAGAGAAAAGTTATTGAGTATTTACAAACTCAGAAGGAACTTGATAGAAATGGGCTATGTGGGGGAATTTATGGGTTTCCATCTGTCTTCAAGCACAAGGAGAAATGTACTTCTGTGAGTAAATGTACTTTACAAAATGTCTACTCATGTCCAGAGGAAATTTCCTGTTGCCAATTGAAGCTCTGCAGAAATCATATGCAGTCATCTCATCTTAATTCCAGAATGTTTTATTTCTGGATATGTGCTAGCTACCTAGCTCGTAGTGGAGGAAAGCTCTCAGGTTCTCTGCACTGTGCTGTGCAGAGAACTGCTCTGAGGCTTTATCCCAGCACTAGCCCAGGAACTATAGCTGTAAGCAGAACTGAAATAGGAATTACTAAACTCGGAGCAACCAAATTAACTGGAGAAAGAAAATGGTATCAGGGAACCCTTGGTCAACATTTGATGCCAAAAAGAGAAACAAACTAAGAAAAAAATGTGAAGTTTTGGTAATGCTATACACTCATGATTATTATATATTTTATAAAAACAAAGGAGCCTTCTCACATTATTTGCTACCGTTTTGTATTTTTTTATATTCTGGTAAATAGACATTATTTGTGAAGCTGCGTTAACCTCAAAACTTCAGCTCATCTATCTGTGTCATATAAAATTCTGGCTTCTCCAACACACTATTTTCTTTTCTTGTGGTTTTGTGGGGTTTTTTTTTTTTTGCTTTTTGTTGTTGTTGTTGTTATTGGTTTTTTTAAATATCTTTTCTTGTGTTTGGTTGTATCAAAGCAAATATTCATTAGGGGCAGCTTTTTCCAAGCCTGTTGTCTCTTGTGCTGATGTTAAAACATCTAAATTACATACATGAAAAGCTTGAGCTATCTTTTCACATTACTTACAACAGGCTCATCTAGTAATTTGGCCTTTTGAGCTAAATCTCACATAATACAAAAATAAAAATAATTTTTAAAATAAAATAAGATTAAAAAATATAAAACATAAATTGTATATAATGTGATATATAATATTGCATATATAATAAAAAATATAAAAAATTAGTAATAATACAAGAATCTCTACCCCAATTTTAATGCTCCCTTTCTGACTAAATAATTTAAACAATATACACTGTATTAACTCCTCAGTTTTACACTAGTTTAACAATTCAGGGGCTAAAATGTCCAATATATTTGTTTATTTACTGCAAATTAACAGGTTGACCTTTAAAAGATGTGTTTGACACTCTGTCTCTTACCAAAGCACCTTCAAGTTTAAAGATAGCTGCAGCACCATGTGTCTCTGAGGGAGCCATTTTTCGTCTCCATCGTCTTCGACGGAAAGTGTCAGAACTGCGTTGTTCCCAGTGAAATTTCCAGCCAATCAAGGAAGCATATTCCCATCCTTCTTGATCTTCATATGATGACCTTCCCTTGAAGATATAAATTCTTGTTATCCACAGTTTTGTGTTACTGTAGTGAAAAAAAGCAGTGTTTCCTCTAGCAGGCCTAAAAACCCCCTCATAAACCAAAGCTGGAAACATCAAAAGTTAAAAAAAAACATACAAAAAGATAAAGGTACAAAAAGATAAAGAAAGGGTTTATAATGAAAATGTAGAAGGTTGTTCTAGATTTTTTTTGCTTGGTATTGCATTTTTTTTTCACTCAGGTAATGAGTAATCTCATGCAGATTTAAAAACAAACAAACCAAAGACCTCACACTGTTCCAATGTACAAGCCCCTGCCTGGATGTCTCTTTTCTTACCCTTCCTGCTGTCATTCCTTCAGACTGCTCCCTCCTTCGCTTCCGCACCAGCCTCCGTCGTCGATGTGTGTGGTACATCTTCTCTGCAGCAACCCATGACTTGGGTTTAGTGTCTGGAGGAATAGTAATTCCATATTCCCACCCTAAAGCAGAATTGATGAGTTGGTAAATTTTCAGAAATACAAGTGAGATACAAAGAAGAAAAGCATGACAATAGAGTGACTGTACCTACAGAGGATGAAGCTTTATCACACAAGCCTATTCAGCATTGCAGACCCTTACAGCCTAATAGCCAGGGGGCCACTGATGACATTTTATAATGATGCTGTGTTGTAATGTATGTGACAATAAAAATCTCAACATTAAAACAGATACAATAAATTTCAAGTTCTTTTCTTTGCATTTTTGTTTTCTCAGATATTGATATCGCATTTTCACACTTCACTGCAGGAAAATCTAATCCTTAATTTTAAATAAGAGACAATGTTCTGTGCACTCCTGTGACTCCAGCAGCTTTTCATTTAAAGGAACACCAACCACATGAACTCTGATCATCAAACTTTAAGAACTGGTAAGCCTGTTACTGTATTTATGGTCTATGTATAATTCAGTTGCCAGGCATCCAAGACTCAGAATTTAATTTAAATTCATCTCATTAAAAACTTACTGCAGACTCCTACCAGGTACTCTAGATAAATATTTTCTTTTATACTCTAATAGCTAGCTATTTTTTTGTTTAGGGGCAGTAACTATTTGAGAGTTTTCATTTGGTTTAGAACAAACAAAATTTATCCTATAATTTTGTAAAATTTGAGGTTTTCCATTATTTTCCATTATCTTCCCTTTTTGTAAAAATTATTTATTTTGTTTTCAAACCATCCAACCAATGTCCTATAAATACTTTGCTGTAAGACACTGACTACGTTTTCCTATTGCCGTAGAATCCAAATTATGGTATTGTGAGCTTGTTTATATCACAACTTTCTGTGATGATAACAGTCTTAATTTGTTGAAAGTAATAAGCATATTAGGATTTTCTAACCTGATCATATTAGTAATATATATAATCTGAAAATCTTTGTCTAGCAGCACCTGACTCTTCACAGAAAGATTTTGATGGTTTTTTCATTTCAGAATTGCCTAATAACCAGTGTTTCATCCTGATCAGTCCCGCATGGCTCCCTTTCCACAAATTCAGTGCTGCTATTCTGCTCTCAGCAAAACAGGAATCCTTCCTACACTTGTGTGGTGTGTGGTCAACACAAACTGGTTCCCCACTTCCTTTAGTCCCCAGACTTCCTGATTCACTTCATAGCTTTATTTGGTGACTCATCCCATGGCTGAAGGCTCATAGGTAAATTATCAGACAGATCCAAACCTGGCTTTGCCACATATTCTTGGTGCACTTACAGACGTTTCAGGTCCCAACCTTCTGACTTCTCTAAAAACCCCTCAACTGCTGCTACTAATCCATTAAAAAAGAAATAGAAACAGATGTAGACAATGAACATTTTCTCAATGTCATATTATCTGATTCCATAAGCAACTTTATCCAAATATTTCCTTGGTTTTTTTTCCAATAGGGTAACCAATATCAGGCCCAGAATATTGCTACAGTTTTGACATGTGTCCTCCTTCATTATGAACTGCAGCAGGTTGTCCTAATATCAGCAGATAAACAGTAAATCTTACCATGTTCATCCACTGCTCGATTTAAATCGGATTTCCAAGCATCATCTTCCCACATCCATCCAAAAGGACATGTGAATTCACGTGGGGGTGGGGCTTTTTCTCCATTCTTTTATGTAAGGGAAATATAACAGTTTTCTGCATTAGTAGGGTAAATACACTGTGTAGCCAAACATAGTACTCCTTCTCTTAAACCTGTACTTATCCAGTGAAAAATTTAACTCTCACCACATCTGTGAAACTCTCCTCAGATGCTTTCCATTCCCCTCCAGGATAGCGACTCTCATTTTCATATACTTCATCAGTAAACTCAGTATGACCAGCATCAGCTTCAGTCAACAGACTGCATGTCCAAAAAAAACACAATAATAAATAAAACCCATTTTAGTTCACTGGAGAAAACATATAGAAACATAGTACAGAATGTGCACACATGGGCTATTCTGCATTGTCCAGCTATACGAAGGAAACTTAGGAAAAAACCACTAAAGAAACTGCAGCCGTATAAAGCAGCAGGAGGAACATTACTCATAAATATGAGTGACTAGCAGGAATGTTTAACTGCTCTTTTATTCAGGATCTTCTTTGAATACATCCTCTTGGAAAAAGAAAAACACATCATAAATTTAAGTGTAGAAGACAAGGACTGTGTATGAATTATATGCATCTCTAAAGCACATGCATCTACGTTTACACTAAAATTTGGCAATGTATTTAATTTTGTTTCTATTTATACTGTTGACAAGGCAAGCAATCAGTTGGCTAATATTTATCTAATTTGCAAATAAAAGAAATAGGAGAACATGAAATCAGATAGAAGCCTGTTGCTATCAGGCACAGTGGTTCACTGTGGTTCAAAAGGCACCAAAGTGTGTTCCACACTGCCATTTGCTGGCCAAATCGAGCTACAGATCATCTCCCAGTGGAAGCAGCTGCATGGCAAAAATATGCATTTCAACAGGATTTGATGCAATTTCTTCATGTCATCTTATTAATAAAAACTATTGATTTAATATAAACAAAACCCCATCCATTCACGCCTATAACTGATAAAATTTTAAAATAGCACATATTTTTCCTGCACCATTTTTCTATAGCAACAGTTCTATATCTTTTTCACCGTCAGAACACAAGAATTTAAAATGCTTTTTATATTTCCTTTTAGGAAGAAAGAAAACAGTCTCTTTCTCGTGCTGTTTTTTGTTTATGAAACAAATAAAGTTCCTAGTCTGGTTTGAAGTGTGGTAACACAGTCGGTACGGCACAAGTCCAGAGCTGAATCCCTCTGGCAGAGCAAGACTGAAACTGTTGGAGCTGAGGAAGGACTGACACTTCATGAATTTGGTCTGCCAGGGGAGGAGCTGCCACAAGGCACCACAACCTTCTACTGAAAGCAATGCCTGCCTTGAGTCAGTTTGAGAAATAACCTGTGACAGTTGTTTAGTTTCTTGTTACTTTTCAACATTTAATGAAATAAACACAAAAACCCATCCAGCGTTTGTGAATGCCCATGCAAATGCTGTAATGGTGTTGCTACAGCATGAACTGCAGATTTATACTGGATGTCAGGGTTAAGTTTCTATCCAGGGAAGATCCACCAATCCAAGGGTCTTCTCTGAAACATCACAGCAGGATCTGTGTATCTCACACAGACACATGTAAGCCTCCTAGTAGCTTCCTAGGCATGAAATACTATTATTATCATTATTATCCCTTTTTAAAAGATGAAGCACTGACACCCAGAGAACATAAGCAATATAACCATCGTAACATGGAGACTGCAAAACCATAAGCTAGTTCTTAGAAATGGATAATTTCTTTCTGTTGCCTGTTTTGTTTTACTTTTTAAAAAAGGTAATGTTAATTTTAGCACTATTAAGTAGCTTTGACTATTGGTTGGTTTTTGCTGTCCTGGAATATTAAGCTTAAAATCCCTTTCTCATCCAAGGAAACAGAGAGGAGCTTTTACTCAACACCACAAATTCCTTTCTTCCTATCTGCATAAAATGAAAAAAATCTGACCTTCTTTCAGGATCAATCATCCATTCTCCTTCCCAGTCCCAGCCCTTTGGGGGTAGAAAGTACTCCCTTTTCAGTTTGATTTTTCCTGTAACATCAGAAAACTTGTGGCGACCAACAAGTCCTGAGGTACCCCACTTTCCAAAAAGGAGAGCCTGGTTTTCATACTGTGTGGGAAGAAAGCAAAAATCCAATTATTATTTAGAAATAATAAGCAGCTTTTAGGAGGAAACGACGTATATATTTATGTGACTATTATAACTGAAACATTTTACTATAAATTTACTTCCTCTGAAATTAAGTACTCCCTTTCCACATTGCTCTGCAATGTCATCATCAATTTCTTTCTTCCATTTTCTTATGTGCTGCCTGGTAAACAATCTTCTCAATGTAATGCCTCCCACAACTACAGTAAAAATTTATCTAAATTAAAGCTCTGTTAAATAAAATTATGTTACATTATTCAAAGAAGTTCCTTCTGTTCCCTAAATTCATGATTCTGTCATTTGTTTCCATCTCAAATCTCCTCCTATTTAAAATCTTTTCTTTTGTAACATGTAGAATCAAAATCTAATCATAACAGTTACCAGGGGCATGATTCTGATGTCAGCCCAGTCTATTTCCCCTCCTGGGATTATTTGTAGTTTATGATGGTCTTGAGTTTTCTGCCCTTATTTCTGTAAATTGTTGGATTGTTGAAGACCAACAAAGGAGACATTCAATAGCTTAAACTGTATACTTAAATAATGGCTTTGAACAGCCATTGCTTTAAGTGACTTAGTACAGCACTACTAAATATTTAAGCATAGGTGCAACAGTGACATCACTGTAAAAATGTCTTTTTTATTAGCTATTTTACTGCTACTGGATTATATGCACCATTAGGTGATGTGGCATAAAACCACACCTGCTACTACCATCTAAAACCTCTGTGGGACTATTTCAAGCATTTGAATTCTGAATTTGTTAACTCTTCTCAAAGAAATGTTATTGTATTACAGCATTTTGTCAGCAACAGTACATTTTCTGCTACTACAAAAGAACCATTAAGCAAATATGCAAGTATCATTTGTAGAAGTGAAGAAGCAATTAAAAAAAGAGTATTATTCACATGCCAAAACATAATAGTTTAGATCTTTATCTTAATTGCACTGATAAAAATCTAAAATAAATGAATTTGAAGTCACTGGAGTTAACCAGATTTGTAGCTGACTAACCAGCTCAGAATCTGGTCTGCTGAAGTTCATCTGGTAGGCACAATGGACTTGATCATTAATTGCCTTGAATGGGTTCTACTTGTTTCCTCATAATAAATACTACTCTCTCTTTCTGTCCAGCATGCAAAGAAATTCAAAAGACCTCCAGCTGCACTGAATTCCCAACACTCACATCCAAGTTTAAAGTAAGAAAGCAATGATGGACATACCATTTCAGCAAAAACACTGAATGTTCCCTCTGCAAAGCTATTAAACTTCTTTTCAACTGCACTGAGCCCCAGCCAAATGTTAATTCGCAGCTCTGCAGGCATTTTGACATCCTTAGTCTTGTCCTGTGGGTACTGGCACACAAACAAAAATGTTATTCTTTGTTATGTTATGGAGGTATCACAGCTTTCAGTAAAAGATATATATTAACACACAGATATGAGTAACAATACATATTTGTTTATTTCCTCATGTACTGCCTTTTCTCAAAAGCCAGTAATAAGTAGTACAGAAAGAAAACATTCTCTAAGTGATACCTGCCTAGGGCAAGTAAAAACCAAACACTTTAATGGTAGTATCATCCCTGTTCCTGTATATTCTCTCCCAAGTTTCATTCAGCAATGAGTTTTCAGTTTTGACAAACTTAACTTAAAGCTTCAATGTTGATATTTGAGTTTGTTGTTGGGATACTCCAGAAATGCAGAGGTTAGCAGGGATGGTTCAGTAAAAGCAGAGTGAAGGGGGGTTTGAACAAAACCATGAAGATGCAGGCTTGTCTGCATTGAGGCATTCATTAATATAACTACTAGCAAAATTACAAACTCTGTAAGTGCTCTTGTTTTACTGTCAGATTGGTTTTTTTTCTGGTTAAGTTTACTTCAATTGAACACACTATCAATTTAGATGGAGAAAGGCATTCCCATTCAGGAGTAAGACTCAATTCAGAGAGACAACTTCTGGGTATAAACATGCTCTATTGCTTACAGAAAACCATCCAAAACTTTTAATATGTTTTTGGAATTTCTCTGATTTACACTTACTATTCCCTCTGAAAGTTTCCATTCATGTCCAATCCCCAAATATCAAGTCCAGTAACACTTTAAAAGTTCTATCACAATTTTGAGCTCTTTCAGAAAATTCTCAGAGATAGGGGCCAATGGTTCTAACTGGCTTATGATAAACTTAAAAATTCTGTGATGTTCTGAAGAAACTATATGTAGTTGGCTTCTAATCTGTCCTGAGTTTGACACCTCATTGTTCATAGTTTGTTTGCATGTTTCATACTCATGTCAGATGGCATGTCAATTCAGGGAGTTAATTATTTCTTAAGGAGAAAAAAATATTACCTTTAAGAAGATTGTTTGGGTCTTTCCACAATATTTACCAGATGATTCAGGGCTTGCTGTGGAGTACAGCACTTGGTGTGCAGGAACACGAGCATAGGCCAGTCTTTTCTCCCCTCGGATCATCCATATGATCACATCAGGCATACTGTTTTGTGGCTGAGGGTTATTTGTGGGGAAAGGAGAGTTAAGAAGAGTAATTAATTAAACAGTAAACTAATCTAAAGCTGAGAAAAGAGAAACATAAATAAGGGCTTATGTCAAAGGATTTATCATTTAGAATCATGAATCACGACAAACATGATAAATAGAGGGAACAGTTTTGTTTTGCAAGTTAACCAATATATAGTTCTGAAAGAATAATAAAAAATACCATTGAGATTTTTGGAAAGCAAAGTAAGTTTTATTATAAAAAAATCCTTATGTCTTTTATAAATTTTTCTAGAGATATTCTGTATCTTGATTCCCTTGAGGTGATGATAGTGACCACATGCCATATTCTGATGCTTTGGACTGACCTGCTACATATTAAAGTGCTTGTGATGCTTCCACATGAAGGGTATGTAATTGTAAGACTTTTAGCAGAAGACAGAAGCCACCTGTTACCTTTCTGGAGTTCTGTGCCCACCTTTGTGAGCTAGCTGCAAGTCTGGCCAATTAATTGCTCTTTTTTTTTTTTTTAAACCAGTAGCTCTACAGAGCAGAAGCAACAAATTAAAAATAAAACCATTTCTAAAATGTTTTGAAAACCAGTTATGAGACAGCCAAGACTAAAACAGAAAACATGGGTGAAAATTTAAAAAAAAATCCACAGAAACAGATTTAACTTTGTTAGAAGTTGATTACTACGGCTACAAGCTGTGGAAATCCAAAATATACCCTGCAGTCCCTAAAGCAGAAAAGTGACTTTCAACTCTGGAAGAAAGGAGAGGACAGAAGAGGGTCTATTCTACCAGTCACAGAGTGATCATTATCCAACATGCATTCTCAGTGAGAACAGCTAACAAATGAATTTTGTTTAAGTAAATTGCAATTACAGAGGGGAACATGTTTACTTTCACAGCATCTAAAATTACTGTTCTACAGAGAGTGGATATTGCTTGATCAGCAGTGAACTTTACACCCATTTGTGTTAGACAGGTATTGCAAAACTAACCAGTACTGCTAAAGTAAGCACTAACCTCTTCACTCAGCTGCAGTAATCTATCCAACCAATCCTCAATTTCTGTCAGAGTGGCTTTCACCTCAGTGGCTTCACTTCTCATCCTTGCTGCTGCTTCTCCAATCTGTTTGAGAGACTTGAGGCGCAGTTTTTCTATCTGAGTGTCAAGGACTGTAATATTAGATTTGCCTTCTATGAGGGGAAATGGTTTACTGAAAAGAAAGTATTTGTTATGGTTAATAATCTAAGTGGCTTTTATTTAATTACACTCTAAATGCAGACATGCAAACAGTGGCAACGGATTGAGTGCCATCCTTTCCTGTGATTGAAAACCACTGGAACAGTACTATTGCATCTATTTCTGCAGAGATTTTCACCTCACAAGGTATTTATAGCAAGCAAGGGAAAGGCTGTACTTACATGACAAGCACCAAGGTAGAACACCTTAAGGTGTTTGCTTTAATGTAATTGCCGCCAATCAAACCAAGGAAAATCCATTCCTCTCTATATACTCACAGTAAAAAATTATCTTCAAAATGTACATCTCAATACTGAAACCAGTGCCTTCAGACCAAGATTAGGTTCTTTTCCTTCACTGGAAACTGTATATTCTCAGAAACTCAATATACAAATATGGTTTGTGGCTATGACTAGATTTATCTAACCCTTTGTCAAGAAAACATCAAAGAACTCAAAAAGAAATCTGTGACACAGAACTTCCGAGTCAGCAGAGGGCAGAATATTCAACGGAACCAAGAAGCCATAGAATCCTGAGTTAGAAGGGACTCTCAAGGATCATTGAGCCCTGCCTCTGCACAGAACACCCCCCAAAAAAACACACCTTGTGTCTGACTGTGCTGTCCAATTCTGTCGGAAAAATGAGAGGAGGTTTGAGGAAAAGGCAGCTTTTCCAAACCAATGACTGTGTCCCTTTAGCAAAGTTCATTAAAATGTCTTTAATATGATATTTTACAAAAAGTTAAAAAATTTCCAGAGACACTGTCTAGTTTCTCTTCTTTGACCTACATTTTATGACATGCTATGAACTGCTAAGGGTTTTGATTCTGTAAAACCTTGATACTGACTATTGTGCCTTCCAGTAGAGTTAGTTCTACTAATCTGAATGCAAGGGCTGTCTGCCCTGGGAGCTACTTTGACATGAATCACCTGTACCAGATCACAACCTTCTGAAAGTCAAATCATTTTAGGTTTAAGTAGTGCACTGAAAACTCTCTAAAACTCCTAACTCATTTAAACCTTAGCACAGCAAGGAAAAACCTCCTATGAATTCAACACAGGGAACTATGTCTTTGACAGAGGTTTTTTGAGCTTGCTGAAAAAAACCCCCAAAAGAGCATTGTATCCCATGAGCAAAATGAAGTCCATTTGGTGCTATATCTAAGTGCTATTGCTCCATAATTGTTGAGTGATATTTTATAAAATAATGGTCTGAATTAATAACAGTGCAAATATGTGTCAGGATGAGGAAATTACCTGAAGTTTTCACACTGGTTCCATGTGACAAAAGTTTGCCCTTCACATTTTACTCTCCTAGAGTTTGTCAGTCCTTTCTCTCTGTTTCTTTCAGATCACAGCATTCTATGAAGTTATCAGTTTATATTTTTGCATAAGCTTCCTATCATGTAATTCTTTGCTAGTACATACTGATCTCCACTATTTGTTTTGCCTCTGCTTATTTTTATATTGGCTTTACAACATGATGAATTTGTTCTCTCATTTCATATTCTTTGTTATTTCCTCTTATGGATAATAATTGTTCTGTCATTTTCCCTTTACTTTTCCTGTGTTGTTTTATCACCCACTTGTTTACTTTCCTCATCTCAATATCTCCTTTTTTAAAGTCTCTTTCTCATACAATTCCTTCCTCTCTATTTAGAATTTATTCTCTTTCAAAATTCTAAATGCTGACTCCAGTTGCCTTCTCTGAACACCCCCATACATACAGACACATTGACTAAAAGCTGATTCAAAAATACTATCTTTATGGCCCATAATCCCTGCATACCTTTTGATTTTTTATTTTGGGTTTACCAATGAAGTACCAGACTTTCTTCCCTCTTCAGTTTCAGAAATAACATTGAAACACAGCTAAACCAAAGGTACATGAGGAAATCTAAAGAAGGGTGGATGGAAGAAAGGCAGCAGAGAGACCTAATAACGATTTTCAGAAAAGTCCTCCCTCAGATTTTTTTCAAGAGATACTGTTTTGTCTTATCACTGTCAGTAAGAAAACTATCCTGAGATAATGGAGAATTACACAACTAGATGGATTATTTGATTTGCAATATCCATGATGTTTTACTTTTGGAATTTCAGTTCTTAGGTCAATTCATGGGATTAGTCAGTTTTATAGTCCTCAGAATTTGTTTTCTGACTCAGCAGAGGCAATAACGAAGATTCTGAGCAGGCCTGGAATGATAACATAAGAGATAAAAAAAGTTCTTTTACCTTATATCTTCTGTAAGTTCATCAATCAGCTTCAACCACATCTCAGCTAATCTGTTTTCAGACACTTTAGCCTGCATTCCTGATTTTAAGGTGGCTAAGTTGGATTGCTGAGGAATTGAAAAGAAAAGAATTTGCACTTACAAACTTCCCGTGTGGTTTATGGTCAGTAGGAATTTCAGGATTTTTATCTTATTTATTCGTCTGTGTAAAGGCCAAACCAAAAAAGGACTCATGTTTAAACTTAATTTGTATTTAACAGGACTATTCTGATATTCTCCCCCACTGTATTTAACAAAACATGCAAATAACAGTCCCACAGGCTTAACATGCTCCTGGACCAACACTGAGGACTCTTCCTTCCTGTGGGAATTCCCTGTGGATTCAAGCAGGCGTGTATTGAGCCTTGCTAAAGTACAGGCCTGTGATTAACAGTGCTGTTTGTTACACCAAGCAAATTTTAATTTTGACAAAGAAAAAAGGAGAGAAAGTATCACAAAATTTCCATAATGTGCTCAAAACGCCACTTTTTGATTATAGCTCTAAATGAAAAAGAGTAAAAATGAAAAGCCTATCAGAAAAGGAAAGATTTTAAATATCTTACCAGTCTTTCAGCCATGTTTAGGATGACATTCACAGGGTCTAATCTATGACTTATGTCCTCCCAAAAAGAAGTCAGCGTTACTACTGGCTTTGTGTTTGCCCATGGCAAGTAGTAATAATAATTACCTGGTGTGAAACATTTGTATGTAAGATTTAGAATTCATGGCAGGAATACATACTGTACACTGTTGCTACATTAATATAATTTATGTACTACTAATCATTAAGAACATATAAGCAACTCCAAATTCACAAAAGAATTTCTATTTTTAAGCCACTATAGCATCTGTTGAATGGTAAACGTTCACTTCAAATAGTTTCAAATTGTTCCAAAATACAACAGATTTTAAAAAATAAATTACCTGTTAACATATGCTTTCCCATAACATACTGATATAGATGGCACATTAATATAGCTTTATCTTTGAAATAAAATATTCAAATAATAATTTTCTAGAGTAAGTCTGTTTATTTCATTTCATATGTATGAAAAAAAACCCAAGCAACTCTTTGCAGTTAATAAAAAAATTATAGCCAAAATTTATTTTCCTGTGATCTAGCTAATTTTTTTTTCTAGGCTGAGAGATGTATGGTTTAAAAAACAAGTTATTATTTTATTCTAAAACAGAATATTCAAAGCGTGTTTTCCCTACTTAATTCTAGATACCTCTAAAATAACATAATTTCTACTCCTTGCCAAGTTTGTGTATATCTAGTATGTGGTCAAAAGATTTCCCTGAATTCTGCCAAAATTTCACTAATAACCTCAGCAGGGCCTTGCAGCACGTATCCCATAAATGCAGCTTCATCTCAAAAGCTCTGAAGAGCCACACGCTCTTTTCCGTCACATTTTCAGGAAGCGTTCAGTGCAGTTTGGACTGACACTCCAAAGCTACAAAGAGCACTTCCAGAAGGCAATTTCAGCTTATCTCATCCCCAAACCAGAGCAGCCTTACCATCAAAAACGGCGCGGCTGTACTGGGTGGTTGATGCCAGAGGTTTGCAGGTGGTGTCGAACTTGTTGCCGTAGTTGCCGATGCTCACCTCGAACTGGATGGGCTCCCCCGTGTCTTGCAGCATCGTGGCAGAATGGAACACAGCAGCCAAGCAGAACTTCCTTCTGCGCTGGTATTTCTACCAAAACAACCTTTATCAGTTGCATTTCAAAACAGGTTCCACAATTATAGAAAAACAATAGCAATATCTAAATGGAAATAATAACTTTAATATTTTTACTATTTTCTGAGAAGAAACCAAAAAATATAACGTGTATAATAAATTACTGTATTGGATATTATAAAATGTTTCAGATTAACAGTTTTTGCTACAAGGGCACAACATTCTTGTAGCCACTACTTCTCAGCCACCAGTAAAGGCCTCTCTTAACTTGGCGATTGAACTCTATTGTACTGATTTTAGTGAGTCAGATCACTCTCTAAAAACAATCAGCCAAGGCACATCTCCACTACCAACAGTGACAATAAAACAAGGATTTACCTCAACAACCAGTAAGTCATCATTAGGAATCATTTCTAATTTTTTATTAACGGGCTTGCTTTCAGATAATGTAGATAGTTCAACCAGAATTCTCCCTCTATAAGCAACTCCTTCTCCCTGTGACATAAGCACATATCAAATAAAATTTTATATATTTGCCCTAAAGAAGTGTGTATTTTTTTAGCTGTACATGATTCTGGCTTCACTGAAGCGTTCTCAAAACTCCTGCAGAGGATATCCATGGATATTGGAACAAGTGAAATAAAGCAGTTGGCTTAATGCTAGAAGTGAAAAACGTATTTATGCAAACAAGGAAAGAAGAAATACAAATGCATGCAAAGGTGCAGTTAGTGAAAATCATCAAAATCACTGCTGCTCCTTCAAAATTTTCTTTAAAACAAAACCAGATAGGAATGGAAAATACTATCATACTTCCTTATTAATCTTAAATATAAAATATTATTCAAAAATAAAAAAACAAGAGGTGTGTAATGTGAAAAAAAACCATTAAATGAATTCATTCATTGATTAAAAGAATTGGGTTAATTCTTTTGTGAAAAACAATTAATAAAGAAACTTACCTTTCCGAAGTTTAATTCATCATATGGGTCTGGGAATCCAGTGTATTCTCTTGGACTTCCGTAAAAGTTTAGGTAACAAGGCCCAAATGTTGGTAAAAAGCCAACTTCAGTTTCTCCAGAGTTTACTAACAGAAGACATTACCATTATATCTTTGTTAATGACCATATGGAGCCAGAAAGAAACAAGTAACATTACTGTCAAATTCATTAGAAGAAATGTTAGATATTAGTTAGGTATTAGTAATATGAGAACACTCCATTCTCTGGATATACCATATAAATTTAAAGGAATTATACCACTGACTGTACTTGTACCTAACTTCTTCCTTCACTGCACAACACTTCCACTAAACGCAGCAAAACACTTCATGCAACACAACACTTCATGCAGCAAAAATCCCACAGAATAAGAAGAATTTATGTCCCATTCCAAATATTTGGTTTTAATTTATATGCAAGGGTAATATGCTCTTATGCTAACAGAAAACATGTTTCCTAGAAAAAGTGAAACTGAGTGAAAAAACCATTTGCAATCATTTAAATGCACAGGCCAATGAGCCACAGAAAAGATGCACTCTCTAGCAGAAAAAAAAAGATGAGAAACAGGTCAACTTTGCAACTGAAATTTCCTGGAGTGATCTGGAGCACAGAGAGGGATGCATTTATTTCTCACAGGAAAAGAAGGCTGAGGCAGGACAGTGACAGTAAAGGCTGTGCCTCGTGGCTATGCCCCTACTGAGTGACACGAGTGGAATGTAAAAGTGGATGTGATGTCCTGATGTAATTTCCTGTCAACAAAAAGTCGCCTATAACCTGCACAATATAAAATAAAGATTTGCAGTTCTCTGTTTTGCATTTGGCTACTTTCACACCCTTACCTCTGAATCAGAAACAGTTCAAAAATTCAATTCAAAAATGTTGAATTTTTAAAAAAATTCTAAGACTGATCTGCTCAGATCAGACCTCAGTATGACTAGGTTTAAGATACAGTTATGTGTCAAATTAATGCATTCACTACTTATTGATGCCAATACATTAAACAGAAGATAAATTTAAAAACATAGAGACAACAAAAAAATCCCTCCCAAAACTGGAATAAAAATAATTTATTTTCTATTTTTTAAAATTTAAAATTCAATTGTTTACTTTTAGAAGGGTAATGATCATGTATAACAGAAAGTGACATAATAGAAATTATTTCAGCCTTTAACTTAATATTACTTTATTAAGAAAGGAGGATAGTAAATGAAGTACCACGTGGATGAAAGTTGATTACCTTTCAACTGCACTCCACTTGTATTTATTTCTCACTACTTAAATATTTACCAGAAAGTCTTTCAAAGCTGGATGTCAACCTGGAAAATGTCACCTCTCCAGGTAGTAACAGAATCAGATTTTATTTTCCAGATCTTGTTTATATAGCTTGCTAAGCATAAGCAAAACAGCCACTAATTATTTTAGGCAGTTATTTACTTCTGCAGGGCTCTGCAGTTGCAAATATATCTGTGATCTCATAGCTAAGTTAAAATGTCAAGCCATTGTTAAACTAAGCACTCTGTAATTGAAGCAACTACATGCTCATCTGTAACACACAGCTTGAAGCATCAGCCAAACAGAAATATTTTCAAACCAATTCCAATGCCAAAATTGTTTTATAGAGTTTGTTATGTTTGATACTCTTTAATCACAATGGTGAAATCTTTTAGACAAGCAATTATTAAAAACATTTTTAAGCTGATGGAATATCTTAGACAATACTCTTCAATTTGGGCAATGGAACACAAAATCAGTAACAGGTGAAGAGATAAACCTTCGTATGATGAAGCCCCTGTTCCCGAAGATGAAAAATCTATATTATGAAAAGAGAAGTAGTTATATGATGAGTGACAATAGCATTTAAAAAAAAAAAATAAAACCACACATCACAAAGCAATTTCCTTTAAAAATAAAGTTGAAAGCCCGAGACAAAATAAATTTCATATGGGCTAGAATTTTGTTTCTGGTTAATATATGAAGGTATTACTCTTCCTGTACAAATTCCAAAGGGGAAAAAACCAGCATAAATCTGACAAAATATCTTGTTTTGCTGCTTATTTTTCAGCTTTGTACTATTCTCCTCCACACAAAATACAGATTTATTTTTTAAACTATTAAAATTTTAAGGACATTTTAAAACCCCACTACATTTCAGGGCCCCTTAGGGTATCTACATTTACATTTACTGAGGACTATAAACTAGTTCAGTTTCACAATCCTTTAGAAGCCAGAACAGGCTTCAGGCACAGCACTAAAGAGAAGATAATAGAAATGGCTATTCCAATGCCAGTTCTCTCTCAGCAGAGAGAGAAACCAAACTAATCTCCCCAGTACTGAGTGCCTGGGTTTGAAGTGTAAATGCTCTGTGACTCAGCTGCAGTTCAAGATACACACTCATAGGGGAGTACAAGTGATCTCTCCAGAGCTGAATTCTCCCCAGCAGCCTCACCCTTCTGTCTTGGCTTTCCCATTGCCTTTTTCTTTTGCTTCTGGCTATGCATGGGATATATAAACAGAATGTCTGCATGAAGTCTTACTTCAACAGCAGTTGTTCTAAGAGGACTATTTTATAAGCTTTTATGTGACTGAAAATACAATTCCATCCAATTCTTGCCTCGAGACACTATCAGATTGGAGCCTCTAACTTTGTTTTTAAACACCTGATATAGCCACCAACTGAAGGACAAATTGGTCTGTCTCAGACAAGTACATATCATATGGATTTTATAAATACAATAGAAAAAAATAGTAATTTAGATACTTGTGACAATGGTGAAAATGGTTTTGAGACAGCGTCCTTCAAGCTATTGTAGACAGTCAGATAAATACATGTTAAGCCTGTTTAACCTTGAGCTTTACAATGCTGTTGGGATAACTAATATGCCAAGCTATGTTCACAAAGAAGATAAAACAATTTTTCTGGCAAGTTAACACAGAATCCTAGTGTGGGAGCTGGCCCAATTGTATGAAAGATCTTGCTATAAAAAGAGGTGATTACAGATATGGATCACAAAGAAATGATCAATAATCACAAGACTATATTAGAATATAAATGTAACTGGATTTTTTCTAATATTTTCCAAAATATTGACATAAAAAGTGTTTCTTATAATATTTTACAGAAGAGTTTTATTACAAAGCTATTTCCCAATGGGAACAATATGTTAGTTTGGCACCTTGTATCTTGCCTAACTTGTTTTCTTGTAGTTAATCAGTTTTGGGTTTTAGCTCTATGAAATTACATATCCAACCATCTCTACTGATTGAAGCATATAAATCAGTTGTCTGCAATCATAGCAGTGCAATCAAAATCAAGAGTCACAAAATAGGAATACAGAGCACTTGTGCAATGAGATGCAGTGCCTGCTTCTAGTCAGCTGCTGATCAGAGCACAGACTGACCCAAGTTCCCCAGCATCTGCAAGCAGCCCAGTGGTGTCCAGGAAGGGAGTATGTGGTTCTAGACAGTTCCTTTAGGCTAACTGCTCAGGAACATTCCACAGCTTTTAGGTTCTCTTCTCACTGATAGAACAGATACTCTTATAAGGTAGCAAACGGAGTCTTTTTTACCAGTGTCCAAAGAGGAAATGGTTCTGAAGCAGTGACTTCAGAGTGTCTTGAAATTAAATATCTTATTAGGCATCTAAGTAAATTTGCATATCTTACACATGGTAGATTGTGATAACACATAATTTTCTGAATTTGGGAAAGTACTCATAAATTTACTTAGTTCATTAATATGTATATGTATGTATATATATA